>CM055092.1:26000121-26508319 GCA_029204225.1 Diphasiastrum complanatum
GTAAAGTTAGCTTTCTCCTCTCCTCCATTAAGTGACATGCTATCCATTCTTGTCTTGAGGTGTAGAAGCCTACTCTCCTCGGCCACAAGAACATTGTGCAACTTTTCAATGGATGGAAGAGAGTCTTGAATGGCAAATGATTGGACTAAGTTGGTAAACTCATCACTTAGACCATTCAAAATGATTTGTACTAGTTCTTGATCTTGGATCTTCTCTCCTATTGCACTTAACTCCTTGTTAAGAGATTTGATCCTAAGAACATACTCTTGTCCACTCTCTCCACTTCCTTTCATGCTTTGGAAAACTTGATTTCTTAGCATGAGGATTCTTGAAGTATTGTTGGATTCATAAATGCTCTTTAATGAATCCCAAGCCTCTTTGGATGAGGTACAAGAAGACACCTCTTTCAAGAGGTCATTGCATACATTTAACTTTATGCAATGTAGAGCTAATCTTGCTCTCTTCTTGTATTTGGCTTGTTCTTGGGGAGTTTGAGGCTCTTCCTCTACTCCTTGAACTATGTCATATAGATCATGGATCACTAGGAGTGATTCCATTCTCACTTTCCAAATGGAATAATTTGTGGAAGTGAGTCTCTCACTTGGTTCCATCAAATATCCACCCATGGATGACATTTTAGAATGAATGCTCTTTTAAAAATCGCAAAGATTTTTGAATTTTAAAAGATCTATGAAGTGGCCTAAAGCTTACTAGAATGCCTATAGGCTTGTCTCTATCAAACTAACACACAAGCTTGAATGATACTCAAAGATCTTACCAAAAATTTCTAGCTTTCACTCTCACAAAAAAAAATTGCTTTACACTTTTCTTAGAGATTTCACTTCAACTAAGGATCTGAACAAATCAGCCTCTTAGATCTGATCTTAGACTCTAAAAAGAAATGCTTCAATGATCCAAAACACTATTTGGTCATAGGCATTAGTTAGAATGAATCTAGATCAATACTATGCTTCAAAAAGCACCAAAAATGAACTAGTATTGTGATTTTGGGACCAAAAAACACAAAGTAACTTGAATTGAAAGTTGCTGTACGGTTTCACACGTGTGAAAAGTACATACACAGCCTCCAAGTCGTTTTGATCCAAATGATTACAAGCTATCACTCTAGAAGAACTCGCCCTCACTAGTATTGGCCAAAAAACAAATTTTGCCAATGATCTTTACAAGATTTATGATTCAATGATCACTCTCTTACTTAGCTCTGATACCATGATAAATTTTACAGTTTTTAGGACAATAATGATTGTACTTTACAATCATAGAGAGTTATTGGTTGCTTAATCAATGAATCTATCAAGTTCTACACATTAGATCTTGATCTAGATTCACTACACTTGGATTTAAGCAAGAGCAATGGATCAACACATCATTTTTTAGTGAGAGCGGCTTCACACGTGTGGAGTACTGTCCACTGTACGGCCTGCACCTGAAACAACAAGTACAATGATACTAGATAGCAATCATGCATAAAAATCACAAGACAAATGACTAGAAATCTCACAAAAGTGTAGAGTGCAAAAGTCTCATCAATTTTCTTAGCAAAATGATGATCCTTTTATGGATCAAGTACATCCATGAGTCTGGTACAGTCCAGCAGGCCTTCACACGTGTGAAGAGTGCCACATCACTCATATCTATCCATTTGATCCATCCTTGATCCTTATCCAATAGTTGACCTTCTAGAATATGACTAAAATCCAAAAAGCTAGTCTCCTAGAATATAGGAATATTCCCTACAAAATAGGATCTAAGGAAAATGGTCAACTCTTATCTTCTAGTACTCTATACACACATGTGAACATCCACTTGCCATGTGGGAGCATTTACTCATGCACATGCAAGGAAAAGCTAATTTGTAGGTGACTAGTCAACTTGACTAAAAACTAGTCATTTCATGTTCACACTAACTAGAATGATACAAAATCAATTTGGATATATACAAACATGAAAAGTACATCCTTTCACACATGGGAACATGCTCCACACGTGTGAAATCATATCATCAACATATTCTAATGTTTGATCAATATTTACATGAACCAATGTCAAGTGAGAAGTGACAATTTTCAACACTCCTCCTCACTTCTAACTTGGCAAATCTAGTGTACATCTATCTACAATTCCAAGAGCATATCTTAACTTAAAAAATGGATCTTTGGACAATGGTTTGGTTAAGATATCAGCTATGCATTCGGATGATGGTACATGATGTAGTTGCACTTCCTTGGATTGTACCTTCTCCCTCACAAAGTGGTGAGCTATCTCAATATGCTTTGTTCTAGCATGGAAGATAGGATTTGAAGCAATTTGTTGAGAAGCTTGATTGTCACAAAATATGTAAGGGATCTCCTCGGCCTCTAGCACATGTAGTTCCATCAAGAGTCTTCTTAGCCATAAGAGCTCTTTGGTTGTTGAAGTCAATGCCTTGTACTCGGCTTCACAAGAAGATAGTGAGATTGTATCTTGCTTTTTGGAAAGCCAAGATATCACTCCTCCACAAAGAAATGTTGCAAATGCACTAATGGACTTCCTATCCATCTTGTCACCTGCAAAATCTGAATCCGAGTAGGCTCTCAAGTGCAAGTTAGATCCTTCATAAAGTATACCAAAAAATCTAGTACTAGAAACATATCTAAGTACTCTCTTGGCACTTTTCCAATGATGAATTAAAGGAGCTTGCATACTTTGACTCAACTTGCTTACACAAAAACTTAAGTCAGGTCTAGTGATGGTTAAATAGATTAGAGAGCCTATAAGCTTCCTAAAGAGAGTGATGTCCTCAAAGGATGCTTCATCACCTTCATTAGTTGCTTTCACAACATGCTCCATAGGGGTGTCAATCCCCTTACAATCTTTCATACCAAATCTTTCAAGAATGGAAGTAGCATACTTAGATTGACTTATGAAAGTACAATTGCTACTTCTAGACACTTCTATCCCAAGTATAAACTTTAGGAAGCCTAGATCTACCATCTTGAACTCACTAGATAAGTCAACTTTTACTTTGCCTATGCCATCATCATCATTTCCTGTCATAATGATGTCATCAACATAAAGAACCAAAATGATGATCTTTCCTTCATTACATTTGAAATATAAAGAAGGTTCATAAGCACTTAGTACAAAGCCAAGGGAATAGAGAAAATCATGCAACCTAGAGTACCAAGCTCTAGGTGCTTGCTTCAAGCCATATAGGCTCTTCCTTAAGTAGCACACCTTTTGCTCCTCACCAATCTTGATGAAGCCCTCGGGTTGCATCATGTAGATTTCCTCTTCTAAGAAGCCATTCAAGAAGGCATTTGTCACATCCATTTGGTAGAGATCCCATTTGAACAAAGTAGCAATGCAAATGATTAATCTAATAGTTACAAGCTTAGCTACAGGTGCAAATGTTTCTTCATAATCCAATCCTTTTATTTGAAGAAATCCCTTAGCAACAAGCCTAGCTTTGTATTTACTAATAGATCCATCTTGATTGTACTTAATTCTATAAATCCACTTACATGCAAGTGGTTTCTTTCCTCTTGGAAGATTTACAAGATTCCAAGTATGATTTTCTTCTAATGCATCATACTCTACTTGCATTGCATCTCTCCAAACTTTAGATTTACATGCTTCTTCAAAAGATGATGGTTCTTCAATCAATGTAGCTAAAAAAGAGTAAGAGGTAGAAGATGTAGAGCCTTCCTTTTGCTTTCCCTTGTCCACATAGGTAAGCCTTGAGGGCTCGGCCTTGCTCCTTGATGATCTTCTTGGCCCCTTTTGACTTGGATCCAAATCTCCATCCTCGGGTTTGTCATGATCCTCCTCGGGTTTGTCAAGATCCTCCTCGGATTTGTCAAGATCTTCAATGCACAATGGGTTAGATCCATTTGACAAGCTCTTAGCAAATTGTGACTCATCAAAAAGTACATCCTTGCTTACCTTTACTTTCTTGGATGTAGGATCATATATCCTATATCCCTTGCTATTTTCTCCATAGCCAACAAAGATTCCTTTGAAGGAGGTAGCATCTTCTTTCCTTCTAGTCTCCAAAGGAATGTGTACATAACAAGTACATCCAAAGATCTTAAAATATTTTACATTGGGTTTCTTATCAAACAAGGCTTGATAAGGTGAGATCCCATCTATAGCACTACTAGGAAGTCTATTACACAAATAATTAGCACATGTTATGGCTTCTCCCCAAAATGAGATGGGAAGTGATGCATCAAGCCTCAAGGACTTTGCACACTCACATAGACTCCTATTTTTCCTCTCGGCCACCCCATTTTGTTGAGGGGTGTAGGAACAAGTGTATTGTAACTTAATACCATTGATCTCACAAAAGTCTTTCATTTTATTGGAGGTGTACTCTCCTCCATTATCACATCTTAGTGCTTTGATAGAAGTACTAAGTTGTTTCTCTACTAGAGACTTGAACTTAATGAAAGCTTCATAAACAAGATTTTTCTTTGATAGTAACTCAATCCATGTGAATCTAGTACAATCATCTATAAAAGTTACATACATCAAGGCACCTCCATTACTTGCATGTGAAAAACTATGTACATCAGAATGTATGAGATCCAAGGGAGAGAGAGATCTTGATGAAGATTTCTTGTAAGAAGATTTGTGTGACTTTGCAAGGCCACATGCCTCACACATTTTTCCACACTTCTTGAAAGCTCTTGGTAGGCCGAGAGCTAGTTCCTTGCTTGCCATTGACTCCATAGATTGAAGATTAGGATGGCCTAATCTCTTATGCCAAAGCTCCACTTGAGTTAGCTCCTCCCTAGCCAAGTTCACACTTTCACTTGCAACATTAGCATCCAACTTGAAAAGTCTACCTTGCTTAATGCCACTAGCTATGCACTTATCATTTTTCAAGATGGAACAAACTCCATTCTTGAAATGTACATCTAGTCCATTGTCCATTAATTGTCCTACACTAAGCAAGTTTCTTGAAATGGTAGGAACATACAAAACATTATCTAGATCTATCCTTTTAGATGTGCCTAAACAAAGAGGTATAGATCCTATGCCATCTATCTTGCATGCTTGATCACTAGCAGTGTATATTGACTTCTTAGAGTCATTACAAGATAGAAGAGTAGAAAAATAATGCTTGTTAAAGGACATGTGGGAACTAGCCCCACTATCTATCCACCATGTGTCTTGACTTGAAGTTGGTGTAGATGCAACCATTAAGGATGTGTTGAATCCATCCTCATATTCTTCCTCTTGAGCAATGTTCCCTTGATCTCCTTTGGCTTGTTGATTCTTCTTCAAGTAGCATTCTGAGGCAAAGTGTCCTTTCTTTCCACAAAAGAAACACTTTAGTTTTGCCTTGTTCTTCACTTTGCCTTTGGAGGTAGATCCTCCATTCTTCATCTCGGCCTCCTTGCCTTGATTTTTCTTGAATGGATTTTGCTTTTTCTTGCCTTTAGATGTAAAGTTAGCTTTCTCCTCTCCTCCATTAAGTGACATGCTATCCATTCTTGTCTTGAGGTGTAGAAGCCTACTCTCCTCGGCCACAAGAACATTGTGCAACTTTTCAATGGATGGAAGAGAGTCTTGAATGGCAAATGATTGGACTAAGTTGGTAAACTCATCACTTAGACCATTCAAAATGATTTGTACTAGTTCTTGATCTTGGATCTTCTCTCCTATTGCACTTAACTCCTTGTTAAGAGATTTGATCCTAAGAACATACTCTTGTCCACTCTCTCCACTTCCTTTCATGCTTTGGAAAACTTGATTTCTTAGCATGAGGATTCTTGAAGTATTGTTGGATTCATAAATGCTCTTTAATGAATCCCAAGCCTCTTTGGATGAGGTACAAGAAGACACCTCTTTCAAGAGGTCATTGCATACATTTAACTTTATGCAATGTAGAGCTAATCTTGCTCTCTTCTTGTATTTGGCTTGTTCTTGGGGAGTTTGAGGCTCTTCCTCTACTCCTTGAACTATGTCATATAGATCATGGATCACTAGGAGTGATTCCATTCTCACTTTCCAAATGGAATAATTTGTGGAAGTGAGTCTCTCACTTGGTTCCATCAAATATCCACCCATGGATGACATTTTAGAATGAATGCTCTTTTAAAAATCACAAAGATTTTTGAATTTTAAAAGATCTATGAAGTGGCCTAAAGCTTACTAGAATGCCTATAGGCTTGTCTCTATCAAACTAACACACAAGCTTGAATGATACTCAAAGATCTTACCAAAAATTTCTAGCTTTCACTCTCACAAAAAAAAATTGCTTTACACTTTTCTTAGAGATTTCACTTCAACTAAGGATCTGAACAAATCAGCCTCTTAGATCTGATCTTAGACTCTAAAAAGAAATGCTTCAATGATCCAAAACACTATTTGGTCATAGGCATTAGTTAGAATGAATCTAGATCAATACTATGCTTCAAAAAGCACCAAAAATGAACTAGTATTGTGATTTTGGGACCAAAAAACACAAAGTAACTTGAATTGAAAGTTGCTGTACGGTTTCACACGTGTGAAAAGTACATACACAGCCTCCAAGTCGTTTTGATCCAAATTATTACAAGCTATCACTCTAGAAGAACTCGCCCTCACTAGTATTGGCCAATACTTTACAATCATAGAGAGTTATTGGTTGCTTAATCAATGAATCTATCAAGTTCTACACATTAGATCTTGATCTAGATTCACTACACTTGGATTTAAGCAAGAGCAATGGATCAACACATCATTTTTTAGTGAGAGAGGCTTCACACGTGTGGAGTACTGTCCACTGTACGGCCTGCACCTGAAACAACAAGTACAATGATACTAGATAGCAATCATGCATAAAAATCACAAGACAAATGACTAGAAATCTCACAAAAGTGTAGAGTGCAAAAGTCTCATCAATTTTCTTAGAAAAATGATGATCCTTTTATGGATCAAGTACATCCATGAGTCTGGTACAGTCCAGCAGGCCTTCACACGTGTGAAGAGTGCCACATCACTCATATCTATCCATTTGATCCATCCTTGATCCTTATCCAATAGTTGACCTTCTAGAATATGACTAAAATCCAAAAAGCTAGTCTCCTAGAATATAGGAATATTCCCTACAAAATAGGATCTAAGGAAAATGGTCAACTCTTATCTTCTAGTACTCTATACACACATGTGAACATCCACTTGCCATGTGGGAGCATTTACTCATGCACATGCAAGGAAAAGCTAATTTGTAGGTGACTAGTCAACTTGACTAAAAACTAGTCATTTCATGTTCACACTAACTAGAATGATACAAAATCAATTTGGATATATACAAACATGAAAAGTACATCCTTTCACACATGGGAACATGCTCCACACGTGTGAAATCATATCATCAACATATTCTAATGTTTGATCAATATTTACATGAACCAATGTCAAGTGAGAAGTGACAATTTTCAACACTCCTCCTCACTTCTAACTTGGCAAATCTAGTGTACATCTATCTACAATTCCAAGAGCATATCTTAACTTAAAAAATGGATCTTTGGACAATGGTTTGGTTAAGATATCAGCTATGCATTCGGATGATGGTACATGATGTAGTTGCACTTCCTTGGATTGTACCTTCTCCCTCACAAAGTGGTGAGCTATCTCAATATGCTTTGTTCTAGCATGGAAGATAGGATTTGAAGCAATTTGTTGAGAAGCTTGATTGTCACAAAATATGTAAGGGATCTCCTCGGCCTCTAGCACATGTAGTTCCATCAAGAGTCTTCTTAGCCATAAGAGCTCTTTGGTTGTTGAAGTCAATGCCTTGTACTCGGCTTCACAAGAAGATAGTGAGATTGTATCTTGCTTTTTGGAAAGCCAAGATATCACTCCTCCACAAAGAAATGTTGCAAATGCACTAATGGACTTCCTATCCATCTTGTCACCTGCAAAATCTGAATCCGAGTAGGCTCTCAAGTGCAAGTTAGATCCTTCATAAAGTATACCAAAAAATCTAGTACTAGAAACATATCTAAGTACTCTCTTGGCACTTTTCCAATGATGAATTAAAGGAGCTTGCATACTTTGACTCAACTTGCTTACACAAAAACTTAAGTCAGGTCTAGTGATGGTTAAATAGATTAGAGAGCCTATAAGCTTCCTAAAGAGAGTGATGTCCTCAAAGGATGCTTCATCACCTTCATTAGTTGCTTTCACAACATGCTCCATAGGGGTGTCAATCCCCTTACAATCTTTCATACCAAATCTTTCAAGAATGGAAGTAGCATACTTAGATTGACTTATGAAAGTACAATTGCTACTTCTAGACACTTCTATCCCAAGTATACTTTAGGAAGCCTAGATCTACCATCTTGAACTCACTAGATAAGTCAACTTTTACTTTGCCTATGCCATCATCATCATTTCCTGTCATAATGATGTCATCAACATAAAGAACCAAAATGATGATCTTTCCTTCATTACATTTGAAATATAAAGAAGGTTCATAAGCACTTAGTACAAAGCCAAGGGAATAGAGAAAATCATGCAACCTAGAGTACCAAGCTCTAGGTGCTTGCTTCAAGCCATATAGGCTCTTCCTTAAGTAGCACACCTTTTGCTCCTCACCAATCTTGATGAAGCCCTCGGGTTGCATCATGTAGATTTCCTCTTCTAAGAAGCCATTCAAGAAGGCATTTGTCACATCCATTTGGTAGAGATCCCATTTGAACAAAGTAGCAATGCAAATGATTAATCTAATAGTTACAAGCTTAGCTATAGGTGCAAATGTTTCTTCATAATCCAATCCTTTTATTTGAAGAAATCCCTTAGCAACAAGCCTAGCTTTGTATTTACTAATAGATCCATCTTGATTGTACTTAATTCTATAAATCCACTTACATGCAAGTGGTTTCTTTCCTCTTGGAAGATTTACAAGATTCCAAGTATGATTTTCTTCTAATGCATCATACTCTACTTGCATTGCATCTCTCCAAACTTTAGATTTACATGCTTCTTCAAAAGATGATGGTTCTTCAATCAATGTAGCTAAAAAAGAGTAAGAGGTAGAAGATGTAGAGCCTTCCTTTTGCTTTCCCTTGTCCACATAGGTAAGCCTTGAGGGCTCGGCCTTGCTCCTTGATGATCTTCTTGGCCCCTTTTGACTTGGATCCAAATCTCCATCCTCGGGTTTGTCATGATCCTCCTCGGGTTTGTCAAGATCCTCCTCGGATTTGTCAAGATCTTCAATGCACAATGGGTTAGATCCATTTGACAAGCTCTTAGCAAATTGTGACTCATCAAAAAGTACATCCTTGCTTACCTTTACTTTCTTGGATGTAGGATCATATATCCTATATCCCTTGCTATTTTCTCCATAGCCAACAAAGATTCCTTTGAAGGAGGTAGCATCTTCTTTCCTTCTAGTCTCCAAAGGAATGTGTACATAACAAGTACATCCAAAGATCTTAAAATATTTTACATTGGGTTTCTTATCAAACAAGGCTTGATAAGGTGAGATCCCATCTATAGCACTACTAGGAAGTCTATTACACAAATAATTAGCACATGTTATGGCTTCTCCCCAAAATGAGATGGGAAGTGATGCATCAAGCCTCAAGGACTTTGCACACTCACATAGACTCCTATTTTTCCTCTCGGCCACCCCATTTTGTTGAGGGGTGTAGGAACAAGTGTATTGTAACTTAATACCATTGATCTCACAAAAGTCTTTCATTTTATTGGAGGTGTACTCTCCTCCATTATCACATCTTAGTGCTTTGATAGAAGTACTAAGTTGTTTCTCTACTAGAGACTTGAACTTAATGAAAGCTTCATAAACAAGATTTTTCTTTGATAGTAACTCAATCCATGTGAATCTAGTACAATCATCTATAAAAGTTACATACATCAAGGCACCTCCATTACTTGCATGTGAAAAACTATGTACATCAGAATGTATGAGATCCAAGGGAGAGAGAGATCTTGATGAAGATTTCTTGTAAGAAGATTTGTGTGACTTTGCAAGGCCACATGCCTCACACATTTTTCCACACTTCTTGAAAGCTCTTGGTAGGCCGAGAGCTAGTTCCTTGCTTGCCATTGACTCCATAGATTGAAGATTAGGATGGCCTAATCTCTTATGCCAAAGCTCCACTTGAGTTAGCTCCTCCCTAGCCAAGTTCACACTTTCACTTGCAACATTAGCATCCAACTTGAAAAGTCTACCTTGCTTAATGCCACTAGCTATGCACTTATCATTTTTCAAGATGGAACAAACTCCATTCTTGAAATGTACATCTAGTCCATTGTCCATTAATTGTCCTACACTAAGCAAGTTTCTTGAAATGGTAGGAACATACAAAACATTATCTAGATCTATCCTTTTAGATGTGCCTAAACAAAGAGGTATAGATCCTATGCCATCTATCTTGCATGCTTGATCACTAGCAGTGTATATTGACTTCTTAGAGTCATTACAAGATAGAAGAGTAGAAAAATAATGCTTGTTAAAGGACATGTGGGAACTAGCCCCACTATCTATCCACCATGTGTCTTGACTTGAAGTTGGTGTAGATGCAACCATTAAGGATGTGTTGAATCCATCCTCATATTCTTCCTCTTGAGCAATGTTCCCTTGATCTCCTTTGGCTTGTTGATTCTTCTTCAAGTAGCATTCTGAGGCAAAGTGTCCTTTCTTTCCACAAAAGAAACACTTTAGTTTTGCCTTGTTCTTCACTTTGCCTTTGGAGGTAGATCCTCCATTCTTCATCTCGGCCTCCTTGCCTTGATTTTTCTTGAATGGATTTTGCTTTTTCTTGCCTTTAGATGTAAAGTTAGCTTTCTCCTCTCCTCCATTAAGTGACATGCTATCCATTCTTGTCTTGAGGTGTAGAAGCCTACTCTCCTCGGCCACAAGAACATTGTGCAACTTTTCAATGGATGGAAGAGAGTCTTGAATGGCAAATGATTGGACTAAGTTGGTAAACTCATCACTTAGACCATTCAAAATGATTTGTACTAGTTCTTGATCTTGGATCTTCTCTCCTATTGCACTTAACTCCTTGTTAAGAGATTTGATCCTAAGAACATACTCTTGTCCACTCTCTCCACTTCCTTTCATGCTTTGGAAAACTTGATTTCTTAGCATGAGGATTCTTGAAGTATTGTTGGATTCATAAATGCTCTTTAATGAATCCCAAGCCTCTTTGGATGAGGTACAAGAAGACACCTCTTTCAAGAGGTCATTGCATACATTTAACTTTATGCAATGTAGAGCTAATCTTGCTCTCTTCTTGTATTTGGCTTGTTCTTGGGGAGTTTGAGGCTCTTCCTCTACTCCTTGAACTATGTCATATAGATCATGGATCACTAGGAGTGATTCCATTCTCACTTTCCAAATGGAATAATTTGTGGAAGTGAGTCTCTCACTTGGTTCCATCAAATATCCACCCATGGATGACATTTTAGAATGAATGCTCTTTTAAAAATCACAAAGATTTTTGAATTTTAAAAGATCTATGAAGTGGCCTAAAGCTTACTAGAATGCCTATAGGCTTGTCTCTATCAAACTAACACACAAGCTTGAATGATACTCAAAGATCTTACCAAAAATTTCTAGCTTTCACTCTCACAAAAAAAAATTGCTTTACACTTTTCTTAGAGATTTCACTTCAACTAAGGATCTGAACAAATCAGCCTCTTAGATCTGATCTTAGACTCTAAAAAGAAATGCTTCAATGATCCAAAACACTATTTGGTCATAGGCATTAGTTAGAATGAATCTAGATCAATACTATGCTTCAAAAAGCACCAAAAATGAACTAGTATTGTGATTTTGGGACCAAAAAACACAAAGTAACTTGAATTGAAAGTTGTTGTACGGTTTCACACGTGTGAAAAGTACATACACAGCCTCCAAGTCGTTTTGATCCAAATGATTACAAGCTATCACTCTAGAAGAACTCGCCCTCACTAGTATTGGCCAAAAAACAAATTTTGCCAATGATCTTTACAAGATTTATGATTCAATGATCACTCTCTTACTTAGCTCTGATACCATGATAAATTTTACAGTTTTTAGGACAATAATGATTGTACTTTACAATCATAGAGAGTTATTGGTTGCTTAATCAATGAATCTATCAAGTTCTACACATTAGATCTTGATCTAGATTCACTACACTTGGATTTAAGCAAGAGCAATGGATCAACACATCATTTTTTAGTGAGAGCGGCTTCACACGTGTGGAGTACTGTCCACTGTACGGCCTGCACCTGAAACAACAAGTACAATGATACTAGATAGCAATCATGCATAAAAATCACAAGACAAATGACTAGAAATCTCACAAAAGTGTAGAGTGCAAAAGTCTCATCAATTTTCTTAGCAAAATGATGATCCTTTTATGGATCAAGTACATCCATGAGTCTGGTACAGTCCAGCAGGCCTTCACACGTGTGAAGAGTGCCACATCACTCATATCTATCCATTTGATCCATCCTTGATCCTTATCCAATAGTTGACCTTCTAGAATATGACTAAAATCCAAAAAGCTAGTCTCCTAGAATATAGGAATATTCCCTACAAAATAGGATCTAAGGAAAATGGTCAACTCTTATCTTCTAGTACTCTATACACACATGTGAACATCCACTTGCCATGTGGGAGCATTTACTCATGCACATGCAAGGAAAAGCTAATTTGTAGGTGACTAGTCAACTTGACTAAAAACTAGTCATTTCATGTTCACACTAACTAGAATGATACAAAATCAATTTGGATATATACAAACATGAAAAGTACATCCTTTCACACATGGGAACATGCTCCACACGTGTGAAATCATATCATCAACATATTCTAATGTTTGATCAATATTTACATGAACCAATGTCAAGTGAGAAGTGACAATTTTCAACACTTCACGACTGCTTCTCATTCGTGTATCGATTCTCATCAGTGGTATCAGAGCAGGTTCTCTTGTCATATTCTGACATAGCCAAGAAGCTATCAGATTCGGGAGGCCAAGCATTCAAACAATCAACCATCAACGAGAAAACAGACTCCAAGAAGCAATGGCTTCAAGGAGCAGCATGCAAAGCAAGATCTGCACAATACTTGATTCTTCAAGATCTAACTTTCTAGCCTGGAAAGTTAAGACAAAACTGATATTCAAGGGCAAAGGACTCTTCCCTTGGATGGATGGCACATAAGAAATGCCTACGACAACAAGCAAGGAGCTGCACGAATGGAGGGAGAAAAACGACAAGGCAGTAGCCTTGCTATCATCTTCCATCGAAGATAGCCTCACACTTGACCTGACAACACTCTCCAAGGCTAAGAAGATGTGGGATGCATTGCTCACAAGATTTCAGACGAAATCAAGAAGTCAGATCATGATGCTGGAAGATCAGCTGACGAACCTACAGTGGGATGGAAAGGACCTCACCTCTTTCGTAAGAAAGATGAAGGATATGTTTCTATCACTACATAACTCTGGAGCAAAAAATGCAATGTCAGTTGAGAAGCAGCTCACATACCTGTTGAGAGCCTTACCCAGATCATTCCAGACAACGAGAACCCTGCTCGCGAAAGTCCCTACTATGGACCTCGAAAAGGCGATTGTCGAGATTCGAGAGGAAGTCGAGGCCAGAGAACATCTTGATCACAAAGGTGGTTATGACCAGCCCTCTATGGCAACAGAAAAAAATCAAAGAAACAATTTAAGCCTAAGAGGGAGTCAAATCAGAGGTAGGATCGCAACTAGCAAGTAACGGGAACAAGCAAAGGCAACTGGAAGAGCAAAGGGAGGTCGAAACAACAAGGTGCAGACTAGAAGACTTGTGTGAGATGCAGAAGAGACGTGCATACAGTTGATACATGTTGGCTCAATCCCAAGATTGAGTGTATCCATTGCCACAAGAAGGGACATGCAGCCATGGATTGCCGCCAGAACCCAAGAAACAAATCAGCACAACATAGAATAGACAGGAGAACAACAATAGTTCATCCTATGTCGAGGAGCCCGAGAGCTCAAAGATGGGTGAAGAAAGAACGAACAGAAATTGTTCGACCACCTACATCTGTGAAGAGGTGTGTGCAGCATCAACATCTGACACACACGAGGTGATCCTAGATTCAGGAGCCACCTCACACTTCATGACATCAAGATGAATCATGTCTGACTTCAGAAGTATAGATCCTTCAAGATTCATAGTTCTTGGAGATGGATCTAAACATCAAGTGAACAGTATTGGCTCACTATGGCTCACCACCAACGACAGAGACTGACAAATCGAAGATGTTTTATTCGTGCCAACTCTGCAGTAAGACTTGCTCTCTGTAGCAAGAATAGCAGATGCAGGGATGCGAGTGACGTTTTTTAATGAAGCATGCAATGTGATTGACGCCAGTACCAGTACTCTCATCACTCAAGGCAAAAGGAAAGGTAACCTATATCATCTGAAGGTACGCCTACTTGAAGATCAGTTGCATTAGACCCATGATGACTCGCCAGACACTCTGTGGCACAGAAGACTCTACCACATGAACTCAATGGCACTCTACCAAGCAAGTCATCATATAGCAATAACAGGGGTCAACATCTCGAATGCAACCAATTCGGCCACCTGTGATGCATGTTTTCGGCAAGATGTCACGCACACCATTCATCAAAGACTCCTACAGAACGACAAAGATTCTGGAGCTGGTGCACTCTAACATCTGCGGGCCATTCAATGTGATCTCAGTAGGAGGTTCAAAGTATTATATAACCTTCATTGATGACTATAGATAGCAAATTTGCCAGAGTATATTTTATTCAGAATAAATCTGAAACACGATAAATTCACAGAATATGTGAATTGGACTGAGAGATGTACAAACAACAAAGTGAAGCAGATCAGAATAGATCGAGGTGGCGAATATATCTTGAATTGCTTCATTGACTTCTACAATGATCGTGGCATCATTCATAGAAGAACTGTAGCCTACACACCACATCACAATGGTGTTGTTGAACGAAAGAATAGGACCCTAATGGAAGCAGCCAGATGCATGATGGCCTATTCGAAAGCTCCAAGGGCACTGTGGGCTGAAGCAGTAGTTACAGCCGCATACATCCAGAACAGGACATGCAAGTCTGGTGTTCCTCACACGACACCACATGAGCTATGGTGGGGTAGAAAACCCAACCTGTCTCACGTCAGAATCTTTGGCTGTGCAGCATATGCACATATTTCTGATAAGCTTTGAAAGAAGCTTGATGAGAAAGCCGAGCAAGGATTTTTAGTAGGTTATGACAATTATTCATCATACTACAGAATCTACATGCCAGACATGAACACTGTGAAAACAGTGAGGGATGTCAAACTCGACGAGAGCAGGACAATGGCCAACGACGATCCTGTCACTCATAAGCACAAGATTGTCAAATGCAAATGGGTCTTCAAGATCAAATACGGACCAGATGGGAATGTGACAAAATACAAGGCAAGACTGGTAGCAAAGGGTTTCTCTCAGAGATACGGTATTGACTACTCTGAAACCTCCTCTCCTATCGTCAAACATTTGTCCCTACATTTGTTATTTGCGTATGCAGTAGCTTATGACCTCAGGATCCACGTTGTGGATGAGAAGACAGCCTTCTTGCATGGCAAATTTGACGAAAAAATCTATATGGATCAACCCTTAGGATTTGTCTCGAATTTACTTCATGACTATGTATGCAGAATGCATAGAAGCATCTGCGGTCTGAAACAATCAGCCCGACAATGGTACAAGAAGAAAGATCAAGTCTTGAAATTATTAGGATTCAAGCCTCTACTGGCTGACTCTAATGTATATGTCAGAGTTACAGATGGGCAGATCATCATAGTGGCTGTATATGTGGATGACACTCTGATACTTTGCAAGAGTGAATAGCTAATTGCTGAAGTAAAGATAGACATCTCGAAACATTTCGAGATCGTGGATCTGGGAGAGGCCAGGTGTTACCTAGGCTTACAAATTGAAAGAGATTATGAGGGAGGTAAGTTATACCTTCACAAGTCCAGATACACCCAGAAGATCCTAGAGGACTTTGGGAGGCTAAACTGCAAAGGAGCAGACACTCCAATGCTCGCAGGGATGGTGCTGACAAATGATGATTGTCCAAAGACTGAGGCGGAGAGAGAACAAATCAGACTCACACCTTATAGGAAGCTGATAGGATCACTGACGTACCTTGCAGACAACACACGTCCTGATATTGCTTATGCAGTATTCAGGATGAGCCAATTCTGCACAAATCCAGGCTCGACACATTAGAAGATGGCGAAATGAATTTTGCAATATCTTCAATTAACGAGAGATTATGGCTTGTGTTATTGTTGTGGTACAAGTTTCACGATACTTTCCTACAGCAATGCTAGCTGGGCCTCTCTCAAGGATGACTGTAAAAGCATCTCAGGAGGATGCACCATTGCATCAGGAGCAGTAGTTTTTTGGGTCAGCAAGAAGCAGACCGTTGTAGTCCAGTCATCCTGTGAAGCAGAATACGTAGCAGTAGCGAAGATGGCCAATGAAATAATTTGGCTAAGGCAGTTCCTGGACAAATTGGACGAAACAAGGAACGAGCCTCTGGTCTTGCAGATGGACAACACCTCTGCAATACACCTGATGAAAGATTCCATGTTCCATTCCAGAATGAAGAACATTGCGATCAAGTACCACTTGATCAGGAATCTAATTGAAAAGAAGATGATGCAGACCACTTTCATAGGAACGAAAGACATGGTTGCTGACATCTTCACCAAAGCCCTGGACAAAGGACTCTTTGAGAGACAAAGGAGCAGTCTCGGGATCGTAAAGCTATCATGCTTTGAGAGGGAGCTGAAGAAACACAATGTTTCTAATTACAAAGCCTTGCTAGCTTTCAGCCCTCCACCTGACGAAGATGTTTGCGAACTCGAAAATCTGGAGACACAAAACACGAAAAGTTTCACGAACACGAAAGTCAAAGGAAACGAAGACGAACAGTTTGCGAACACAAAAGTCAAAGGAGACAAAGATGAATGGTTCGCGAACACAAAAGATTCACAAACGAGAATTTTTTGCGGTCTAGCACGAGAGAAAGAAAAACGAGCTAAACAAAACCAACGGTGGAAACGAAACCAACGACGTGACACGAAAAATGTCTCAAAATCTATTTCGCCCTCACGCTCCGAAGAGTACCCGAAAAGATCACGCAAGTGTTCAGAAGCACAGAAATATGACTTGATGGCATGATGTCAGCAGATACTCCCTAGGTCGTGGCTAATCTGCCACTCTTGTAATTCCTTGGTTAGTTGTAGATGCTTAATCACTCTAATCTTACATTTACAAAGAGAGACTGTACTTACTAGATCATACTTGACATATAGACAAGAACATAATACACACATAGTGTAATACAGAAGTAGTCTAATGCTAGCAAGCAATCAAGACGAAATACAGAATACATGTCTGCCTGTGTGCAAAGACAATTCTGTCTAGGATCAAAAGATCCAACTGTCCACTAGTGAAGCGAGACTATTACTCGTGAGAGAACCGTGTTTTTCCCATGCCAATGCACTACGTGAATTTGCATGAAGTGCTTGAAAAAATCAGAGAAAAGTCAATATAGATTATTTTCTTGTTGCACATGATCTTGAATGCAAATGCATATGCTGTTATTTTGTATGTCTGAGTTTTTCTTGTTCATTTAAATTCCGCACCCTGGTTGAAACTATGTTGAATGCTACATTAATTTTATAAACGTAGATCAGTAGTGCCTGACTATATTCTGGAGGATTGTAGGAGTGATCCAGATGGCAGTGTCTAGTGGTCACATATGAACTCCATCCGAGTCTTGCAAGAGGATCGCGGTTGCTTCGTGAAAGATTCGCAACTGCTTCTTATTCGTGTATCAATTCTCATCATATACCATTTTAGATCCAGTTCACTTCTGCAATTATGTTCTCATATTTTTCACATATAGCACAAATCTGGTCAATGAGATAGTCCATTCTACTGATAACTTCTATTTTTAGACACTCTCAAAATTTACTTTACGAAGTTCTACAATACCATCATTGAGATACAATACTCAACAGTCAGTTGGTTGTCATCTCGACTGAGTCAGTT
The DNA here is from genome assembly GCA_029204225.1 of Diphasiastrum complanatum. NCBI lineage: Eukaryota > Viridiplantae > Streptophyta > Lycopodiopsida > Lycopodiales > Lycopodiaceae > Diphasiastrum > Diphasiastrum complanatum. The sequence goes on from CM055092.1 coordinate 26,018,231, forward strand.
GGTTGGCATCTCAACCGAGTCACCTGTTCAGCATCTCGACCGAGTCAGTTGGTTGGCATTTCGATCGATTCAGTTGGCCGACTAAGTCATTTGGTTGGCATCTCGAATGAGTCCTTGGTTGGCTTCTCGACCAAGTCATTTGGTCAACATCTCAACCGAGTCACCTGGCTAACATCTCGACTGAGCCTTTTACTTGAGATCTCGACTGAGCCTGTTACTTGAGATCTCGATCGAGCCGCTTTCGAATCTTCTGGCAAATGATTTCTGGCGATCTTCAAGCTCCCATCACCGATTTTGGCGCTCTTGCATTCAATCAATCCATGCTCTCACACACACACTCCGTTTCTCATGTGTCATCTTCCACTATTACAAAACAATGGAGAGCGCCATCAAACATCATCTTTGAAAGAAACCTAAAACTGCTAGAAATCAAGAAATCCATTTCAACTATTTGCACATAGCCGCACTAGGGGGTAGTGCAGCTGGAGCGCTCGTCAAGCTCTAGTTTGACTATTGTGAACTACATTCCCCATTCCAAACCATTGTTTCCATACCGACACCATTTTCCAACACTTTAATTTCATAGCCATAATTTTCCACTCCATTCTCAACCAAAACTTGAGCTCCGTTTTTAGCCAAGTCCCTCCACCTTCATTTTTGCCCGAGTGCCATCGTTTATGTCTATTCCAAATCTCAGCTTTGGACCACGTGTCTCCGTCACCATCTCGACCGCGTGTTTCCGTCACCATCTCGACCACGTGTCTCCATCACCATCTCAACCGAGCCTCCCATCACCATCTCGATCGAGCCAAGCCCCACTAGAACTCTGTTACAAATCTCGACCGAGCCCTATTTTCCAGAGAGCGCTTCTACCAGTTTCCAGTCATGTCTTCCCACTAGTCCTCTATCTCTGATGACCCAGATGACAATAAGATCGATATCCAAATGGATAAGCTAGATCTTACAGAGATGACAACCTGATACTAGCAGGCCAACCAGTTCCTCACTCAGATGAGTTCCATATCCCTGTTTTGATTGGATATTAGAGTCCATACTTGTTACACATGGCGTATGCAAACTATAACACCATTGCAAGGTCATGCCAGTTCATAGTTCCTCCCAGCAGGAACTATGTGTACAACATATCTCTTTCTGAAACAGATTTTCACACTTTCGGCTTTCGTCGAGGACCGAATGCAGTTACCAAGACATTGCAAAAGAGTGAGACAACAACATACTTCAAGTTCATAGATCCATCTGTTGACAAGTGGAAGAGCGAGGATGAGTATCGGTTGGATGCCATCAATGATCAGGCTCTAGCTGCTGCTTGTGCTTACTTAACTAAGTACACCCAGCATTACAAAACCAAGATCCTTCGAATACCGATGTCCCTGTTCCACATGCTAGCAGATTCATGACTGCACGGCCAGAATCTTTATGATTGGGCCCAGTTTGCTTTGAATTGCCTTTATGATTGTATTAAGAACAAGCAACTCTCAACCCTGCTTGGTTATATGTCACTCTCCAGTAGATGAACAATGGACAAAGACTCCGAGAGCTATTGCAAGTGGCAGACAAGGCTTGGAGCATACCAAGTCAGTCCACGAAGTCCAAGTGGTCTCGAGCATAGACATCGTCACCACAAGGGCCAGCTCCAAAAAGACCAAATATGAGTATCATGAAGTTGATGGTAAAAAAACAGCCGACACCACCGGCCTCACAACAAGATCTAGTAGCTGAGGGATATTTGGCAACAAAAGAGGCCGATACATCCAAGGCCAAGCTGTCTAAAACACGCCAACAAAGGACAAAAACCAAGCTGATGGCAAAGAAGGAATCTCCAGATGCAACGACATCAGATGAGTCATAATCTGAGGGAGAGCAACTCAAGAGGAAACCACGAGCCACGAGCCAGGCCATACAATCTCATTTGGCATCCTCGAGCTCAATGGGCTCCCAAGATAGAAGCTCAACATCAGAACAGCATCACAGCAACACTCCTCACCCACACACATCATCGACGAGAGTGATGGAACAGCCACATATAGACCAATAGACACTAGCATGGACTCACAAGCTGTCCAACCAGACACGGTGACAACTCCCCCTATGCAACTTACAACATCGACGCCACCAGCTTCACCAAAGGCACAAGTTTTGGGAGGGGAGGGGAGATGGGAATGTCATTCCCTAGGATATGGCGGTAGATCAGCAAACACAGGGCCATCAAGTCTATATCCTTATGGACGCGTCCACATATTTCACGGTTGTGGACCTGATGGAGATAAGCGATGATAGAGACAACAAAGATCAGTCAGAAAAAATTCAAAACCCACTAGCTAAGGCCACCACCACCATCCTCACCACTCCACGCATCATTCCCACATCCACCATTTTGACCACCACCACATCTCTACTAACGTCATTTCTCCATCTTTGTCATTGCCACCTTCACTTCCTCATCAACGTATAGTTTTTGGACTAACACCACTCACCCATATCCCTAATTAGTATCCAACCATCTCTAACCCTGAAGAGCTATCAGAAACAACAAAATGGTTGATGATCAGCCTGTCCGACACTAGCTACCACATGCATTGGTTGGTAAGCCAACAATAGGTGCTGAAGAATAAGGTCAAACATCAGGACCAAACAATCGCCCAGCCAAAAAAAAAGTTAATAAAAGAAAAAGAAAAAGAGACAGAAGAGATGAAAGCCGCGATGGCCAGACAGATAATAGAGTTGAAAGAGGTCCAACAACAACTTGAGCACCAGATGACCCAGATCGACCAATCATGAGATGGATCATCTAGTGCAATGACAGTTGATGCCCTTGTCGTCAAGCCCGAGGATATACTAGGAAAGAGAAACTGAAAAGAGAAATTATAAGAACGCTGCGGCAAAGCAGACGAAGATCATTCTCGAGTCCCAGAAGCAGTTAGAGAAAATTGATGAAGGCCCTGCAGCAAGTCTTGGACAAAGTGAACTAGCTCTAGAACATGGCGTGTAAGGCCCAAGCGGTAATCTCCGATAATAAACCAAGGGACGATAACAAAGATGATGGAGCAGACAATAATGACGGGAAATCCAACAGAAGGATGGTAGTTCGGGTTTGGATGGCCAAAGAACTAAGGCTGTTTTTTGAGCTTTTCCTCTTTCCCCTCCTACCTTCAAACCTCCTACTTATTCTGCTTTTAATTTTTTTCAAAACTTTCATTCCTACTTATCCCATTTCTTCACCTTCCTCCTTTCAGCCTCTTCCTAGTCGACTTTTGAGACCCTCTCAAGGACCTGTTGAGACATACAAGGCCCGACGAGATGAGTTTTTAAAACAACTCAGTTCTTCCGGTGAGACATATAATTTGTTGAATCTGGTTCCTCCTAAACCAGTCATTCCCATGCCTCTCTCTCCGGATCACACCATCCATGACCTCCCATAACTAACACTAACATTGGTGGTGATGAAGACTTCATGGTTGATTTACCAGAAACATGCAAATTCTCGCCCAGACTTGTGGATGGAGAGGAAGATGACCCTTCCACAAGCAAGCAGACAAAAGAGAGTGATATGGACACTAAGGCCCTAGATGATTACATGGCGAATCCACCTTAGCAACGAAGAGCAGTCTCACCTGTCAGGCCAAGAAACAATATGACAGACACCAGAGAATCCGAGAGATTCGAAAGAAAATATCCACGCAATAGGAGGGACGGCCGAGAAGAGATCGATCAAAGCCAGTACTACACACGGGCTGAGATCATTGCTGTGCTGCAACCATAGCCTGAGTGACGGAATAAAATCCTAAAGGATAGCAGGCAGTTGCAAGAATATCTGAAGGTGCCAACATGGAAAAGAATCGATCCTTTTTATATGCCGATTAGACAAAGAAATCCCTGGCCAACAGAGCAACCGTGGGTCGAAGTGGTGAACTGGCCAGTGATCCCAGAAATTTCAGATAGCACATCAATAGATGATCTAAGCTTTCAATTGCTGGATTTTGGGGACAAATATAAATCTAACGCTGATCTGTGCATAAGGGAAAGTGCCAAATATTGTCGATCAATGGCCTTTCTGATGCATCAAGAGTGTTTTTGGGATCGTGGATTAGATCCAATTCGGATCAATCCCAACGTGGTTCTCCAGTCTGAGGACGATCATGATAGCCTTTATGTCCTCCCGGTACATTACAATGATAGAAGAATGGCTAGACTTTGGCTCTATCGAGAAGTGTGAGAGTACCTGGGGCTACTTTCCTTCGAAAGCAAGCTCCGCTTCCAAGTATTTGAAGCCTTGGGAAAAAAGATGAGCGAGTGGAAACAGACTACAAGGCGATGAGGCAAGCAGGACTCCCAGGAGGTTCTCAAGCGGGCTGGGATGTAGAGGCCATTGAGAGATCTTGTTGGAGGGTGTGCGGATCCCAAGGCAACCCTAACTTTAGCTAATAAGTGAGAGGGATTTGGAGTCCAACCCGATGATCACATAGTTTATTGATTAGTTAGAAAGTCAATAAAAGGACTTTAGGCCTTTTTGCGGGACTTTTCATGTTGCAGGGCCTAAATGTCAAGTTAGCGAATAAAGTTGGATTTCCCTCCAATTTGCATGGTTCCCACTCTTTTTTGAATTTGAATAATTAGGGAGGCAGAAATGGACCAATAGGATTCAGAGGCCAAGGTCCTCCTCTCTACTATAAAAAGAGACCAACTCGAGTTCTCATTTCAATGAAGCAGATTGGTTCTCTTCAGAAATGGATTGATGAATGTCCTTGATCTCTATTACTTTTCCTCCATCTCTCATGCTTTCTTTGGTTTTTGCTCATTGGTTTTTGTTGGATCTGATTGTTATTGGGATTGTATGTTATTATACTTTTTATGAGAGAGAGAGAGAGAGAGAGAGAGAGAGAGAGAGAGAGAGAGAGAGAGAGAGAGAGAGAGAGAGAGAGAGAGAGAGAGAGAGAGAGAGAGAGAGAGAGAGAGAGAGAGAGAGAGAGAGAGAGAGAGAGAGAGAGAGAGAGAGAGAGAGAGAGAGAGAGAGAGAGAGAGAGAGAGAGAGAGAGAGAGAGAGAGAGAGAGAGAGAGAGAGAGAGAGAGAGAGAGAGAGAGAGAGAGAGAGAGAGAGAAGAAAGAGTAAGCTATCTTTGCTGTGGACGCGTAGTGTTAATGGATCGTAGAGTTAATGGATGTAGTGTTAATGGATGTTAGAGTTAGATGTGGATCTTCCATTCAAGCTAAAATGTAAACTATACTATGGCTCTCATGGGAACAAACCTACGTGTGACAACTAACTTCTTCTCTTGATGCTAGATTGACTAGATCGTGGTTTGAGGTTAGGCAAGGAAAGAAACCCACTACAGATCTCCAATTTTGGTGCCGTTTCTGGTTAGCTACGCCAATTTTTCAGTTTGCAGCATGGTTGTTGGATGGTTAGCTTGCATTAGGCATCTTGTCATTGCATGAATAGTGTTAGATCTGCATTTAGGGTTAGTTTGGGATTGATTTTGCTTGATTTGAGTGAATTTGCTTGTTTGAAATCTAATTTGATTGTAGAACAGAAAAATCTATTCAAATTACCAATCTTAAGATCCATTTGGATCTGAGATATCAGAAAAAACAACAAAAATCGGTCAAATCTACTAGATTCTGGTAAAAAAGAAGCAAAAATCGTCATAAGAGCTGATACTTTTTGCCCTCTTCCAGGAAACCTTCGCCGAGTTGTAGACACCTTTGGTTTTGATCACAAAACCTTCAGTTTGAAGGGCGAAGATTGATTCCCAGCAGATTTCTAGAAACATCAGAAAAACCGTCGAAAAACACCAAAAAATACAGAAAAAGAACCTTCGCCCGATTCACTGTGCATAGGTGTGATTCGGATCTATCTACTACCAGGTCGACAAAGAATAATACAAAAAATAGAAGGGTTTCCAGAGGATCAGTTGTCATATTGCCAAAGTTTTGCCAAAAAGTCACTTTTTTGCAAAAATACCAGTATTACTCTTGATCCTTTGCCAAAACCGTCGTCGAGATTCCAGAACATTGTATTTAAAGTAAAATACTATTTTTGAATTTGACGAAGATTCTTCTTGTCCAGATCATAAAAAAGTCTGATTTTTACCCTCATCAAACTACAAAAATTGTATTTTCTTGTGTCAGAAAACTTCGTCCAGTTTTCTATAGTTTTATTTGGGTCAAATCTTGCATCTAAGAGGTCAGCAAAGGTTATTACCTGAGAAATTGTCAAAAAAGTTAATCAGAGAGTTTTTTTTTTCAAAATAGCATTGTTGAACCTTCGTCGAGCCAACTTTCGCCTAGGGAACCTTTGCCAGTACTATTTTTAGGTTTTGATTTTCTAGATCAAATCTCTGTCAAAATTTGGATCAAATCTGATATATTTATCATTTTTGAGAAGTATCGATTGATTGAATTTCGAAATTTTTTTCACGATATAGAAATCGAATTCTTGAAGAGTGGAACAATTCTAGCAGATCTGATCTAAGATAGTCTTTTTTGAAAAATCTAGATCTAAGATCTGGTCTAAGATAGTCTTTTTTGAAAAATCTAGATCCAATCTCATTGTCTGCTTGATCTGAATTTATAAAGATGGCTGTCCCTGGAGCTGTTCCGGGAGGTGCTCCTCAGGAAGTCAATCCAATTATTGTTAGAAGAGCACTCTGTTTGGATCTACCCAAATATAATGGATTGACAGATCCAGTTAGATTTCTTCAGATCTATGCTAAACCCTAAATCCCTCAAGATAAACTTAAGCTATTTCCTATGGCCTTAACAGACATAGCACAAAATTGGTACTATAATCAAGATGAAACCGAGCGTACAGATTGGGAGGTTGTTAAAAGAGCCCTTATCACACGATTCAAACCGCGAAAGTTTATGGAAGACCCTTTCCTACTTTTAAGTAGAATTAAAATGGGAAAGCGGGAAATGGTTCAAGATTACATTGAAAGGGTGGAACGTCTTAGATCTGAGTGCGAACCTGAGCTGATTAACGAAAATGCCATGATTATGTGGTTTTTGTCGGATTTACCTAAACGAATCAGACGTGAGCTGAAACGTCATAATGAGTATGCACTCTTGCAAAATGCTATGGACAATGCAATTTGGGAGGAGGATGAAGATTCAGATGGTGAGCCGAATATCAATATGTTCTCTTATACAACAGGGCAGACTACTATGACATCCACCATTATTGCATCAACGAATGTCAACGCTACTGCAGAAATGATGCTCAATGAATTCGAGAAACTTGAGAAGAACTAGTAGAAATAGATGAAAAATTTGCAATCGCCATTTGATGAGAAGATTAAAGCATTGGAAGATTTCCATGAAAAAGCGAACAAGGAACCTGAGAAGTTTGCAAAGACTTTTTCTACCAGGAAAAATGTTTGGTGTTCTATTTGTATAGAAAATCACATAGTAAATGAGTGTCCTCAATTGAAAAAACGAATGGAAATCAGTATATGCCATTTGCGTAATTCGCCTGATCATGAGACTGCTTTTTGCAACTTCAATCCTCGGATAATTCAGAAATGGTATGCCCATATGGGATATCGAGAACCATAGTATGGAGGAAATCCAGTAGCTAGACCTCGACAATCTGCTCTTGGATACCCGGAACGTTTAGCCTTACCTGCCCCACCAAAGCACTCCACTCCTCCTACCAATTTGATGGAACCAGAACTATACATAAGTGCCGAGCAATGGAACTATGGTACTGATCAAGAAGGTGGATCTTTAGAACAATATGCTATTTATGCTGCCGCGCAACAACAAGCCTCTAGAAACTGGACCAGAGCACCGCTTGGATGCTTTGCATGTGGAGAAAATCATAGAGTTGCAGAATGTCCAAATAAAAGAAAATTTGTACCATTTTGTTGTGACTATGGTTATGGGCATTGCTATAAAGACTGTCAAGCAAGACCGAAGCCACCGCCAGCTACATCACCTGTTAATTTGATAACAATTAAGCCAAGACCAGTAGCTTAGAATAAATCAAGCATACCCTTGATGGTGGTCACCAGAGCACAGAAGCAGAAAGAACCAGTAACGGATCCAGTACCTGCTGATTCTATACCATTGAACGATATACCAGCAACATCTGGAGTCTATCCAAATCTTCATGCAAAAAAGAAGAAGATATCAGGATATGAGACAATGGATTAAACATCTGCAAGAAGAAGAGGAACTGGAAGCTGCTAAAGCAATAGCTGAAGTACGTTCTTCACCATTGCAGCCACCAAGAAATTCATGTACATATGTGAATGATCAGTTGCATAATCATGAAAAACCCTTCAAAATGACTGAACCGAAAGCGCCGCAAACAGAACTGCTCATGAATATTTTGTCTAGCAAGATCAATATTTCATTGGGAGAGTTCCTGAAGTTGGTGCCAGAAGCAAAAGAAGTCTTATCGCAAAAATTAGCTCAAGTCGTCAAATGTCTACTGAGTCCTATTGGGACATCCATGGTTACGAGTTGCACAAGTAATTCATAACTGGGGTACTGGGAAAATCACTTTTGAAAATCGTGAACGTGCAGTCAAAGTTGATCCTACAACTTGGACTATCAAAGCAGTGGTTCAAAAAGAGGATGATGATTCATCAACAACGGATCATACTTGTGACCGTCCAGAGAAAAATATGGGAGTTCATTACAATTCTCAAACGGATACTGTCAACCAAGTTAAGATTGCACTTGCAGATCGCCACAAAACAACTTTTGCAACAGAATGGGACACCTATGCTTACAAAGTAATGTCGTTTGGACTTTGTAATGCACCAAGTTTGTTCCAAAGAGTAATGCAATTTGCTTTTAAAGATTATCTACAGAAATTTCTTGAAATTTACTTGGATGACCTAGGAGTCCATAGTACAGATGCAAACCATCTGGATCGATTGGAGAAAGTATTTGAAAGATGCCGCAGATATCAAATTTTTCTAAATCCAGAAAAATGCCAGATATGGGTTTTCCACGGAATTGTGCTTGGACATGTGATATCGAGACATGGTACTGCCACAGATTATTCTAAGATCAAGATTATTGTGGAATTTGCAAAATGAAGAGTTTTGGATTATTATCAAAGCTCTTAGACTTGGCTCTGATACCATGTGAAATTTCAGAGTTATGGACTCAATTTGATCTACAAATGATCAATAAGAGTGATTGGAAGCTTGGAATCTTGATCTATATCAAAATTAGCATCCAAATCTAGCTTCTACTTGACAATTTCTATATATCCAAGCAAGAACAACCAAAAATAATGATCCAAAGGCTTCACACGTGTGACGTATAGCCACTGTACGGCCTGCTAACAACAAATAAGTTTAATTAAAAAATCCTAAGCATTCATCCACAAAGAACTTGCTTAAGAGAGTGAAAACACCAAGATTGCTCCCAAATCAATGTTTCTCATCATTAGCCTCCAAATGGATCTCACATGGATGATATACATAATCTTCATAATCTCTCTCTAAGCCATATCCAACATATGTGAGATAGCTCATAGTGCTCATCCATATCCACTTTGGCTAAGATTCCACTAATTTGCCACATCGTCATTGGTGGCTAGTGTTGACCTTCTAGATTCCTACAATCCAGGAGATAACACCTACAATTTAGGAGATCTGACATTTGACTCTAATGAAATATATATACAATGGATCTGAAATTTATGCTTGACATTTCACACATGGGAGACCACTCCTACCCATGTGATATAGCATTTTCTACCAGTAAAATGGTGCCAAGTGGCATAATACTACTTAGCTAATTTCTGGCCAATTTAATCACTAGTTTCCAAATTAAATGAGATGTACAACATATATTGTTAAAAATTGTAAAGCATATCTATCATATGTTGTTGATGTTTGGGGGGTCCTAACCATGTAAATACTTTGTACATATCCAAGGTATGTGAATTGAGCACATATCCTTGTAGAAGAGGACGAGTTTGGATTAGGTAGATCAAATTCCAATGACATGCATAAAGTGTAGTTGGTCTAGTATGACATGCAATGATGTTGACAATGTCTAGTTTGACATGCATATAGAAATTCACATGGAATTGGTCAATTATGACCTTGTAGAAACTCGAGCCACAATAAATGCATTATGTCCTAAGTTTCCATTGTGACATGCAAAGCATGCAAACACTCTAATGGACACATGCATGTAGTTTTGTACATGGCTAGTTGAGAAATTGCCATTTGGAGAAAGTAGGTAGAAGTTAGGTGCAATCTGTGCATGCAAGCAATTAGGTGTCAAGATAATGGTAGTTTGCACTTGAATAGGTGTAGGATATGCATTGAATGCAATGAGTACCACGAATTTTGGCTCTCCTATATATGTACATATCATTCTCATTCATTTCTAATGAAGAATCAAGCATTTGTAATGTCATAATGTCAAATTTTGGATCTCATTCAATATTGCTTGTAATTGTCCCCTCTCTCTCTCTCTAACTCAGATTTTGTGTCTTCTTCATACATGATCAAGCTTGTGTACTTTCCCTATTTGTGAGGAATTAATGTAGCTTTGATCTGCAGCATTCTAGATTGTGCTCTAGCCATAGGTCTGTTGATAGATTGCAGGATTGCTCTACAGGTGATCTATGTGCCACCACAAAGCATGGTGAAGATCATTTACACATTTCTTGTGGTTCACACGTGTGAACTTGCTGGATTTTTCACATGGTATCAGAGCCATACCATGCTTTGAATGCTACTAACATTAGGTGTTTGAAGAATTCTGTGACAATTCAAGCTAGGAAGCTGTTTAGCACTTTTTTGCTATCTATTCTTGAACAATTTTTGGATGAATGAGATTAGAACTGATATTTTCAGTCCAGAACAGAGTATGTATGGAAATCTGACATTTCACATGTGTGAAAATCAGAATACTTCATTTGCCTCTATTTCCTTTGTGCTAGGTCCAAAGGTATTGACATTATAGCTTGTTGGAAAGCTAGAAGGACCTTCTTTCCATTGCAATTAGTTTCAATTCATTCTGATGATTCTAGTAGGAGTTATAAGCTCTTAAAGAAGGGTAGGGAGAGACCCAAAACCCGAGTGGACACTTTTTGATTTGATAACATTGCATGCATGATTAATCATTCACAGTTTTTTGTAATCAATCTGAGAGAGAATTGGATAAGTCAAGATTTTGTTGTCATAGTCACATCATTTCACACAAAGGGTTGTGTTTGAGTTGAAGTTTGTTTCTAAAGCATGTTTCATTCATTTGAAACTCGTGGTAAAATTTGACATCAGAATTGTAAGTGCTTCATCAAAAGATAGAGGCTAGATCCAAATTCAAAGTGATTGATTTTCTGTTGTGAGCAAGGACTCACATAACTGTTGCAAGGTTTTGCATAGGATTTGGTAGAATACCCAATTGTTTTTGGTTCCTATTGTAAAAGAGAAGCAACACATTCAAATCCATCTTTTGTGTATACCAGTTCAACAAACTTGAGATCTAGACAAATTTTGAGTGATGTAACACATTGTTTCATACAATTTGAGTGTATCTGAGTCAATAGTGTTGTGTTTAAGCATTTCACACATGCCAAAAGAAGAAAATACCAAAATTTGTCTATACTCCAATTCAAGTTGAGAAGTTGATCTTGTTTGTTTTGTTTTGGTGGAATATTTGAGACCTATCAAACTGTTGCAAGACTTTGCATAGGATTTGGTAGTACACCCAATTGTTTTGGTTCCTATTGTAAAAAAAAAAAGCAACACACTCAATTCTATGTTGTTGTCCATCTACAAGAAGTCTTCACATACATGGCATCTATAGGAGATTTTCTCTTTGAAGCTAGTGAGAGACTAAATACCTCCAACTATTCAGTTTGGAAGGATAGGATAGAGTCTTTGTTGATTCTTTATGTGTAATGGACATAGTATTGGAAATTGGAGTTGAATATGAAGCTCATGATGAGGCTCAGAGATTCAAGAAGAGAGCAAGAATTGCTCTTCATATCATCAAATTGAACATCTCTGATCAGATGTTGAGAGAAACAAGTTCATGTACCTCAGCCAAGTAGACTTGGGAAACTCTTAAGAACTTTTTTGAAGCAAAGATCACATCAAGACTTCTTACTCTTAGAAATCGGATCTTTTCTAGTTTCCAAAGAGTTGATGAAAGTGCTTCAAGTTTTGTAATGAGAGTTAAAGATCTTCACAGAGAGATAGCATGCATAGGAGATACTCTAGAGAACAGTCAACTTGTTCAAGTAGTCCTTAATGGACTTAGAGAAGAATATGCAAATGTTGTGCAAACTTATGCTATCAAGGAGGAGCTACCATCTATGGAGGCTCTACATGAAATTCTTATTGCTGAAGAATGTAGGCAAAAGAACAAGCTGTCAAAGATCAACACACTTTGTGGCAAAGATGCCAAGATCAAGTCGAGAAGGAGGAGCAAGAACAAATTTTCTCAAGCCTTCACCAAGGACAATATTTGATGATGGTTTTGAAGTGGAATTCAATGTCAATAATTGTTCTATAAAGAAAGATGATAAGATCCTTGCATGTGGATCTAAATATGGAAGCATTTTCAAGCTAGATGTGCATGAAAATGCAAGTGCATGTGATGTTGCATTGATGACTTTTGTTTCCAAGAAGGAAGAATGGCATAGGAGGTTGCATGTTTCCAATTTCATATCTATGTCTTCAATGGTCAAGGAGATCAAGCCAAGAGTGGCTTATTCTATGGCAAAATCACATGTGGATCCATATTTGATGTCTTCAACCAAGACAAAACATCCTATGGAGTTGGAACATTCGAATGTTCATCTTTTTTATCAGTAAGCAAGGGAGGTGTTTCTCGCTTTACATCTACTATTGATGGTTCCACAAGTTACATTTGGCTATGTCTTGTATCTTCAAGTTTAAGGGTGCATGTGTATGTTCCATCATGCAAAACTTTATGGAGTTATGGAGCTATTGGAAGGAATGCACTATATGGAGTCTTGTTCAACTATGAGGAGGAGTATCCTCAACATGCAAGTCCAAGTAGATCTTCTTTATTGTACAAGGCCGAGTCCTTGAGGACCTTATTTCATGGAAAAGAAAAGATAAGTGAAGGTGGTATTCATTGTATTCCACTCACCAATGAATATCTTTCTTTTATTGATGATCTATCTTGCTTAGTTGAGATTTGATTATCTCAAAGATCAAGTAAGACTATTCTAGTTTTGAATGAAGTCTTTAGTTTGGAATTAATTCTTGTCATTGGTGACTTGATTATGTTTCCAAAACATCTAGAAAGAAAGATATTATATCATCATTTGTATGCTCTTAAATTGAATAAGATCAAGAATAAGAACAAGCTCAAACATATTGAAGAATATGTTCCTTCATTTGAAGAGGCATCTTGTAAACTTCTTATGAGGTTAAGTGAAACATCCATTGAGGACACTTACACTCTCAAGAGAGTATTTAGCCTCAATTTAGTCAAGTTAGAGTATGGTTTCAAGATTAGATCTTGTTTGGATAAAGTTCATAGAATTTGGACTAGTATAGCTAGCATGCTTAATCTTGAATATTGCTCATGGTATAATCTTGATCTATATGATCTTTGTGGTCATGATGAGGCCTGGAAGCCTCAAATTTTTTAAATTCTAATGCAGCCCTCTTCATGCAAAGGAACTTTGCAGACCCAGGATCTACATTAAGCATGGAGGAGGCATATCAACATAGTGGCAAATTGGTGGAAAATTTTTCAAAGGCATTTGGAAAAGATTTCTATCAAAGAGATCTTATCATGGACTTGGTAAGCATGCTACTATGATGGATTCTTTGTTCATCTTCACTTCAAATGCAAAGCAAAGAATCCACACTCAAAGGATCTTCACCAACATCAGATAGATATATTTAAAAGAGGAGTGTTAAAAATTGTAAAACATATCTATCATATGTTGTTGATGTTTGGGGGGTCCTACCCATGTAAATACCTTGTACATATCCAAGGTATGTGAATTGAGCACATATCCTTGTAGAATAGGACGAGTTTGGGTTAGGTAGATCAAATTCCAATGACATGCATAAAGTCTAGTTGGTCTAGTATGACATGCAATGATGTTGACAATGTCTAGTTTGACATGCATATAGAAATTCACATGGAATTGGTCAATTATGACCTTATAGAAACTCGAGCCACAATAAATGCATTATTTCCTAAGTTTCCATTGTGAAATGCAAAGCATGCAAACACTCTAATGGACACGTGCATGTAGTTTTGTACATGGCTAGTTGAGAAATTGCATTTGGAGAAAGTAGGTAGAAGTTAGGTGCAATCTGTGCATGCAAGCAATTAGGTGTCAAGATAATGGTAGTTTGCACTTGAATAGGTGTAGGATATGAATTGAATGCAAGGAGCACCACGAATTTTGGCTCTCCTATATATGTACATATCATTCTCATTCATTTCTAATGAAGAATCAAGCATTTGTAATGTCATAATGTCAAATTTTGGATCTCATTCAATATTGCTTGTAATTGCTCCCTCTCTCTCTCTCTAACTCAGATTTTGTGTCTTCTTCATACATGATCAAGCTTGTGTACTTTTCCTATTTGTGAGGAATTAATGTAGCTTTCATCTGTAGCATTCTAGATTGTGCTCTAGTCATAAATCTGTTGATAGATTGCAGGATTGCTCTACTGGTGATCTGTGTGCCACCACAAAGCATGGTAAAGATCATTTACACATTTCTTGTGGTTCCTCACACGTGTGAACTTGTTGGATTTTTCACATATATAATCTATCTAAATGGCTTAGGCATAGATTTCACATGTGGGAACAGGCTCCACTGTTCACAGATTCCTACCAAGAATCTATGAACACGATTCTTTTTATCTTCTTGATCTCCTTGTCTTTGGAAATCGGGTGTTTTTGCCTGTTCCAAGTAATTGACTGGTTTAGTGATATCTTTTTGGATTAAGCCGGTTCAAGTAGAAGGGTTTCTCATCATTTAGAGACATTTCCCAGCTTGTCAATGGGATGATTAGGATTCATTCACTCTAGATACATGCACACGGATTCACATGCAATTGAAAACCATTCACCAAAAGATCTGCTTTCAAAACAAGTGAATAACCAAACGATTCTTGCTTCTAATTAGCTCTTAGATATTCAAGAAACAACAATGCACTCATATTAGCCTACTGATCTAAAACAAGAAACAAGAAACTAATTATCTATCAACATAATAACAATCCAAAGATCAAGAAACACCCATCTCTTGATTCTTGGATAGCCCAAGAACATAAAAAACTGAGATGTCAAGAATATGCAAGATCTACACCACAATCTCAATCTGTTTAGTTTACTTGAGTCTTGAAACTACATTAACAAGAACAAGAAAACTATTCCGCTCTAATCCACAATGCAAGAATGAAAGGAAACAGGAAATATAATCTATTCTACAACCACAAACAAGAGAAAAAAATGAATGTTCATAAGAGATTCACTCAAGAAAGCTGCCATGAACAAGGAGCTCCAAGATTGCCAAGAACTCGTGGAGGATCTTCTTTATTCAACGAGAATAAATGACAATACAATTAAAGCTCCCTCACAAGAGAGGAGGTCTCTTAAATAGACCAAGAGGCTGCCCATGTGGAGCCTAGGTGGCAATTCTACTAATCTACAAATTTCAAGTGGAATTAGCTCTTCTACTAGAGGTCACCATCAAGAGGTGGCTCACTCTAGTTTATTTAAGAGGGGGGTCCACATTTATTACATTGCCTAGAAATACTACTAGCTCCTACATGGTCATTCATTCTTTGGGATTCACCATGAGGCTCACATAATGTAGAACTGTATACCTAGCTAGTATTTCTTGACTCTCATCTTCTACCTCTTTTCTTCCTTTTGAGACCTCTTTGGTTTGAGGTGAGAGGTGCTCTTTATACAGCTTAGTTCGGCATCCTGGGAATTCCTCGGAATCTGCCAACATCATCCCCCCCTAATCTGTTGCAGGACCCACTATAGAATGACGTGGTTTTGCTTGGCACTTGGAAAAGCGTAGATCTTCAGTCGCTTCGTAAAGCCAAGTGCTTATTTGCCACAAAATTGTTTCGCAAAATTGGAGATCTGTAGTGGGTTTCTTTCCTTGCCTAACCTCAAACCACGATCTAGTCAATCTAGCATCAAGAGAAGAAGTTAGTTGTCACACGTAGGTTCGTTCCCATGAGAGTGATAGTATAGTTCATATTTCAGCATGAATGGAAGATCCACATCTAACTCTAACATCCATTAACCCTAAACATTAACACTACATCCATTAACTCTACGATCCATTAACACTATGCATCCACAACAAAGATAGCTTACTCTTTCTCTCTCTCCCTTTCTCTCTCATAAAAAATATAATAACATACAATCCCAATAACAATAAGGTCCAACAATGAGCAAAAACCAAAGAAAACATGAGAGATGGAGGAAAAGTGATAGAGAGCAAGGACATTCATCAATCCATTTCTGAAGAGAACCAATCTGCTTTATTGAAATGAGAAAATGAACATGTGTAGGAACTCGAGTTGGTCTCTTTTTATAGTAGAGAGGAGGACCCTGGCCTCTGAATCCTATTGGTCCATTTCTGCCTCCCTAATTATTCAAATTTAAAAAAGAGTGAGAACCATCCATATTGGAGGGAAACCCAACTTTATTCGCTAACTTGACATTTAGGCCCTGCGACATTAAAAGTCTCGCAAAAAGGCCTAAAGTCCTTTTATTGACTTTCTAATTAATCAAATAACTATGTGATCATCAGGTTGGACTTACACACGTAGGGTGCCAAATCCCTCTCACTTATTAACTAGGGTTAGGGTTGCCTTGGGATTCGCAAACCCTCCAACAGTATCCTCCACCAAAACTGGTGGCGGTCCCACGACACCTGCGAGATGTAGTTATTGGGGAATTTTATCAGCTTCGTGCTGAATCTTTATCAAATGGTACTGCACCTTCTCCATAAAGTCAAGTTGGGTAATATTAAAATCCAAATTGTGGGGCAGAAAGCAATGATGGGCTCCTGCAATCCATTTTGAGGTTGTCCAAGATGTGAAGAGAGATTTTCAGGAGCCTCCCATCATTGCTGCATGAAAATATAAATGAGCAACCGACAACTGATCTTTTATATTCTCTGAGGCCATCAGCTTATTTGGATCGAATGCCAAAGGAGGGAGACAATCGTCCCATCTGGTTGCGACTGATGCCAACAGAGTTAGATCTTTTGCAAAGAGTGCCAATTGTCACACTGTCGGATTTGGAGATTGGACATACTTTCACTGGTACGCTTGTAAAGCCCAGTGGAAGTCCACTGATATTGTCCAATTGTAGGGCTGATGGATGATTGGCCAATTGGGCATATGAATTGTGATCTTGTCCATAGCCAATCCCAAGTCTTTTCATTTATTCCTTCTCGGCATTTGCACATAATAAGGATCTACCCGCAATTGGCGAGGGCTAGCCACATAACTCTTGATTGATTTCAGAGTTTTTTCAAAAATGGTAATTCTCCATGCCAGCTGCTCTCCCAATGCAGGTATTTTGTCCACTTCTTTGTCGGCCTCTATCTCGGAGGTCTTGAACTTTAGGACCCATCCAACACATGAGGACTCATGTGGATGTTGCTTTAAGAAATTCTAGATCTGGTCCTCGACGCTGATGCACCTTCTCAATAGGTGGTCCTTGATGAGGATGGACCCGCTTGCACTGCCGATAAAATTGGCGGTTGTTCTTCTATATCTAGACCTCCCCCTGGTCCATGCCCAAACCCAGACCTGTATCCATTGGTACATCTTTTTAATGCGTAGGGGAGAATTGTGGCATGACTGGTACGGGGATTTGTGGTCCGACTTTCAATACTTGAGCGGCTTCTTTTTCATAGACATTGATGGTTTCTTTAGCCTTTTCCAACTCAGTTGAAGCTGCTCTTTTGAACCTGTCAAAGCGGCCTTGGAATCGCTGAAGGGCCACTTTGTACGTTTCTACTTTCTTGAACAAATATGTGATCTCCGTCGGAGTGACCGGATGATATGCATCACGCTCAAGGGTGGTCACAGCCAATTCACCTTGGAGGCGTGTGCGATCCTGCTCCGCCATCCGTAATTGACCCTCTAGTAGTTGCACCTGTTGCTTTGCATCTTGCATGGCCTTGTCCACCTGATCTTGTGCGGCTGTCAAGGCATTTTGCAGGGAGCTGAAGTATCCTTCTAGGCAATCAACCTATTGCTATGCCATCTTCTTTTCAGCTTCAGATTTGTCTTCGTGCTGCTTGGCGATCTTTAATTCTCAATCCAGCTGGACAATCTTCTGGCTGATGAGGGTGTTTTTCGATCCCAGTTCTGAAATTCTCTGCTCCATTTTTTTTTCTTGTCAAGCATAGACTGGATCACTTGCGCAAGGCTTGAGACCAAACCGAGAGCATCACCAGAATCTACTGTTGTGGAGGTGGTAGCAACAGGAGGACCTAATGGTATCGTCCTTGGTTAGCATGAAATAGATGTCGGGACTTCTTCTTCTTCAAAAACATCGTCTTCCTCAAAACCCTCAGGCACGGTGGCGTCGAACTACTTCGGTGATTTCGCAGCTTGGTCGACCCAAAGTATGGCTAGGCTGTCTTCAGCTTGAAGTTGTTGGCTTGAGTCTTCAATACCGACAGTAGTGTCATGGATTTGTTCGAATCCTCTTCTAGGGGATTGGAGTTCAAAGGACGCAGGGCTCTGGGACATTTCAAAAATTTCGACAGCCCCAAGGGGGTCGAAATCATCGAACGTATCCATGAAATACTGCGTGTTTGGTGAAGTAGCTTCATGTGTGGGGGTGAGGCGGCCTGGGCAGCTGTGATGGGAATGGTAGCCCCAATGGTCACAGACTATCCTTGTGGAAGCAGAGGCGAGAAAAGCATCAGAGACTGGGGGAATAGGAAGTTTAGTGCGAACAACAGTAGGGGCCGGAAGCGTAGCTGACGTTGTATGCCTAGTGCAACGTCGTGATGCGAAAGGCGAGTCAGGAATGACGATCTCACTGCGTGGATGACGTTGACTATGTGAACTCAAGGCCTGGTGGGATGACTCGGCCGGTGCTTCTTCATAGACCAAAAGCATAGAATCCAGGTGGAAGCCATGGATTTTGTTTTCCAGGTGAGAGGCGGCTAGAAGAGACAACAAAGGACCAGTAGCGAATTGTTGCTTCGTATTGCTCTTAATAGCTCATTTGAGCTCACCAGAAACAGTCTTGAACCAGTTATATGATTAAAGAGGTGCTTTGGCTAACTTGGTATAGGACTCAACTAATCGATGGAGAATTTGTGAAGTGATGCGGTCTTTCCTGAGGTTGCCAACCATCAGGAAGTTGTTCAGGAGCTGGGCAGCAGCGTGGATGGAAGGCTCAGTGATGGCATCAAGGAGGTATCCATCATTAGTCCAATGTAGATCGTTGGTTAGGTTGACGTAAGGCTTTATGGCCTATTTTGTTTGCTTATGATTGGGTGAGGCTTGTGTTCCAAATGCTATACCTATGGCAGCAAGGGCGGCCTCAGTGACGCGCACCTTGTGTGTGGCTCCCTGAAAGGTGATATAAAATTTGGATTTCTCTTCTTTCCACGTACTGAAGGCAAGAGTGATGAAATCCATGTTGATTCTCCTGGAAAAGGCTCTCTTATGAATACCCATTTCAATGAGCAAAGGCTTTGCAAGGGTCATCCACTGAGTGACCATGCTTGTGCTAGGAAGGATCATGATGTCCGTTGCAGATGGGACATCACGATGGATAGTATAACGTGAAGACTAAGAAGTATCTGTAGGTTTGTGCACCGTTTTGGATGTCGTAAGGACAGGAAGGAAGCTAATCACACTGTCAATCAGTCATGGAGAGATTCTGAGGTTTATGTCAGAGATTTGTCTCCGGACAGTTAACCTAGCAGATTTGCGATAAAAAGGTGAAAAAAGCCACTTTGTCAAGTTGAGCTAAAATCACCATTTCTCCACGGAATTTCCTGACTGAACATTCTATAGTCATGGATTCAGTAGGGCGACCCTGCTCCAGGCCTCAGATCAAGCTCAAAACGGTCCACAGGAGAGCTTGATCTGATCTTTTTGAGAGAAGGGAGGCGCGGCCGCAGGCAGGGAAGTCGCGGGCAGTTCGCGCGCCCAACGCGATGAAGAACTTAGTGTACCGAAGTTCTTAGCGTATGCAAGAGTTTGGTTCGATGCCCAAATGTACTTTGAACCTGTAGATGAGGTGTCAAGTGAATCAACGGTCCAGAATCTGTGATGGGAGAGAAATTTGAACCACAAGATTTGGTTCAACCATTGGATGAGCTTTCAACAGGGTCCTGAAGAATTGAAGTGCATCGTGGCCTTCAACTTCATTAAAAATTTTCATACTGAAAGTTGAGCTGGGTCCCTTCACAAGTGAAGGGTGAAGTTTCTTCAAAGTGAAGAAACAGTTCAAAAGCTAGAAAAGTCCCTATTTTTGGGTCCTTTGCCCGTTTTGACCCAAACGAAAGGCTATAACCTCCAAACGAAGGGCACCCGGACTATACCAGCAAGTACGGTACAGCAAAACAGAGCGGTTGCAGCAGAAAAAGTGTTCGGAGTACGCCAGAAGTAGTTTCACCATTCCACTGGGCATGTTGTTGGGAATTGACGACTGAGTGCATTTCGGAAGGCGATGCCGATTTGGCTTTCAAATTGATGGAAAAGCGGCGAGCGGCCTGGTAAGAAAAAAAGTGCAAGTCATTATTTTCAACCTTTTACATCACTGTTGGCCTCGACATATTGTTCTAAGCCTAAGGCAGAAGTTTTAAGCTGTTTTGTGATGGCAAACATGGGAGAGTCCATTTTGAGTGAAAGCAGCAAATTGGACGGGATTTCCAACTATGCAGTGTGGAAATTCAAAATGAAAAACATACTGATGGAAAAAGATGTGTGGGAAGTCGTCACAGGTGATGAGAGAAGGCCACCAAATGAAGCAGACATCAAAGTGTTCGACAAAAAGATGACAAAAGCTTTGACCTTCATTAACTTGTCAGTGAAGGATCACATCATTACCCACATTTGTGATGCTATTACACCCAGACAGGCATGGGATGTGCTAAAGGAGCAGTTCGAGACGTTAAATCGGTCAAGAATCATGTTTCTGAAGTCAAAGTTGAATAGTGCCCGCATGGAGCAAGGAGAGCACATTCAGACGTACATGACCAGAATCAAGACAATGAGAGATGAACTGCATTCTATGGGAGAACGCATACATGATGTGGGGCTGGTGCATAATGCATTATGCGGCATTGCAGAACCCTATCAGATGTTTGTGAGCGGAATAGCATCAAGAAAAAGATTGCCAACCTTTGACGAGCTCACAGGAATCTTGATGCAGGAAGAGCAATGATGAGAAATGGTGAAAGCTAGACGTCAAAATACTGATGATCAGGCACTTGCAACATGCCAAAAACAAGGCAAGGGCAAGGGCAAGAAGAAGACTAAACAGCAATTTGCCAAGTCTCAAGAGGATGAGGGATCTTTCAGCAAAACTAAGAAGAACGGGAAGTGCTTCCATTGTGGTGAAAAGGGCCACTGGAAGAGTGAATGTCGCAAATTCCTGGCGGAACAAGACAAGGGAAAACCAAAACAAACAGGCAACCTTGTTGATGAAGGTGAGTTTGAAGACTCTAGCATCTTCATATCTGCATTGTCATTTAATCAAGATGATCAATGAGCATGGTATATTGACTCAAGAGCCACAAGACACATGACAGGTAACAAGAACTAGTTCAGTAGTTTGAAGGCATTGGATAATGGAACATCTGTTTCACAAGCAAATGGTGAGGTGTGCATGATCAAGGGGATAGGCACCGTTTCAATTCAACTGCCTGACGGCAAAAGCAGGATGATCAGGGAGGTACTTTACGTACCAGGTTTGAAGAAAAATCTACTTTCTGTTGGAGTCATTACTGATCAAAAGTTGAAAGTAGAATTCGCCCATGATCGTTGCTTTGTGAAGGATGCAAACCAAAAGTTCAAAGTTATTGCGAATGGAGTAAGAGAGCCCAATACAAAATTGTACAGGTTGAATGCCACAATCAAGGGGCAACATGGACTTGTGTCATCCGTTCCTTCGCAAACTGAGTTGTGGCACAAGAGGCTTGGTCACTTGAACTTGGGAAGCCTTAGTTTGATGAGAAAATTGGAGATGGTAACAGGACTGCCTACAATAGAAGATCACTTGAAATCGATGTGCGAATCTTGTATATATGGGAAGCAGCATCGAGAGAAGTTCAATAAAGGGGGTGTTGCAAGAGCAAAGAACATCTTGGATTTAATCCACACAGATTTATGCGGGCCCATGAGGACCATGTCCTTAGGAAAAGCCTTCTATTTCATGACCTTTATTGATGATATGTCACGTAAGACGTGGATCTACTTCTTGAAGAAGAAATCAGATGCTTTTGATAACTTCAAGAACTTCAAAAACTTGGTCGAAAATTAGACAGGTAAGAAGATCAAAGTCCTAAGATCAGATAGTGGAGGTGAGTATAAGTCTAATGACTTCAATGATCTTTGTGATCAATGTGGGATTAACAGACAGTTTACGCAAGCTCATACTCCTGCTCTCAATGGTGTAGCTGAGCGCAAAAATCGTACGATTGTGGAAAGTGCCAGATCTATGCTAGCTGAGATGAAATTACCAAAAGATTTTTGGTCAGAAGCATGTAGCACGGCAGTCTATCTTCAAAATAGAAGTCCTACCATTGCCATACCAAAAATTACACCTGAGGAAGCATTCACAAAGAAGCCAAAGGTGACCACTTGCAAATCTTTGGATGTAAGACCTTTGTACATATTCCTAAGGAAGAAAGACGTAAACTTGATGTAAAAGCTATCAAGTGCATATTCCTAGGATATGATGATCGCATGAAGGGCTATAGATGTTTTGATCCAGTCGAAAACAAAATCCATATAAGCCGAGATGTTATCTTTGATGAATCCAAGATGTATGAAGACGAAGATGCTGAGAAGATAGACACATCCAGTAGGAAAAATGGCATGGTGAGGATACCAGCTGATGATGATCCATTCATTGACCTTCCGAGTGATGAACATGAGGATACATCTCAAGATACTACTACTCAACCTCAAGAAACAGGTTGGAGAGGTAGGGACAAACCTTTTGGTGCAAGAAGGATTGAAATTGTAGGTGACAAACGCAAGGAGAAGGATGTACCGTGGGATACATTTTCACCAGGAAGCCGATCACCTGACAGAAAGCTCCCTAAGTGGTTTAAGAGATTGATGGAGAGCCGCGATATAGATGACTTTCCAGGATCATCTAACCAGGGAGAGCTACGAAGATCAACAAGAGAGAAGATACTACTTGAAAGGTATGAAGCAAATTATGCTATGTTATCCAGCATTATTCAAAGCAAAGAACCTTCGACTTATGGTGAAGCAAAGGATGATGACATTTGGATCAAAGCCATAGATCCACCACAGGATATATATTCTAGTTTTGTGGTAATTGCTTGTCCTGGTCTAGTAAGAAGCAAAGTACAATTGCTCTTTCCACCACAGAAGCTGAGTATAAGGCAATGTGTAATGCTGCACAAGAAGCTATATGGTTGAGACAAATCTTGGAAGAGATTGGCATGAAGCAGAAAAATCCCACAACTTTACATAGCAACAGTCAGAGTGGCATTCAGCTAGCAAAGAATCCAGTGTTCCATGCGAGAACTAAACACATTGAGATTCAATATCACTTCATACGTGAAAGGCTGCTAAGTCGTGAAATTCATGTTGTTCATTGTAGCACAGAAGAACAACTAGCTGATATTTTCACTAAGCCACTTCCTGGAGAAAAGTTTGATAAGTTTAGATCAAAACTTTCTGTATTTAAAGTTTGTTGACTTTAAAGCTATGTATATGACTGTATAAAAAGTGACTCTACTTTAAGGGAGAGAGTTAGAAATAAAGTTAGAATCACTGTGTTACTGTACTGTGGGTCCTATCAGTGGATAAGGATCAGTTGGCCTCACCACGAGGCAAGTCGATGGGACACGCGTCCCGCCAACGGCAACCTGGGTCATGCATGGGTTGCCTGAGTGAACAACTATATGTACAATGTAATTTCATTTTGAGAAATACAGTTGCTATGTGAGCTTGCTGAGGAGAGTGATTTTCTGTCTGTGTTACTGTGTAGCATGATCTGTGTTCCTATGCAAAGCAAATTCTAAGTGTTTAGAGTGGACTTTTGCTTGTTTTTTTTGGTGTTGATCTATTCGAAGCTAGCGGAGGAGGTGTTTGGAGGTAGTAGAGACTTGAGACAGCCTCTTAGGGCTTGACACATCACCACATTTACAAAAGAACCATAAAAAACCAAGAAATCTCCAATTTTGGAGAGAAAAAATGAGCAAAAAGCCATTAGATTTTGATTTCTCACTATCCACTGGAAACCAACTCTTGCATGATTGGCAACAGCCTGAGACACTATCTTAGCCCTGCACATAAGCCTGTGAGAGTTATGTTGAATTTCACACGTGTGGGACTGCTGCCCAAAAGTGTGATTGTGATCTTCTAGGACTTGGTGATTGCACAAAGATCAAGCATAGATTGAAATCCAAGATCTATCTGACAAATCTAAGACAAGAGCACTTTGTAACATGCATATATCAAACATAAAAGTACATTCACATGTGTGGAGACTTGTGAAAGAAAAAACTAAGTGTGGAAAAGCCTTGCTTTCGGGAAAAGAAAAAATCCAACAACCAAAACTCGGGTAGAGCAAGAAAGCCAATTTGACTCAAATCGTAGAAACTCACATTAACTCCAAAAAAACTCAAGTACAAATGAGCCTATCACATCCTCTAATAGAAACTCGAGGTAGGGAGTGACTGATTTTCATTGGACCCCTTTTTTCTCCTCCTCTAAATATGATTGGTTGAGTGACTTATGAGTCCTCAAACTTGATTGGACTAAATTGGTAAAAATCTCTCTTTTAATTGGTCACTAGATCTCATGCCAACACATAGGGATGAGTCACATATCCAATCTAATCTTGAAACTTGTAGCAAGCCTAAGCTAGCTCGAGCCACATCAAATGTCACTTTTAGCCTAATCATGGAATTACAAGTGTACTTACTCGAATTGCCTCCTAAGCCAAAATTGGCCCTATCACCTACTCACATATGGAAGGACATACAAAAACTTAATGAACCCCCTAACTCAACATAGATAGCTTTTTCATTTTTTACAAGTTACTTCCTAGCAGATCTCCAAAAAAGTGAAAAAATATCCATAAAAATTCAAAAAACCCTTGTAAAAGTCAAAAAATTTCAAGACCGCTCAAGAACCTTCGCCAAACCTATTGTAGCTAGATCACACTGAGGCAAGCTCACAGACGAGTCTACGAGAGTTCTGTTGTAGCATTGGGCCAGATATATCAGTATGCACAATGTCTAACAGATCTCTAGAAATGTGTTCTTGATTTGACTTGAATGGCCTCCTTGCCTACTTTGCTCTGATACAACTTGAGCAGACAAGGAGATTGACAACTTTACAATCTAAATCAAGAACTGAAGAATGTTTAGACATGTTACCTATTGATGTATAGTGGAGATGACCAAGTCTATAATTCCAGATCACTTCTTTATTCATAGATGTCGAACTGCTTGAAGCACAATCAGTTACAATATTACAATGACTAAGCCTATAGAAATATCCTCGTCTCTTTTCGAGTGCAAGAACTCTCCTACTCTTATCAAGAATGTTACATGAATCAGTCTGAAACTCTACCCTATGTCCTAAATCTATGATTTGACTGACTGACAATAGATTTGTTGTCAGATTCGGGACACACAATACATTTGGTACAAGCTTCAACATTCCATTCTAAAAATTCATCCTAACAGTACAATCACCTTCAATTATGTGGCAGTTGTTGTCTCTGAGGTGAACGAATTTCTTGTTCTGTAGATCGAATAGTCGTTAAACGATTCTTGATGGCTTGTCATATGTTGTGTTGCTCCAGAATCGAAGAACCATTCCTCTGACTGTTTGACATGGCGATGGCTCACCATGAAGACTTCATGCTCATCATCATCTTCGATCTTCTGCTTGGTGTCGGCTGCATGAGCTTGTTGATCCGACTATTTTTTTTTCTTGTCGTTGTTGAACTTCAAGACTCGACAATCCTGGACCTCATGACTTGGTCTCTTGTAGTACCTACGGAAGAGTCTTTTTTTGTTGTTTTGAGCAGGAGGCTGATTCTGGAACTTCTGTGACTGCTTTTGATTGTTGTCATTCTATTTGACAACTTTCTTTTTCTGTTGTTTTTTTTAGCCCTTATTTGAGAATAATGCTTGTGAGTCATTTATGGAGGATATAGATGTTCCACCTCTCCTTGTTTCCTCCTGTAGCAGCATAGTTATGACTCTGGATAATGTAATGTTTGAGTGTGTGAAAACCATCATCACCCAGTTTTCATAGAAAGATGATAAGCTTGACAATAAGATCATCACAAGATTAGAGTCTTCAATTGTTGAACTTATTGCTGCCATCTGATCCATTAGAGTCTTAAATCCATTTATGTGATTCTGAACAGAATCACCATCTGACATTATGAGAGAGAAGAATTCTCTCCTCAGATGCAGCTTCGAAGTGACATCTCTCACTTCATATAATGTACTCAATGTATCCCAAGCTTCTTTCGATGATTGGCCTTTTCTAATATGACCAATTTGTGTGTCGGAGATGTTAAGGGTGATCAAGGCAAAAGCCTTGCCATCCCTGAGCTTCCATTTGGAAATGGCTTGCTCATCGACACTGGGAAGTAGTTCGATTCCAACAACTATTTTTCACAATCTTTGGCCATCAATACTACTCTCATTTTAAAGTTTCATAAATGGTAATTCGAACCATCTAGTTTCTCTACCATTAGAGCAGACTGTGATTGTGAATCCATTTGGAATTTCAAGATGAGTATATGCAGATAATAGATTAATATGACTGAAAATAATAATAGCAACTACCTACACTATATGCTCTGGATCTGCCTTTAGGAATCAGAGAGGGAGCTTTGATACCATGTTGGGATACGAATAGAAAATGGACGATGTCTGAATCTCCTGACAATTCCTGTTACAGAAAATGCAACAACAAGGAATCCTCAGTGCATGAAACTAACTTTATCGATTTAGTAATCAGACTGACTTCGAAGTCTCAAAGTATGTCCTACTTGATTGATCACAGCTTCAAAGTTGTTGGATTGACTAAGTCGATTCCCTAGCCATGCACAAATTATCTTGATTACAAAATTTAGCTTTGTGGAAGCATTATATCAAATCCAGTTATCAAAGCAAGAAATCAAACAGTGTTATCAGTCATATAAAATGATTTAGTCCAAAATAATTAATTTGCTAGTACGAAGTACTCTGAACATGCATGAAAATGAGCATTCAAGACAACATTCACAACTTAGATTGTTGGAATAGGAATGATTCAATCATGAAGAGAATACAGTTTGAATGCTGAATAGAGTCGTAATCTTCCTGAAACAATACTCTATAGTAACAAAGAGGAGGATCAAAGTTATTGCACTCTGATTCAGTGTTCATAGAGCTTAACCGCAGCAACTGATAAGTAGCTATATATATATACATGCCTAACCGATTAAAAGAATAGTTAATGTGTGATTTACAAATAGGATTAAGTCACTACGTGCTATTGGCAGTCACACTCGGACAATATCTGATTCAGTTGTAGATTATGTTTGGATGAACAAATGTACTGGTGAGCCACCAAATTGATGACATTGACGCTTGGAAAACTTCGATGTTGATGAAGTCAATGACGTGGAAGTTGAAGACTTCATAGCTTGCCTTGATCAGACATCGAAGTCAGAGACTTCGATGTTGAGGAAGTCGATGATGTGGAAGTCAAGGACTTCGTAGCTTCCCTTTGATCAGACGTCGAAGTCGGAGACTTCGATGTCGATGAAGTCGATGACATCGAAGTTGAAGGCTTCGATGTCGAGGCATGGCTCAAAACCATTTGTCAGAAAAAGTCGATGTCGGGCATGTTGATGCAGAATGTCGTCGACTTTTCTTGTATTTCTGTAGACTGTAAGAATATTTACAACAGCGAAATGAATGCATCGAGATTAGTAGAGATAGAGATAGGGATGGAGAGAGTAGAAATCCAACATGGTAGTCACGTTCGTCACAGACTTGTAGAGGGCCTTTATATAGTCTTGAAGGCTAGCCTCATTCATCTTCAACTTCAGGACCTGGTCCTTTTTGGCCTGCTTTATAGGGTGTAGAAATAGATGGTGAGTAGTGTTAAAATTGAATATTGATTTCTTGGCTTGCTACAAATGTTGTACCATGCAAGTACGTAGCTCATTAATGCAAAATGCCAAGTTTGGCCTACATAGAATTCGAGCTACATGGTTATGTATTGTCTAGTTTTATAAATGCAACTTGCATATAGTTTGTAGACATAGAATTAGCATGATTATGCTTGTAGAAACTCGTGGCAACTCACATGCATTAATTGTAAGTGATCCATAGTGACATGCAAGGCATGCACAAAGTTTATTGGACACATGCATGATGATTTGGACATTTCTAGTTAGAACTAGTACACTTGTAAAAAGTTGGTAGAATTTCATGCATGACAAGTGACAAATGTCACATAGACTCTAGATGTCACTTTAGATGTCATTTTGGAATGGATAGATATGGTTCTACCTCGAGCTACCTCAATCTCCATAAATATGTGTAGCTCTCCACACAATTGATAATGAAGAACCAAAGTTTTGTAGCTATCTCATGTCATTTTGGATCTAAACAAATATTGCTTGTTATCTCTCTAGCTCTCTCTCTCTCTCTCAAACTCGTGTTGAGGCTAATGCTTATACATTGAAATCTTGTATTTTTTCATTCTTTGATCATTGCTATTATATTCTGTTGATTAGCATGCTAGATTGTGGATTAGCCATTTCTTTTGAGCTAGATTTTGTTGATCAATCTAGAATCAGGTTATAGTGCCAGTCACAAAGCTTATTTAAGATCAGTCGCTCTTGTGGACATTCTCCACACGTGTGAATTCTGGAAATTTTGTCATGGTATCAGAGCCACATTAAGCTTTGCATGCTAACAACTCTAATTGTACAAGAAACTGAGAGCTAAATCGAGCAAAAAAGCGGTTTTGCACTTTTTCTAACCTTTCTCTGAAGTGTATTTGGATCAAATCAGACTTGAACTGAATTTTTAGAAGTACAGAATTGAGGAAGTACAGAATTCTAGAATTCCGCATGTGTGAAAATTAGAGTTTTTCAGTCCCTTTGTTCTCCTTACTTATAGATCCAAAGATAGCAGTGTTATAGCTTGATGGAAAGCATTTGATTTGTGCTTTCCATAGAAATTGAAACCAAATCAATCTGATGTGTCTAGCAAGAGTTATAAGCTCTAAAAGAGGATAGGGATAGGTCCAAAATCCGAGTGATAGCATTTTGATTTGATTCAATTATACTTTGTTATGAATCCATTGTTTTGAGCATCCAACACAAAGAACTGTAGATCAAGACTGAGTTTGAAGTGTTTAAACACCCTTTGAGCCTTCTGAGTGTCAATAGTGTTTTCTTTTGAAGCATTTCACACGTGCCAAAAGTAGGATTCAAACCAACCAAAGTGTCACAAACCACTTTTTGTGTCTGATCTATATAACTGGTCTTGTTGAATATTTGAGATTCATCTCATATATAGTTGCAAGTGTTTCACATAGGAAGGTAGTTCAACCTTGAAAATACCTATAGTGAAAGAGAGCAGCAACTCTAAGTCTAATAGGAACAAGCTCAAACATATTTCAATCCAATAACTAAGAAGTCTTCATCATAATGGCATCTCAGGGAGGATATCTTCTAGAAGCCAGTGAAAGACTAAACACTTCTAATTACTCAATTTGGAAGTTAAGAATGGAGTCTGTTTTGATTCTCCAGGATGTTATGGATATTGTGCTTGGTGTTGAGGAGGAGCCTCAAGCACAGGTTGAAATTCCTAAATATAAGAAGAGAGCTAGAATGGCTCTACATTTCATTAAGATGAATGTATCTAATGAAATTTTGAGAGAGATAGGATCTTGCACTACAACCAAATAAGCTTGGGATGCAGTAAAGACCATCTATGAAGCAAAGAATACTTCTAGAATACTCACTCTTAGGAAACATATTCTCCAAAGTTTCCAAAGAAGTGAAGAGAGTGCATCTAACTATGTTTTGAGAGTTAAAGATTTACATAGAGAGCTTTCCTGTGTTGGTGTTACCATTAACCAAGTTGAGCTAGTTCAAGTCATACTGAATGGCTTGAGAGATGGCTATGATAATCTTGTTCAGTCTTTTGCTATTAAGGAGGGGTTACCTAATCTAGAAACTCTCCAAGGAATTCTTATTTTTGAAGAATCTAGACAAAGCTATAGACTCTCCAGGATGAACAAACTGTTGAAAATTGTCACTTCTCACTTGACATTGGTTCATGTAAATATTGATCAAACATTAGAATATGTTGATGATATGATTTCACACGTGTGGAGCATGTTCCCATGTGTGAAAGGATGTACTTTTCATGTTTGTATATATCCAAATTGATTTTGTATCATTCTAGTTAGTGTGAACATGAAATGACTAGTTTTTAGTCAAGTTGACTAGTCACCTACAAATTAGCTTTTCCTTGCATGTGCATGAGTAAATGCTCCCACATGGCAAGTGGATGTTCACATGTGTGTATAGAGTACTAGAAGATAAGAGTTGACCATTTTCCTTAGATCCTATTTTGTAGGGAATATTCCTATATTCTAGGAGACTAGCTTTTTGGATTTTAGTCATATTCTAGAAGGTCAACTATTGGATAAGGATCAAGGATGGATCAAATGGATAGATATGAGTGATGTGGCACTCTTCACACGTGTGAAGGCCTGCTGGACTGTACCAGACTCATGGATGTACTTGATCCATAAAAGGATCATCATTTTGCTAAGAAAATTGATGAGACTTTTGCACTCTACACTTTTGTGAGATTTCTAGTCATTTGTCTTGTGATTTTTATGCATGATTGCTATCTAGTATCATTGTACTTGTTGTTTCAGGTTCAGGCCGTACAGTGGACAGTACTCCACACGTGTGAAGCCGCTCTCACTAAAAAATGATGTGTTGATCCATTGCTCTTGCTTAAATCCAAGTGTAGTGAATCTAGATCAAGATCTAATGTGTAGAACTTGATAGATTCATTGATTAAGCAACCAATAACTCTCTATGATTGTAAAGTACAATCATTATTGTCCTAAAAACTGTAAAATTTATAATGGTATCAGAGCTAAGTAAGAGAGTGATCATTGAATCATAAATCTTGTAAAGATCATTGGCAAAATTTGTTTTTTGGCCAATACTAGTGAGGGCGAGTTCTTCTAGAGTGATAGCTTGTAATCATTTGGATCAAAACGACTTGGAGGCTGTGTATGTACTTTTCACACGTGTGAAACCGTACAGCAACTTTCAATTCAAGTTACTTTGTGTTTTTTGGTCCCAAAATCACAATACTAGTTCATTTTTGGTGCTTTTTGAAGCATAGTATTGATCTAGATTCATTCTAACTAATGCCTATGACCAAATAGTGTTTTGGATCATTGAAGCATTTCTTTTTAGAGTCTAAGATCAGATCTAAGAGGCTGATTTGTTCAGATCCTTAGTTGAAGTGAAATCTCTAAGAAAAGTGTAAAGCAATTTTTTTTGTGAGAGTGAAAGCTAGAAATTTTTGGTAAGATCTTTGAGTATCATTCAAGCTTGTGTGTTAGTTTGATAGAGACAAGCCTATAGGCATTCTAGTAAGCTTTAGGCCACTTCATAGATCTTTTAAAATTCAAAAATCTTTGTGATTTTTAAAAAGAGCATTCATTCTAAAATGTCATCCATGGGTGGATATTTGATGGAACCAAGTGAGAGACTCACTTCCACAAATTATTCCATTTGGAAAGTGAGAATGGAATCACTCCTAGTGATCCATGATCTATATGACATAGTTCAAGGAGTAGAGGAAGAGCCTCAAACTCCCCAAGAACAAGCCAAATACAAGAAGAGAGCAAGATTAGCTCTACATTGCATAAAGTTAAATGTATGCAATGACCTCTTGAAAGAGGTGTCTTCTTGTACCTCATCCAAAGAGGCTTGGGATTCATTAAAGAGCATTTATGAATCCAACAATACTTCAAGAATCCTCATGCTAAGAAATCAAGTTTTCCAAAGCATGAAAGGAAGTGGAGAGAGTGGACAAGAGTATGTTCTTAGGATCAAATCTCTTAACAAGGAGTTAAGTGCAATAGGAGAGAAGATCCAAGATCAAGAACTAGTACAAATCATTTTGAATGGTCTAAGTGATGAGTTTACCAACTTAGTCCAATCATTTGCCATTCAAGACTCTCTTCCATCCATTGAAAAGTTGCACAATGTTCTTGTGGCCGAGGAGAGTAGGCTTCTACACCTCAAGACAAGAATGGATAGCATGTCACTTAATGGAGGAGAGGAGAAAGCTAACTTTACATCTAAAGGCAAGAAAAAGCAAAATCCATTCAAGAAAAATCAAGGCAAGGAGGCCGAGATGAAGAATGGAGGATCTACCTCCAAAGGCAAAGTGAAGAACAAGGCAAAACTAAAGTGTTTCTTTTGTGGAAAGAAAGGACACTTTGCCTCAGAATGCTACTTGAAGAAGAATCAACAAGCCAAAGGAGATCAAGGGAACATTGCTCAAGAGGAAGAATATGAGGATGGATTCAACACATCCTTAATGGTTGCATCTACACCAACTTCAAGTCAAGACACATGGTGGATAGATAGTGGGGCTAGTTCCCACATGTCCTTTAACAAGCATTATTTTTCTACTCTTCTATCTTGTAATGACTCTAAGAAGTCAATATACACTGCTAGTGATCAAGCATGCAAGATAGATGGCATAGGATCTATACCTCTTTGTTTAGGCACATCTAAAAGGATAGATCTAGATAATGTTTTGTATGTTCCTACCATTTCAAGAAACTTGCTTAGTGTAGGACAATTAATGGACAATGGACTAGATGTACATTTCAAGAATGGAGTTTGTTCCATCTTGAAAAATGATAAGTGCATAGCTAGTGGCATTAAGCAAGGTAGACTTTTCAAGTTGGATGCTAATGTTGCAAGTGAAAGTGTGAACTTGGCTAGGGAGGAGCTAACTCAAGTGGAGCTTTGGCATAAGAGATTAGGCCATCCTAATCTTCAATCTATGGAGTCAATGGCAAGCAAGGAACTAGCTCTCGGCCTACCAAGAGCTTTCAAGAAGTGTGGAAAAATGTGTGAGGCATGTGGCCTTGCAAAGTCACACAAATCTTCTTACAAGAAATCTTCATCAAGATCTCTCTCTCCCTTGGATCTCATACATTCTGATGTACATAGTTTTTCACATGCAAGTAATGGAGGTGCCTTGATGTATGTAACTTTTATAGATGATTGTACTAGATTCACATGGATTGAGTTACTATCAAAGAAAAATCTTGTTTATGAAGCTTTCATTAAGTTCAAGTCTCTAGTAGAGAAACAACTTAGTACTTCTATCAAAGCACTAAGATGTGATAATGGAGGAGAGTACACCTCCAATAAAATGAAAGACTTTTGTGAGATCAATGGTATTAAGTTACAATACACTTGTTCCTACACCCCTCAACAAAATGGGGTGGCCGAGAGGAAAAATAGGAGTCTATGTGAGTGTGCAAAGTCCTTGAGGCTTGATGCATCACTTCCCATCTCATTTTGGGGAGAAGCCATAACATGTGCTAATTATTTGTGTAATAGACTTCCTAGTAGTGCTATAGATGGGATCTCACCTTATCAAGCCTTGTTTGATAAGAAACCCAATGTAAAATATTTTAAGATCTTTGGATGTACTTGTTATGTACACATTCCTTTGGAGACTAGAAGGAAAGAAGATGCTACCTCCTTCAAAGGAATCTTTGTTGGCTATGGAGAAAATAGCAAGGGATATAGGATATATGATCCTACATCCAAGAAAGTAAAGGTAAGCAAGGATGTACTTTTTGATGAGTCACAATTTGCTAAGAGCTTGTCAAATGGATCTAACCCATTGTGCATTGAAGATCTTGACAAATCCGAGGAGGATCTTGACAAACCCGAGAAGGATCATGACAAACCCGAGGATGGAGATTTGGATCCAAGTCAAAAGGGGCCAAGAAGATCATCAAGGAGCAAGGCCGAGCCCTCAAGGCTTACCTATGTGGACAAGGGAAAGCAAAAGGAAGGCTCTACATCTTCTACCTCTTACTCTTTTTTAGCTACATTGATTGAAGAACCATCATCTTTTGAAGAAGCATGTAAATCTAAAGTTTGGAGAGATGCAATGCAAGTAGAGTATGATGCATTAGAAGAAAATCATACTTGGAATCTTGTAAATCTTCCAAGAGGAAAGAAACCACTTGCATGTAAGTGGATTTATAGAATTAAGTACAATCAAGATGGATCTATTAGTAAATACAAAGCTAGGCTTGTTGCTAAGGGATTTCTTCAAATAAAAGGATTGGATTATGAAGAAACATTTGCACCTGTAGCTAAGCTTGTAACTATTAGATTAATCATTTGCATTGCTACTTTGTTCAAATGGGATCTCTACCAAATGGATGTGACAAATGCCTTCTTGAATGGCTTCTTAGAAGAGGAAATCTACATGATGCAACCCGAGGGCTTCATCAAGATTGGTGAGGAGCAAAAGGTGTGCTACTTAAGGAAGAGCCTATATGGCTTGAAGCAAGCACCTAGAGCTTGGTACTCTAGGTTGCATGATTTTCTCTATTCCCTTGGCTTTGTACTAAGTGCTTATGAACCTTCTTTATATTTCAAATGTAATGAAGGAAAGATCATCATTTTGGTTCTTTATGTTGATGACATCATTATGACAGGAAATGATGATGATGGCATAGGCAAAGTAAAAGTTGACTTATCTAGTGAGTTCAAGATGGTAGATCTAGGCTTCCTAAAGTTTATACTTGGGATAGAAGTGTCTAGAAGTAGCAATTGTACTTTCATAAGTCAATCTAAGTATGCTACTTCCATTCTTGAAAGATTTGGTATGAAAGATTGTAAGGGGATTGACACCCCTATGGAGCATGTTGTGAAAGCAACTAATGAAGGTGATGAAGCATCCTTTGAGGACATCACTCTCTTTAGGAAGCTTATAGGCTCTCTAATCTATTTAACCATCACTAGACCTGACTTAAGTTTTTGTGTAAGCAAGTTGAGTCAAAGTATGCAAGCTCCTTTAATTCATCATTGGAAAAGTGCCAAGAGAGTACTTAGATATGTTTCTAGTACTAGATTTTTTGGTATACTTTATGAAGGATCTAACTTGCACTTGAGAGCCTACTCGGATTCAGATTTTGCAGGTGACAAGATGGATAGGAAGTCCATTAGTGCATTTGCAACATTTCTTTGTGGAGGAGTGATATCTTGGCTTTCCAAAAAGCAAGATACAATCTCACTATCTTCTTGTGAAGCCGAGTACAAGGCATTGACTTCAACAACCAAAGAGCTCTTATGGCTAAGAAGACTCTTGATGGAACTACATGTGCTAGAGGCCGAGGAGATCCCTTACATATTTTGTGACAATCAAGCTTCTCAACAAATTGCTTCAAATCCTATCTTCCATGCTAGAACAAAGCATATTGAGATAGCTCACCACTTTGTGAGGGAGAAGGTACAATCCAAGGAAGTGCAACTACATCATGTACCATCATCCGAATGCATAGCTGATATCTTAACCAAACCATTGTCCAAAGATCCATTTTTTAAGTTAAGATATGCTCTTGGAATTGTAGATAGATGTACACTAGATTTGCCAAGTTAGAAGTGAGGAGGAGTGTTGAAAATTGTCACTTCTCACTTGACATTGGTTCATGTAAATATTGATCAAACATTAGAATATGTTGATGATATGATTTCACACGTGTGGAGCATGTTCCCATGTGTGAAAGGATGTACTTTTCATGTTTGTATATATCCAAATTGATTTTGTATCATTCTAGTTAGTGTGAACATGAAATGACTAGTTTTTAGTCAAGTTGACTAGTCACCTACAAATTAGCTTTTCCTTGCATGTGCATGAGTAAATGCTCCCACATGGCAAGTGGATGTTCACATGTGTGTATAGAGTACTAGAAGATAAGAGTTGACCATTTTCCTTAGATCCTATTTTGTAGGGAATATTCCTATATTCTAGGAGACTAGCTTTTTGGATTTTAGTCATATTCTAGAAGGTCAACTATTGGATAAGGATCAAGGATGGATCAAATGGATAGATATGAGTGATGTGGCACTCTTCACACGTGTGAAGGCCTGCTGGACTATACCAGACTCATGGATGTACTTGATCCATAAAAGGATCATCATTTTGCTAAGAAAATTGATGAGACTTTTGCACTCTACACTTTTGTGAGATTTCTAGTCATTTGTCTTGTGATTTTTATGCATGATTGCTATCTAGTATCATTGTACTTGTTGTTTCAGGTGCAGGCCGTACAGTGGACAGTACTCCACACGTGTGAAGCCGCTCTCACTAAAAAATGATGTGTTGATCCATTGCTCTTGCTTAAATCCAAGTGTAGTGAATCTAGATCAAGATCTAATGTGTAGAACTTGATAGATTCATTGATTAAGCAACCAATAACTCTCTATGATTGTAAAGTACAATCATTATTGTCCTAAAAACTGTAAAATTTATAATGGTATCAGAGCTAAGTAAGAGAGTGATCATTGAATCATAAATCTTGTAAAGATCATTGGCAAAATTTGTTTTTTGGCCAATACTAGTGAGGGCGAGTTCTTCTAGAGTGATAGCTTGAACATGGTGGAAGTGACAAAGCCCTCTTTGTCAAAGGCAAGCAGAAAGAAAGGAGTAAGAACCAATTCTCTCAAGCATACAACAAAGACAAAGCCAAAGATCGAGATCAAGATGGTGAAGAGGATGATACATCTCATCCCTCTAACTCAAAAACCAAGAAGAAGAAAGTGAAGTGCTTCTTTTGTGGCAAAAAGGGGCACTATGCCTCTAATTGCTTTAAGAAAAAAAACCAACTCAAGCAAGCTAATCTCTCCAAAGAGATTGAAGAAGATTTTGTTGCAAGTGATGGAGAAGGATCACTTATGGTGTCCAGTTTTTCTTCATCACCTTTCAAGAAAGATGGAGCTTGGTACATAGACAGTGGAGCCTCTTCACAT
Organism: Diphasiastrum complanatum; assembly: GCA_029204225.1. Lineage (NCBI taxonomy): Eukaryota > Viridiplantae > Streptophyta > Lycopodiopsida > Lycopodiales > Lycopodiaceae > Diphasiastrum > Diphasiastrum complanatum. The sequence goes on from CM055092.1 coordinate 26,055,536, forward strand.
ATGTGCTATTCAAAGGAGTCATTTGACTCAATCTTACCTTTCAAAGGACTCAAGAGATCTATTTACACAACTAATGATCATGAGTGTCCAATAGAAGGAACTGGCAACATTCCATTGAAACTTGCTTGTTCAAAAGTTCTTGCACTTTCTAATGTTCTTTTCATTCCAAAACTTACAAAGAACTTAATTAGTGTGGGAAAGTTGCTTGATAATGGTTGTGATGTAAAGTTCAACTCCAATACTTGTTTTATCAAGAGAAAAGATGAGATCCTTGCTGATGGAACTAGATGTGGTGGAATTTTTTAGTTGAATTCTTATGAGAATGCAAACCTTTGTGAAGTTGTTTTGTTATCTAAGGAGGAGCTGTGGCATAGAAGGTTGGGACATCCTAACTTTACATCTATGTCTTCTCTGGTTAAGAAGGAGAATACTATTGGTCTTCCAAAATCTCTATCTAAAGATTTCAAACCTTGTGAGGCTTGTGCCATTGCAAAGTCACACAGAAAGCCATATCAGAAATCTTTTATAAAGACTACTTGTCCATTGGAACTCATACATTCAGATGTACATTTTTCCTCTTCTAAAAGTATTGGTAGTGCAACATATTTTGTCACCTTTAGTGATGACTTTACTAGATACACTTGGTTGTATCTACTTTCTTCAAAGGCTATGGTTTTTTATCACTTCCTTATCTTCAAAGCTTATGTAGAAAAACAGTTTTCTTGCAAAGTTAAAGCTTTAAGATGTGATGGAGGAGGTGAATATATCTCCAACAAGTTTCATAATTATTGTGAAGGTGAAGGAATAAAGAGAGAATTTTCTTGTGCCTATTCTCCATCTCAAAAAGGAGTAGCTGAGAGGAAAAACAGATCTTTATGTGAGTATGCTAAAGCAATTCGAGTAGCAGTTTCTTTGCCTATTGAATACTGGGGTGAAGCTATAAATTGTGCAAACTATTTGTGCAATAGGTTACCTGACAATGCTCTTGTTGGAAATCACCTTTTGAAGTCTTGTTTCAGAGAAAACCTAATGTAGATCACCTTAGAGTTTTTGGTTGTACTTACTTTGTTAATATGCCCTTGGAAAGAAGGAAAAGAGATGATTCTAATTCTGTTATAGGGATCATAGTTGGATATGCATCCAACAAGAAAGCTTACAGGATCTATGTTCCCTCTACCTCAACTACAATTGAGAGTAGAGATGTGATATTCCATGAAGATCAAAAATACATTCTTGAGAAGGCCGAGTTCGAAGATTCTCATAAAGATACTCCAATCATCACCCTTGACGATCATCATGGAGAGATGGGGCCGAGATTTGAGGAGGAGTCACCTCGAATTTTTTCACCAAGGAGATCTCAAAGAGAAAGATCCGAGCCTAGAAGGCTTATCTATGAAGATAGAGGAAAGCAAGTGGAAATCAACTCCACTAATTGTGACTATTTTATTTCTCATGAGGAGCCGAAGGATGTATATGATGCTATCAACTCGAAGGAATGGTACCTTGCCATGAAGGAAGGATATGATGCTTTGATGGCTAATAATACATGGGAACTTGTGGATCTTCCATCCAACAAGCATACCGTTGGGTGCAAATGGGTTTTTTGAGTCAAGTATAATCAACAAGTACAAGGCTAGGCTTTGTGCTAAAGGATTTGCTCAAGTATATGGACTTGATTATGAGGAGACCTTTGCCCCAGTTGCAAAGATGGTGTCAATTAGAATCATAATTTCTCTTGCTTGTTTTTTCAATTGGCAAATTCTTCAACTAGATGTTTCTAATGCATTTCTAAATGGCTATCTAGAAGAAGAGATCTATATGGATCAACCTATTGGGTTCATCCATGATAAGGAAAAAGTTTGCTTGCTCTTCAAAAGTTTATATGGATTAAAGCAAGCCCCAAGGTCATGGTATTCTCGACTTAACACCTTTCTTGAGTCATTAGGATTTAACCTTAGTAACTATGATCCTTCCTTATATGTCAAGTTTTTTGATAAAGATATTGTCATCCTTCTTATTTATGTTGATGATATCATTCTGACAGGAAGTTGTATCAAGTTAGTTGAGGAAACCAAGATTGCACTTAAAAGAATTCAAGATGAAAGATCTTGGAAAAATACACTATATTCTAGGATTAGAGATTGACTTTCTTAAAGATAAAGCTTTCATATGTCAATCCAAGTATGCTCTTTCAATGTTAAAAAAGTTCAATATGTTGAATTGTAAGAGTATAGAAACGCCTATGGAGCAAAATATAAAGGACTCTAACAAAGGTGATGAAAGATCCTTCAAGGACATCACACTTTTTAGAAGTCTTATAGGCTCCTTAATTTGGCTCACAATAACTAGACCTGACATAAGCTTTAGTGTTCATAAGTTGAGCCAGGCTATGCAAAATCCTTCAATTTATCATTGGAAAAAGGCCAAGAGAGTGCTTAGATATATATCTTCAACTTTTGATTTTGATTTATTATATAAAAGTGAAGATCTTTCTATTATTGGTTATTCTGACTCGGATTTTGCAAGTGATAGAGCAGACCGGAAATCTACAAGTGCTTATGTCATATATCTTGGAGAAAACTTGATATCTTGGCTTTCCAAAAAGCAAGAGACTGTATCACTCTCATCATGTGAAGCTGAGTACAAGGCGCTCACTACAACAACAAAGGAAGTGCTTTGGATCATGAGGTTACTAGTGGAGCTAAAGATAATTATGTAAGAAAATATACCTATGATCATGTGTGACAACAATTCAGCTCAAGCCCTTGCCAACAACCCAATATTCCATGCAAGGAGCAAACATATCAAAGTTGCACATCACTTCGTGAGAGAGAAGCTCATTGGAGGTGAAATCAAGTTGGAACACATCGACACATCATCTTGCATTGCAAATATGCTCACCAAACCTTTGAGCAAAAGTTCCTTCAACAAGCATAGAGCCAACCTTGGAGTTATACCAAGATCCATGTTCAAATCAATATAGATCATTTTTAGGAGGAGTGTTAGAATTGAAAAACAATCCATATTGATTTCTTGGCTTGCTACAAATGTTGTACCATGCAAGTATGTAGCTCATTAATGCAAAATGCCAAGTTTGGCCTACATAGAATTCGAGCTACATGGTTATGTATTGTCTAGTTTTATAAATGCAACTTGCATATAGTTTGTAGACATAGAATTAGCATGATTATGCTTGTAGAAACTCGTGGCAACTCACATGCATTAATTGTAAGTGATCCATAGTGACATGCAAGGCATGCACAAAGTTTATTGGACACATGCATGATGATTTGGACATTTCTAGTTAGAACTTGTACACTTGTAAAAAGTCGGTAGAATTTCATGCATGACAAGTGACAAATGTCACATAGACTCTAGATGTCACTTTAGATGTCATTTTGGAATGGATGAATATGGTTCTACCTCGAGCTACCTCAATCTCCATAAATATGTGTAGCTCTCCACACAATTGATAATGAAGAACCAAAGCTTTGTAGCTATCTCATGTCATTTTGGATCTAAACAAATATTGCTTGTTATCTCTCTAGCTCTCTCTCTCTCTCTAACTCGTATTGAGGCTAATGCTTATACATTGAAATCTTGTATTTTTTCATTCTTTGATCATTGCTATTATATTCTGTTGATTAGCATGCTAGATTGTGGATTAGCCATTTCTTTTGAGCTAGATTTTGTTGATCAATCTAGAATCAAGTTATAGTGCCAGTCACAAAGCTTAATTAAGATCAGTCACTCTTGTGGACATTCCCCACACGTGTGAATTTTGGAAAATTGTCATGGTATCAGAGCCACATTAAGCTTTGCATGCTAACAACTCTGATTGTACAAGAAACTGAGAGCTAAATCGAACAAAAAAGCGGTTTTGCACTTTTTCTGACCTTTCTCTGAAGTGTATTTGGATCAAATCAGACTTGAACTGAATTTTTAGAAGTACGGAATTGAGGAAGTACGGAATTCTGGAATTCCACACTTGTGAAAATTAGAGTTTTTCAGTCATTTGTTCTCCTTACTTATAGATCCAAAGATAGCAGTGTTATAGCTTGATGGAAAGCATTTGATCTGTGCTTTCCATAGAAATTGAAATCAAATCAATATGATGTGTCTATCAAGAGTTATAAGCTCTTAAAGAGGATAGGGATAGGTCCAAAATCCGAGTGACAGCATTTTGATTTGATTCAATTATACTTTGTTCTGAATCCATTGTTTTGAGCATCCAACACAAAGAACTGTAGATCAAGACTGAGTTTGAAGTGTTTGAACACCCTTTGAGCCTTCTGAGTGTCAATAGTGTTCTCTTTTAAAGCATTTCATGTGAAAGATTTCAGATCCTGAAGATCCAATCTCTTGAATGATCTTTGGTTAGAAAGATAAATACACTACCAATTTCACCAATGTAGAAAACTTGCATAGCTCCATGTACACAAGAAGATCCTCCAAAAGATGTTCCACTCTTCATAAGAGCTTGATACTCGAGATCCATTGCTTGGATCCACTCCTCTTCTTTCCTTGATTGATCTACACTTGTAGGCTCATCCAAAGAGGTTAGGAAAGCAACATAATTTCTAGAAACTACTTGCTTACCCTTTTGATCATATGTGAGCCTTGAAGGTACTTGTCTTTCTCTTGATGTTCTCCTTGGCTTTTGACTTGATGAAGGTCCATCATCACCACCATCCAAAGTAGGATCCTTCTCATCAACATCAAGAATGTTAGAACCATCTACTTTACCATCAATCATGCTTGAAGACACCTTTGGAATGTTTCCCTCATAAAAAATGACATCTCTACCAACAATCACTTTGTTAGTAGAAGGAATGTAAACCTTGTAGGCTTTACTCACCTCACTATATCCAACAAAAATACCTCTTCTTGAAGATGGATCCTCCTTGGTCCTATCATCAAGAGTAATGTTGACATAGCATGTGAATCCAAAGGTTCTTAGAAAGTTGACACTCGGCCTCCTCTTGAATAGCATCTCAAAAGGTGTCCTTCCATCCAAAATAGCACTCGGCCACCTATTGCACAAGAAATTGTCACACAACAAAGCTTGATCCCAAAATGGTTTGTCAAGATTAGCACTTAACCTCATAGCTTTAGCACTTTCACATAAAGTTCTATTCTTCCTTTCAGCCACTCCATTTTGTTGTGGGGTCCTTGATGTTGTACACTCCCTCTTGATCCCATGCTCATCACAAAAGGCCTTGAACTTGTTAGTTATGTACTCACCACCATTGTCACCTCTCAAGCACTTGACCTTTGTGGAAAATTGGTTCTCCCTTGCATTTTTTGAACTTGACAAAGACATCATACACTTCATCCTTGCTCTTTAGTAGATAGATCCAACAAAATCTACTAAAATCATCAATTAATGCTACATACATCTTAGCTCCACTATTGCTAATTGTAGTAAATCCATGAATATCCGAATGTACAAGTTGAAAAGGCTTTGTAGATCTAGAAATAGATCTAGTATAAGGTAGTCTATGTGACTTAGACAAAGCACAAGTCTCACAAACATGCTTGTCATTACTTAAGGAACTTGGAAGACCAATCACAACCTTCTTCCTTGCCATTACCTCCAATGACTTGAAGTTGAGGTGTCCCATCCTTTTGTGCCAAACCTCTTGAATAGAAATTTGCTCCCTTGCAACACATCCAACTTGGTTAGCAATAACACAAGCATCAAGTTTGAACAACTTCCCTTGCCTTTTACCTTTTCCAATCAAGACATCCTTCCTTTTGATCAAACAAGCATCTCCATCAAACTCCACCTTGAGGCCCTACTTAGCATTTGACTCACACTAAGCAAATTCTTGTTAATAGATGGAATAAACAAGACATCCTCCAAATGAATATTCTTATTTGTAGAGAGAGAAATAGGAATTGTGACAATCCCTTTGATTGCACACTCACCATCATTGGCCGTGTAGATCACCCTCTTGTCATCTCCATATGCCAACAAAGAAGTGAAGTACTCTTTGTGAAAGGTCATGTGTGAACTTGCTCCACTATCAATCCACCAAGGATCTAGATCTCCATCATTAGCAAGCATACATGAAGACATCACAAAAGCATCATCATTTGCATCTTGCACATCCAAACCATCCTCATCAAGAGTAAGATTACCTTGCTTGTCTCCTTGATCTCTCTTCTTCTTGTAGCACTCACTTGCAAAGTGTCCTTTGATGCCACAATAGAAGCACTTGAGCTTTGATCTATCCTTCTTTTTGCCACTTGAAGAAGCATCCACTTGATCTTTCCCTTTAGACCACTTGCTTTTGGTTTTGCCCTTGAATTTGCCCTTTGTGAACATAGCATCCTCTTGAAGTGTCGATGTAAATCCACCTCTTGCTTGAAGCCTATATTCCTCATTGATCAAGATCTCTTGAAGATCCATCAAACTTGGAAAAGTCTTTTGAATAGCAATACTTTGAACAATGTTAGCATGAGCATCCAACAAGCCATTAAGAATCACTTGAATAAGCTCTTCTTCCTTAATGCTTTCATTTATGCAAGCTAACTCATCATTCAATGCTTTCATTCTCAAAACAAAAGCACTTGGACTTTCTTCATTCTTTTGCAAACAAAACAAGATTTTCCTTCTTAGAGTCAACACTCTAGAAGTAGACTTGGATCATAAAGCTTCTTCAATGAATTCCAAGCTTCCAAAGACGATGTGCACTTACCAACTTCCTTGAGAAGTTCATTGGTAACATTCATCTTTATCATGTGTAGAGCCTTCTTGGCCCTCTTGTCATACCTCAATTGATCTTGTTGTGTTGCTGGTCTCTCCTCCAAACCTACAACAATATCCAAAAAATTATTCATCTCAAGAAGTGACTCCATCCTCACTTTCCATAATGAATAGTTACTTGAGGTAAGCCTATCATTGGCTTCCAACATGACTCCAATTGAGGTTGCCATGTAGCAATGACCTGATCTTCTCTTTCAACTTGCTTCAATGCACAAAGCACTCCTTTGAACAACAACAAATGATTTCAAAAGAAATCACCAAGATTTGAAACTATCTCACAAATTCTCTTCTAGCACTTATCCAAGCAAATCAACACATAGAATCATGGAATCTTGATCAACCTATGATCTATCCTCAATCTAATGAATTTTGCCACTTCCTAGGATAGAAACACACTCAAATGAAGTCCAGAAACCTCACTATCTAGAGATCCAATCAAAATTAGGGTTTTGACAAAATCACAAAAAATTGACTATTCCAAATCTACATGCAAATGCTGAAAATTTGATATGCAATCTATAAGCCACCACTTAGGCTGAACCAATGATCCAAAAATCGGCCAAATCCATCATGTGAATTCAAAAAAAGAAATTGAACAAGTATATTGACCTATTTAATGTCTTGATCTACAAAAGATCCAATCTACAAAAGCAAAAAATCCGATTTTGGTTGCGTGCTCTAGACTTGATATCTTCACCAAATCATTGATAGATCTGATTTCCTCCTTCATAACCTGAAACACAAGCTCTGATACCATGTGAAAGCTTTCAGATCCTTAAGATCCAATCTACTTGAATGATCTTTGGTTAGAAAGAGAAATACACTACCAATTTCACCAATGTAGAAAAATCAGCATCTACACACAATTTGAGATGAAAACACTAATAGAACTTGATCAAACTTGAATGAAATGATTATGTACTGTTGCTGTCCGTACAAAACCAGCAAGCTACTGTATTTCACACGTGTGGATCCAAAAATAACAAATATAGATCATTCTACACATAGAATTGCAAGCAATCACCAAGATAGTGCACCAATGGATAGTGTAACCCAAGAGAACCATGTATAAGCATGAAATGAGATAGAGAAGAGAGAAGATGACTATCTCCATGAGTTACATCCTTTTATAGCAGGTCCAAACCCTATTTGGCCACTTGGCTTTCTCACCAAAATGCTAACCCTACCAATTTTGGGTCTAGATTCAATGTACCCAACTTATTCAAATTGAATCTACTCAAACTCGCATTCTATCTTTCCCACACTTTCAAAAAGTATTTATTCAAATGAAATTTAGACTAATGAACTTTGAAAAGTCAACCTCTAAGTCCAAAACAAGTTTTAGCCTCAATATGCCAAATATGGAAATATTGCAAAATGTGATGAAACTAGTTGAATCTTTCACATTTCACACGTGCCAAAAGTAGGATTCAAACCAACCAAAGTGTCACAAACCACTTTTTGTGTCTGATCTATATAACTGGTCTTGTTGAATATTTGAGATTCATCTCATATATAGTTGCAAGTGTTTCACATAGGAAGGTAGTTCAACCTTGAAAATACCTATAGTGAAAGAGAGCAGCAACTCTAAGTCTGATAGGAACAAGCTCAAACATATTTCAATCCAATAACTAAGAAGTCTTCATTATAATGGCATCTCAGGGAGGATATCTTCTAGAAGCCAGTGAAAGACTAAACACTTCTAATTACTCAATTTGGAAGTTAAGAATGGAGTCTGTTTTGATTCTCCAGGATGTTATGGATATTGTGCTTGGTGTTGAGGAGGAGCCTCAAGCACAGGTTGAAATTCCTAAATATAAGAAGAGAGCTAGAATGGCTCTACATTTCATTAAGATGAATGTATCTAATGAAATTTTGAGAGAGATAGGATCTTGCACTACAACCAAATAAGCTTGGGATGCAGTAAAGACCATCTATGAAGCAAAGAATACTTCTAGAATACTCACTCTTAGGAAACATATTCTCCAAAGTTTCCAAAGAAGTGAAGAGAGTGCATCTAACTATGTTTTGAGAGTTAAAGATTTACATAGAGAGCTTTCCTGTGTTGGTGTTACCATTAACCAAGTTGAGCTAGTTCAAGTCATACTGAATGGCTTGAGAGATGGCTATGATAATGTTGTTCAGTCTTTTGCTATTAAGGAGGGGTTACCTAATCTAGAAACTCTCCAAGGAATTCTTATTTTTGAAGAATCTAGACAAAGCTATAGACTCTCCAGGATGAACAAACTTGAACATGGTGGAAGTGACAAAGCCCTCTTTGTCAAAGGCAAGCAGAAAGAAAGGAGTAAGAACCAATTCTCTCAAGCATACAACAAAGACAAAGCCAAAGATCGAGATCAAGATGGTGAAGAGGATGATACATCTCATCCCTCTAACTCAAAAACCAAGAAGAAGAAAGTGAAGTGCTTCTTTTGTGGCAAAAAGGGGCACTATGCCTCTAATTGCTTTAAGAAAAAAAACCAACTCAAGCAAGCTAATCTCTCCAAATAGATTGAAGAAGATTTTGTTGCAAGTGATGGAGAAGGATCACTTATGGTGTCCAGTTTTTCTTCATCACTTTTCAAGAAAGATGGAGCTTGGTACATAGACAGTGGAGCCTCTTCACATATGTGCTATTCAAAGGAGTCATTTGACTCAATCTTACCTTTCAAAGGACTCAAGAGATCTATTTACACAGCTAATGATCATGAGTGTCCAATAGAAGGAACTGGCAACATTCCATTGAAACTTGCTTGTTCAAAAGTTCTTGCACTTTCTAATGTTCTTTTCATTCCAAAACTTACAAAGAACTTAATTAGCGTGGGAAAGTTGCTTGATAATGGTTGTGATGTAAAGTTCAACTCCAATACTTGTTTTATCAAGAGAAAAGATGAGATCCTTGCTGATGGAACTAGATGTGGTGGAATTTTTTAGTTGAATTCTTATGAGAATGCAAACCTTTGTGAAGTTGTTTTGTTATCTAAGGAGGAGCTGTGGCATAGAAGGTTGGGACATCCTAACTTTACATCTATGTCTTCTCTGGTTAAGAAGGAGAATACTATTGGTCTTCCAAAATCTCTATCTAAAGATTTCAAACCTTGTGAGGCTTGTGCCATTGCAAAGTCACACAGAAAGCCATATCAGAAGTCTTTTATAAAGACTACTTGTCCATTGGAACTCATACATTCAGATGTACATTTTTCCTCTTCTAAAAGTATTGGTAGTGCAACATATTTTGTCACCTTTAGTGATGACTTTACTAGATACACTTGGTTGTATCTACTTTCTTCAAAGGCTATGGTTTTTTATCACTTCCTTATCTTCAAAGCTTATGTAGAAAAACAGTTTTCTTGCAAAGTTAAAGCTTTAAGATGTGATGGAGGAGGTGAATATATCTCCAACAAGTTTCATAATTATGGTGAAGGTGAAGGAATAAAGAGAGAATTTTCTTGTGCCTATTCTCCATCTCAAAAAGGAGTAGCTGAGAGGAAAAACAGATCTTTATGTGAGTATGCTAAAGCAATTCGCGTAGCAGCTTCTTTGCCTATTGAATACTGGGGTGAAGCTATAAATTGTGCAAACTATTTGTGCAATAGGTTACCTCACAATGCTCTTGTTGGAAATCACCTTTTGAAGTCTTGTTTCAGAGAAAACCTAATGTAGATCACCTTAGAGTTTTTGGTTGTACTTGCTTTGTTAATATGCCCTTGGAAAGAAGGAAAAGAGATGATTCTAATTCTGTTATAGGGATCATAGTTGGATATGCATCCAACAAGAAAGCTTACAGGATCTATGTTCCCTCTACCTCAACTACAATTGAGAGTAGAGATGTGATATTCCATGAAGATCAAAAATACATTCTTGAGAAGGCCGAGTTCGAAGATTCTCATAAAGATACTCCAATCATCACCCTTGACGATCATCATGGAGAGATGGGGCCGAGATTTGAGGAGGAGTCACCTCGAATTTTTTCACCAAGGAGATCTCAAAGAGAAAGATCCGAGCCTAGAAGGCTTATCTATGAAGATAGAGGAAAGCAAGTGGAAATCAACTCCACTAATTGTGACTATTTTATTTCTCATGAGGAGCCGAAGGATGTATATGATGCTATCAACTCGAAGGAATGGTACCTTGCCATGAAGGAAGGATATGATGCTTTGATGGCTAATAATACATGGGAACTTGTGGATCTTCCATCCAACAAGCATACCGTTGGGTGCAAATGGGTTTTTTGAGTCAAGTATAATCAACAAGTACAAGGCTAGGCTTTGTGCTAAAGGATTTGCTCAAGTATATGGACTTGATTATGAGGAGAACTTTGCCCCAGTTGCAAAGATGGTGTCAATTAGAATCATAATTTCTCTTGCTTGTTTTTTCAATTGGCAAATTCTTCAACTAGATGTTTCTAATGCATTTCTAAATGGCTATCTAGAAGAAGAGATCTATATGGATCAACCTATTGGGTTCATCCATGATAAGGAAAAAGTTTGCTTGCTCTTCAAAAGTTTATATGGATTAAAGCAAGCCCCAAGGTCATGGTATTCTCGACTTAACACCTTTCTTGAGTCATTAGGATTTAACCTTAGTAACTATGATCCTTCCTTATATGTCAAGTTTTTTGATAAAGATATTGTCATCCTTCTTATTTATGTTGATGATATCATTCTGACAGGAAGTTGTATCAAGTTAGTTGAGGAAACCAAGATTGCACTTAAAAGAATTCAAGATGCAAGATCTTGGAAAAATACACTATATTCTAGTATTAGAGATTGACTTTCTTAAAGATAAAGCTTTCATATGTCAATCCAAGTATGCTCTTTCAATGTTAAAAAAGTTCAATATGTTGAATTGTAAGAGTATAGAAACGCCTATGGAGCAAAATATAAAGGACTCTAACAAAGGTGATGAAAGATCCTTCAAGGACATCACACTTTTTAGAAGTCTTATAGGCTCCTTAATTTGGCTCACAATAACTAGACCTGACATAAGCTTTAGTGTTCATAAGTTGAGCCAGGCTATGCAAAATCCTTCAATTTATCATTGGAAAAAGGCCAAGAGAGTGCTTAGATATATATCTTCAACTTTTGATTTTGATTTATTATATAAAAGTGAAGATCTTTCTATTATTGGTTATTCTGACTCGGATTTTGCAAGTGATAGAGCAGACCGGAAATCTACAAGTGCTTATGTCATATATCTTGGAGAAAACTTGATATCTTGGCTTTCCAAAAAGCAAGAGACTGTATCACTCTCATCATGTGAAGCTGAGTACAAGGCGCTCACTACAACAACAAAGGAAGTGCTTTGGATCATGAGGTTACTAGTGGAGCTAAAGATAATTATGTAAGAAAATATACCTATGATCATGTGTGACAACAATTCAGCTCAAGCCCTTGCCAACAACCCAATATTCCATGCAAGGAGCAAACATATCAAAGTTGCACATCACTTCGTGAGAGAGAAGCTCATTGGAGGTGAAATCAAGTTGGAACACATCGACACATCATCTTGCATTGCAGATATGCTCACCAAACCTTTGAGCAAAAGTTCCTTCAACAAGCATAGAGCCAACCTTGGAGTTATACCAAGATCCATGTTCAAATCAATATAGATCATTTTTAGGAGGAGTGTTAGAATTGAAAAACAATCCATATTGATTTCTTGGCTTGCTACAAATGTTGTACCATGCAAGTATGTAGCTCATTAATGCAAAATGCCAAGTTTGGCCTACATAGAATTCGAGCTACATGGTTATGTATTGTCTAGTTTTATAAATGCAACTTGCATATAGTTTGTAGACATAGAATTAGCATGATTATGCTTGTAGAAACTCGTGGCAACTCACATGCATTAATTGTAAGTGATCCATAGTGACATGCAAGGCATGCACAAAGTTTATTGGACACATGCATGATGATTTGGACATTTCTAGTTAGAACTAGTACACTTGTAAAAAGTCGGTAGAATTTCATGCATGACAAGTGACAAATGTCACATAGACTCTAGATGTCACTTTAGATGTCATTTTGGAATGGATGGATATGGTTCTACCTCGAGCTACCTCAATCTCCATAAATATGTGTAGCTCTCCACACAATTGATAATGAAGAACCAAAGCTTTGTAGCTATCTCATGTCATTTTGGATCTAAACAAATATTGCTTGTTATCTCTCTAGCTCTCTCTCTCTCTAACTCGTGTTGAGGCTAATGCTTATACATTGAAATCTTGTATTTTTTCATTCTTTGATCATTGCTATTATATTCTGTTGATTAGCATGCTAGATTGTGGATTAGCCATTTCTTCTGAACTAGATTTTGTTGATCAATCTAGAATCAGGTTATAGTGCCAGTCACAAAGCTTAATTAAGATCAGTCACTCTTGTGGACATTCCCCACACGTGTGAATTCTTCAAAATTGTCAGCAGCGCGCCTGTCAAAAGTATTAGAACACAAGTATTTCATGAATTGTAGGCCTGTACATAATCCCATGAATCTAGGTCTCAAATTATCCAAGGAACTTTGCCCTCAAACCAATGAGGAGAAGGCTGAAATAAAGAAGTTTCCATACCAATCTATAATCGGATCCCTGTATCCATACCAATGATCTCAACCAGGTCAGATCTTGCATATTCCATCAGTTCCTTATTGTCAATTTTTCACCAAATTTTTCCCTGTCTGATGCTATGCATAGGCTAATAATCCCTCTGCCGAGGTTAGCAAGCCTCTATAAATTAGAAACCGTGCACCAGTGCTTCTCTTTCCGTCTTCAACCCGCCGTAAGACCCCGAACTCTCAGAAGACAGTTCTCCCGAAGCTCTCTTCAACGACGACACTGTACTGTGTACACTCCCTGTACGGCTCTGATACCAACTTAGAATTTGCTTTGCACAGGAACACAGATCATGCTACACAGTAACACAGACAGAAAATCACTCTCCTCAGCAAGCTCACATAGCAACTGTATTTCTCAAAATGAAATTACACTGTACATATAGTTGTTCACTCAGGCACCCCATGCATGATCCAGGTTGCCGTTGGCGGGACGCGTGTCCCGTCGACTTGCCTCGTGGCGAGGCCAATTGATCCTTATCCACTGATAGGACCCACAGTACAGTAACACAGTGATTCTAGCTTTAATTCTAACTTAAACTACCGCAATACCCCTTCTAACAAACAAAAATAGACTAAAAACAACTAAAACACCAATTAAACTAGTTAATAGTAGCTATCCCCAACAACGACACCACTTTAGAGTCGTAAGCCACCCTCCGCTTGTCAAGAAGGGTTAGATCCACAAGGATAGGTTCCTAACTATGATTAGTTGCTTTTTTTTTTTTGACAAAAACTAACACTAGCCCCCAAAACTAACTCTAACCACACATGCCATCAATAGTAAAGGTCAAATAGAGGAAGGAGAGAGAGTTAGAGGGAGGTAGCTCATTAGCTAATCTAATGGAGAAGCATTAAGAAGCATAAATCAATGAAATAACAAAGTATAGAAAATTAGGAAGCTTCAATGAAAAAGCGTTAGACACAAAGCAAAAACTCACGAGGATGTTTGATTCCACAAAGTGGTAGAGTATCCTCCTCTCTATTAGCATGTAAACACTCAACTTATTAATAACGAAGTCACAAAGGATATCTCGATAGAGTTAGAGATAGACTCCTTTCATTGGTGAATTTGTCTCGTGATATTGTAACAAATGATATCGATATCAATGGAATAACAAATGAGCAAACGATACAAAATTTTGATATACTACATCTTACTATATTGCTAATTATATTAATTGCTCTATTTATTTATTTGATAAATTGGCATGACACAAAAATATGTATGTACATTCAATTATTATATTGTTATATAGTATATTATTACCACATTATGGTTTTCACTTGTATATATGGCCCCTAATGTTGTAGAAAATCAAATTTAATGTGTTGATCATGAAAATATAATCAAAATCAACTCTATAGTAAACTAGGGCTTATACCAAGGTGTGCAATTTTTCATCAACGCCATATAATCCTCAAAATAAGCATTGAAAGTAGATGCTAATTCCAAGGATTAAGTGAATAATTATAAGGCATATACCAATGTCAATCAATGCACAAAAGTCTCGTGCCACCCATCTTATGGGCTATCGTTAAAAAGAAAATCTCCAAAATAGCATTGGAAAGCCTTCATCTTCTTGTAGGTAGTAAAAAATAAATAAAAGCATTAAAAGTAAATGCTAATTCCAAGGATATATTAACATTTGAATTTGATGTTCACATAGTATTGATACCTGGTTACAAAACCAAGGAACTTATCTGATTTGTAGGGCCACTATAGAAAAGAATTGACTATACACATCAATATTCATACTCACAAGTGTTTGTCACTTCAAGAATAAGTTAAATCAATTGAAACTCATTTGTTTGACGCTATCATAGCTAATTAGCTTTGATTTACATTTAGTTGTTCCTATTATGGATTTAACTTAGATACAACTTAACATCTTATCATCATTGATGTGATATTGGTACTCCTTTTAAGTTGAGCCATATCACCACGTAAGTGCAAAAGATTCTCATAGCACACAAAGTTTTATTTATAAATATTGAAATCTTTATAAAGCTAAAGTATAAGCAGTTCTTTACCACTTTGGAAGTTTGACTAAGTGCTTGACTTGACATGTGAAATGCATGTTTTTTTTTTAAATGAGTGTTTGTCTTTATGGCACCTAGAATTAATAAAGGCACATCCTATGCGTAGGATGGCAATGATTATGCATGGATGAATCCATGTGGTTTATATTTTAGTTTTGGCATTCATTCTAGTTGATTGCATTTATGAAGTTTCAACCAAGTCCAACAAACGAAATTGTATTGTTGCGTAAACGTGTTGGGATTGTGTCATTTAATTCATGATCACCTTCTTCAACTTGTGCCTACAGCTCTAGGTCTTCGACCTATGCTTGCTATGGGATTTCATCTCCAAGAATTGATTTGGGCTTGACTTCTTTTGCTGAATGTCCTAATTGTTCAAGTTTAAGAGTTTCGATTGTGTCAATTGATTCCTCATTGCCTTCTTCAACCTGTGGCTACTTGAGGAGTTTATCCACAAGTCTACTTCGTTTAAAAAAAGGCCTGACTCCTCCTCCATATACTTTAAGTGATGAATTCACCCTCTGAGAGCTTTATTCTAGATACTAATGAATTTCCGCCATCTTAGCCATATTGGTGTGCCACCTGCCCTTCTTCAATTTTGGTGAGAGATTTGAATAGGGAAAAGATCAAGTATTCTTGCATGTTTGATCTTCATTGTGTAGTTGATGAAAGTGGAGAGTGGGAGAAATAATTGCTCTCTACCGACCAAATCAGATCACGAATAACGATTCATCAGATGTATCATGACTCATGTATTATGTAGTACAAAAATACATAGGGAATCAGATAATGCTCATTCCACATTGGATCTTTGTCAATTGGTTCAATTTCCCTGAGCTTCTAAAAAACTTCTATTCAACAAAAATAAGCAACTTTTTAGGTATTTTTTTTTCTCTCATTATTAGATTAGATTAAGTAACCAACATTATTTCTTATTGATCCAAGGGTGTTTGAGCTCAGTCTAAATTATTGTTTCAATAGGTTTTGAAGGAGGATCATGATATAGTCATGGATATTCTACAAAACATTTTACCCTTAAATCATCACGGATCATATGGATTGTGATTATCATCAAGTGATCAAGTTTCTACGAATCAATTTAAAGATAGGATTTAATTGAAAAATCTAAATCCAATCTTTGAAAAATCTAGATCCAATCTCATCTACACAATATACATTATTGATTTTCCATTTTTTCTGAAGTAATTCTTAAAAATGGCAGACTTAGATACAAAACCTGACTTTCAAGGACCTCAATCCTATCCTATCATCAGATGACCGTCTCGTTTAGAGTTGCCTAGATATAATCATATTTATCAAATCTCATTCAATTTCTCAAAACCTTTACTGAATCTTGTGAAGACAAACTTAAACTTTTTCCTATGTCTTTGATTGGTGCTGCTCAAGATTGGTTTTACAATCAAGACTTGATAGAACGTTTTGATTGGAAAGTAGTTAAAGCTGGATTGATTATAAGATTTAAACCCATGAAATTCCTAGAAGACCTTTTCTTGTATTAAGTAAAATCAAGATGGGAAAGAAAAAGATGATGCGTGATTACATTGAATGTATCAAGCATCCCCAATCTAATGTGAATACTTGTTTGCTTTGGATGCAGAAAAAATCATCGAATTGTAGAATATCCAAATAAAGACAAAATCAATCCTTTCTGTTGTGAATGTGGTTATGGGCATTGCTACAAAGATTGTCCAGCTAGACCAAAGCCACCACCTCTAACTGCTCCATTGAACATGAGTACTATCAAACCAAGACCAGCAGTTCGTACTAGATCAAGCCTACCTAATCTCTCATCCTCTGCAACTGTCCTAGCCTTTGATTCCTCAATAGTGTCTTGTTACAATTGGTTCCACCATTATAATCACAGAATTGCAATCTGTCTCTTCCCCATAGTCTATAGCCTATGTCAACTGCAACACAGATGGTTATGAATCTTACTGATAATTCCAATCTCCTGGAAACACAAATCACATTCGAAATTCCTGAGAGCCCTCCTCCATTCAACCCAAACTCCTTTAGAATGAGATTTGATTGGTTCACGGACACTTCACAAGAATTGGATGTTGCCACATCTCGAGATTCAAGCATCTCCAACTACATCTTATCAACCACCAGATACTTTGCCAATCTAGTCTGGTGCACGATCTCCAAGTTTTTTTGATGCTAGCATACCAGACGAATTTGAAGGTGAATATATCTATGAAGAGGAAGATCTATAGGCTATTCTTCAAGCTAAATCCACCCAACTTATTGGATCTGATACGACACATTCTATAGTACCTACTGTCACTCTTGATTCTGTTGATATCTTGGGCATTCATTCGCAAATGAGAAAAATGATCCATAATATGAGAGGGAAAAGCAGTTTTGGATAAAAGAATCTTTGATTTGGGCTCTAAAATGTGGGAATGAAATGTCACATGGTCTAATAATCAAGTTAGTGAATAGAAGAGGATTCCCCCCAATTTTTAAAATTTTAATAATAAGGGAGATAGAAATTGGCCAATAGGAATTGAGGCCAAAGGGCCCTAAAATCCACTATAAATAGTGGTACTTTGTAGCTCATTTCTCATGTCCTTTCTCTTCTTTCTTGTTCCATCTCTCATGTTTTCAATTGGATTTGCTAATTGTTGGGATTGAAACTTGTAATACTTTTTATGAGAGAAAAGACAGAGACAAAAAGTAAGCTTGATCTTGTGGTGGATTAGGGTTAGATGATTGTAGTGGTAGATGTTGAATTATAAGCATGTGCATGAATCTAAATTATGTTATCACTTTCATGGGAACGAATCTCCGCATGACACACTAGAATCCTCTTCATCGCTTGATGCTTTGTAGGCGCTTAGGTCTAGGGTTGAAGGCGGATAGGAAAATCCACTACATAACCATCAAACACCATGCACTCTCTCCACATATCCTTATGGGTATGTCTATGCCCTCACAAGGTTATTAATTACATTTATGGCCTAGTCCAGAATATGGAGGTGCAACTAATAACCTCATGTCCTAGAGTACCGTTTATTCCAAGTCTAGTTCCCATCATTTTTTATGAGTAAATTAGTGCATTTTAGAGGCATTGTGAAATGTATCACTCACAATCATTCAAAATGACAAATGTGCATATTTTGTGCACTTGCACATATCCACATGTGTGTGTATTCAAATATTTATAGCATTACTCAAGTGTAAATAATCACATCGCATACTAGCAATGTAAAAGACAAAGCATGTTCCTTGTGGCTCACAACGTGCGCCAGCGGGATGAAAAGCCTTAGTCTTGACTTTTGACCGCATGGGCCACGCCTTCCATCAATACTTCATCCTCGTGTTTCATTCCTGCTTCCTCCTCTCGCTGCTTCCCCCTTCTCCATATCAATATATATATATATATATATATATGTATGTATATGTCTTTCTATCTATCATAATATGCATCTACTTACTAGTATATGTGTGTTGTTACTTGTTTCAGTCGCCTTCCTGTGCTGCCCAATTCTCTCTCCCTCTCCTTAGTGGCCCTGATCCTTTAGCATATCTCTTTTATCGATCCATTAGCAAAAATCAGCCTTTCATTTGATTCCATCTCTTCAGTGCGGTGATCCTTCAATTAACACTACATTTTGTTTTCCACACTCAACATTTAGCTCACAATTTGATTTTCAGTTGGGATTTAAATCGATGACTATGGCTGAGTTTCCTGTTGCATTTGTTGAAGGGTGGCCGAGAAAGATCAGGCTGATTCCTCCTATGCTGTTGCTGTGGTTAATCTCTGCTGTACTACTATTGTGCCTGTTCTCGGAGACACCCAGAGGTCGTAGACTCGAAGGAGAGCTGCATCAACGCAGAAAGCGTAGGCCCCAGATTAGTATTTATGAGACTCGACAAAGAGAACGGGGAGATAATCAGATCGAATAAGGCGATTGCATCATTGTAGGGGCTGTGAGTTGCTGGCGCTGCTCTTACTTGTAAGCAGCTTGCAAAGGTTAATCTTGTTGGAATGTGTTAATGGTAAATAGTAGATCGTTCCAACGAGTCCCTCCGTCAACACCGTTTCAGCAGGCGCCTCTTCTGTTCATTTGATGCAACGGATGCTCTTCTGTTCATCTGATGCAACGGATGTAACAGGCAGTTTGCCCATTTTTTTATCAATGAATAAAATGTCAAGCTAGTTAATGTCTCTATGCTCAGCGCTTATATTTTCTTCTGGTGCAATAATCTCTACGCTCTCTTTGAACGAGGTTCTTCCACTTGGTTGACTGTTTGGGCTTTGTGACATCGTATCAGTTTGCCCATCGTATTGAGAGCATGACGGGTCGTGTCATTCCTTTTGCGTGCGATGCAGTTCTTGGGCTAGTCTCAACTTGTTCTGCTGCCTCAATAATCCTCAGCTGTGTGTATCTGGTCTTTGTAAGAGATTTGCAGCGTGAAAGAAGTCCCTTGATCATCATCAACAGCAGGTTGATGTCCTGCTCTGAAGCGACGTGCAAGCCCGTTCCTTTCGCTGAAGTGAACTGCAATTATTCTGCGTTTGAACGACCGCTGAACAATTCCGTTTACTGCATCTATCCCGTTGGATTCCGCGAAAACAAATGTATGCTGTAAGCCTGTGACTGGCATGTAGAAGTTGTGATCACTGCAGAAGCCAAGGAAAAGAGTATTTTATTTAAGTTCACTGCAGCTTGAAACGTGCCCCTTTTAAGTTGTGGGGATTTAACTTTATGCTGCGTGAAAGATGATATGATCGAAGAAGATGATGTTCTGATATTGAATCTCAATTGAGCCCATTTTTTCGTTCAAGAGCTTGTTGCGTTCATCACCATGAAGACGAGCCCACGATGTTTTTTTACAAGTCTTTGTTTTTGAACTCATCAGAGTTGCTTTTTGCAAACTGTAGGCATTAGCAATCATGTGCAACATTGACGGGGGAGCGTATTCCTCACCTATTCCTCATCCTGTGTCTGACATGACAGAGGTGGGGAAGAGATGATGCAAGGTAAAAAAAAAAAGTGGGATGTCATCATCTCATCAGGATGCATCCCACCTTCAATCACCCTTGGATGCATTGGAGCCCACCTCTGTCATGTCATGTCATGTGAGAGAGGGTGAGTGAGGAATAGTGAAGAATACGCTCCCCCAACATTGACCTCCTTGTGTTTTTTGGCTTTAGTTTGAATGCATCAAAAAAAAAATTTATTTCTTTGCATTTATATTTTGATGGATTTTCTTAGCTTTCTTCTTTTACTTTTGAAATATCTTACAAACATTATATAATTATTATGTTATACTTTGGATCACAACTATATCTAAAGTGTTGAACTAAAAGTCATGAAAGGCAATATGTTTCAATAGAAGACGTGTATAGGCCAATTGACAAACACATCCACCTTCCATGGATCTATCCACATGATTCTTAGAGATGAAATGCTTGAGGTATTCCAACTCTTCATAATCAAATTGCACGTGGAATCATCATGACGCTCAAAGTACTGCATGGTCATGCACATGTTGGTACCATCCACCAAATATTGGGTAGACTAAATGAATGATGTTAAGATCCCTCTGCCCATATTACACATATAGTACTGGTATGCCTCAAGATCATAATTTGTTCGTCATAAAGACACTCTCAATTCAACTCTATCAAGCCATGACCTTCAGTATATCATGTCAAGATAATTCCCTCTCTTAAGACTTTTGTGCATCCATGTTATGTATGGAAGGCACTTTGGCTACATTTTTATGTTGGATATCTTACAAGCAAATGAATTTGGATAATCCAATGTGCTTTTGGATTCAACATTTTTCTCTCCTATAAATATGGTATACTCATTATGTCACTTTCTCCCAATACTAAATATAAATGGTCGTTCTTATACAATAGACTCTATGCAAATTATATTTGTAGTAAGAAACCAATGCTCATTATTCTTGTGTACTATGTTGGGATCATCTTAATATCGTATTGGCTTTGTAGGGGCAGGGAGCTTTATTTGGAGCTAAACACCTAGGAAATTTGTACTTACGTTGTTATGGTCTGCGCTTGGTTTACTTGGTTCATATAGATAAGTACCTTTACCTTCTCTCTCTCAAAAAAAAAAAAGCAACATAAAGAGAAAATAGTTCCAACAATAATGCACCATGTCAAAAATGATATTTTGATAATGTATCATGTCAAAAATGATATTTTGATTTTTTTCTAACGAATCTTGACTATTCTGTGATATGTTCTTCGTAACTTTAGAAACTAGTCAACGAGTATGAAACATTTCAACTTATAGCATTACTCAAGTTCAAATAATCACATGCATACTACCTAGAACCACTTTTTTGCAACAATATCATTTCATTTGTTGGACTTGGTTGAAACTTCATAAATGCAATCAACTAGAATGAATGTCATCAAAACTAATATATAAACCACATGATTCATCCATGCATCCAAAAAAACTTTAAAATGATATCATATCATTAACGTGCCATCCCATGCTTATGATGCGCCCTTAATAATGTATAGGTGCCATAAAGACAAACAATCATTTCAAAAAAAAAAACATGCTTTTCACATGTCAAGTCAAGCACTTCGTCAAACTTCCAAAGTGGTAGAGCACTACTTATACTTTAGCTTTATGAAGATTTCAATACTTATGATAAAACTTTGTGTGTTATGAAGATCCTACTTGAAAGGAGTGCCAATATCACATCAATGATGTGAATATGTTAAGCTGTATGTAAGTTAGTTTTATAATAAGAACCACTAAAAGTAAATCAAAGCTAATTCGCTATTATAGAATCAAATAGAAAAGTTTCGATTGGTTTAACTTATTCTTTGAAGTGACAAACACTTGTGAGTATGAATATTGATGTGTATAGTCAATTCTTTTCTATAGTGCCCATACAAATCAGATAATTAGTTCCTTGGCGTTGTAACCATGCTCAATACTATGTGAACATCAAATTTCAAATGTTCAGATATCCTCGGAATTAGCATTTACTTTCAATGCCTTTTTTTTTTTTTTTTCTAACTAACTACAAGAAGGTGAAGGCTTTCCAATGCTATTTTGGAGTTTTTTTCTAAAAGATAGCCCAAAAAATGGGTGTGAGGCTGGTTAGCGGCACGAGGCTTTTGTGCATTGATCGACATTGGTATATGCCTTAGAATTATTCTTTATATAACCCTTGGAATTAGCATGGAAAGTAGATGCTAATTCCAAGGGTGGAATAGTCAAAAGTAAAGTGGAGAATGCAAAAAGAAAGGTTGGGCCTTCAACCAAAAGAAAACATAAGAGGACATGAGTCCATGGAGCAGCCTCTCCTTTTTTTTTTTTTTTCTTTCTTATGTCTTAATTTTTCATTTGTTAGCTTATGTGTGGGGAAGATTCCAACTCACTCCTTATGTGGGTGCATGTGGAAGTAAATACTCTCACCCTCAGTATCACCTTTGAAAGACATTTTTTTCACTTCCTTAGTTACGTGAGTCTCCATGGAGAGACGAGTCACTTTTTTTAAAAACTATGAACAGATAGAGGAGAGCTGCACGAGCAATGAGCGTAGAAGTCATTCATTGCAAGTGATGCTACTAGCATGCTAGTGATGCCTCTAACCTGCTAGTCTGAGAACAATATCAAAAGTAATACAACTCTTAGAGATAAACATCTAATGTTTGCTTGGATCACATCCTTTTTGAGACTTTACCTACTAGAATTGCTTATCATTTGACCTCGAGAAGTGCCTTCAATGAGCTATTGGAGATGAATACGCCAGTTGAGTGCTATCTAAACATAGCTATAAAGATAAACCATTTGGTTGTATGGTTGTTGTTTGAGTATGCTATCTTTTGGAATGCTCCAATTGAGAGCTTCATAAGATGTATTACTTGAGCTGTAAGAATGTTTTCTTTGGCTATTGGTGTTTCGTGAGCTATCCACATGAGAGCTAGTTGAGTACTACTCACGCATGGCTAACAAAGTAGAATGTTGTTATGAAGTCTACCAACTAAGCATACCTCTTGAATTTGCCAAGGAATTGCTATTTGAAGGAGGAATATAACCACAATTCAAGTGAGGCATGACTAATATCTCTTTGGCCAAGGTTCTAATCTCCCATAGTTGATTGTTGAGCATTTGTTAGCCAATCTTTTAGCATGCCAAATCGAGCTAAAATTGATATGTTTTAAGTGATTTTTATGATAGACTATGTGTGGAATTATTAGATGTATTGTTTTACCGGGGAAAATTTGGCTTGTATAACCTTAGCCGATGGGGTCCCAGTCCACCCGAATGGACTATCGATGTATTAAATTGTCAAATGGACTTGATAATTATTGTAATATTTTCAACATCACCAATTTTTTGGGTTGCCCATTGATGTAACCTTAGTTGATATAAAGATAACATGATGTCTAAAATCTTGTAGGACGCTCCTTTTCCGCCAATGGGGAACCAAGCAAATACTTGGGCCAATACCATGATTGTAAAAATGGGTTCTTTTTAAAATCAAAAAGCTTCTAATAAAATGGAGATAGCAGCTTGAGTAGAATGTCCATGCCGAGCCACAATGCAATGAACACAAAATCTTGACAACTCTAGTCTTGCACTCAAAAGAAAAATTGGTTAAAACCAATGTGGAGATCATTGAGCAGGATAAGCAAGCGAGAAAAAAAAAAGAGGGGTCCAAAATTGGAGATTGGTCATGGAGAGAGTCGTTTTCAAGGGAGAGTGGAACCTATTGGAAAATTTTCAAGATGTGTGGACAACTCAATGGGGAAATTGAGTGGCAAGTTAAAGGTCTTTGTGCAAACGGCTAGGATATGCATTGCGCCATGATTTTATTGATGGGAACAAAGAAATAATTGTCAGCATTACCAATAGAAATGTTGTTCGTTTGAATGTAAACATACTGTCTTAATCTTGCTGGACAACTTTGACGACTTTTTTTTTTGTGCAAGACAAAGTGTGGGTTTCTTGTTCATTTGAGTAAGTTGGTCAATTGGTGCTAGGAAGACTTTTCAAAGGTCAAAAGATTGACGAGCATATACACCATTAATATACCTGATGCATCTTCATTTTACAACTCGAGTTTGCATGGGGAGATCCCAGATCTTTTACTTTAGCTTCTACCTTAAGTCTGACTTTTAGGTTCCATAGCTTTTATGTTACATACCTATGTAACTAGCAGTACTTCAGACCCCTATTGGTCCATTTAGTATTGGGGCCAAATGGCAAGTTACCCTAGGATAAGGATTATCCTTAGGATTAAGGGTATGTGCCTTTGGATAAAGGCAGGCAAGTGACTATACCTTCGTCGGAGGTATGGAGTCACATGACCCTTGGATAAGGGGTACTGTTACGTCCATGTCCTATACAAGGGAATCGGAATAATTCCTGACATGGATAGCCGGTCACTCCAGGTGTATATGGTTATTGGTTATGCCTCGTCATTCCGGGCTTGGCATGCAAAATAATTAATAATCATACGAGGGCCCAGACCTATAATTGGACATAGGAGCACATGCATAGTGAATGACTGCTTAGAATAGGAGGTCAATAGCTCAATATGGATTGCATGGAAATCCTAAAGGGAATATTCTCTCTCTCTTGAGGAGAATAAGTCTAGTGGAAACTCACCCATCTTCCTATTGGAAATTCAGATTCTTGAGCCTGCTTCTCCTCCTCTCTCTTAGGTTCTTCACTATGGCTTGGGGGCTAGGTCCAGGAGGGATCTAGGTTTGGATGGGTGGTTTTGCTCCACAGGTGTCCTCTTGGTTGTTTTGCAACATGATCTAGTCAGATCTTCATTTGGTGATCTTTACAGTGGTATCAGAGCCATGGATTTGCATCAATCAGAAGGTGGAGCTACTTCTTGGATTTTCTCAGTTTTTGTGGATTTCTCCTTGCATGTTACTTCGAGGTGGTGGAATTGATCTCCAAGTAGGTGACTTCTCTGAATTTGGTGTACTTTCAGCCTAAAGATCATAATTATGGGGTTTCTCCATAGTTTTTGGTGGAAATCTATGGATTTTTGATGGTTTTAGTGGATTTTTCACCTAGAATTGAAGTTTTTTGCTTGAAATTGATCATAGGTACTGGTGTAGTACATTTTCCAAATTGTACTTACAGTTATTATTGATTGGATCTAATGATTGCATGATGTTGGAATAGTCAAAAGGTTGATTAGATAGTGATTTTGGACCAAAAATTGGGATTTTTTGGACCATAAATGGGCTATACAAACCATGTTTGACTAGAATCAAAACTTTTGGTGCTTGCATGCAATGTATCTACAGGGATTTGGATCTGATTGCACGAATTTGTGGATTTTTCCCACAAATTTTGGTCAAAATTGGTCAAAACCAAGGTTTTTTGATGTTTTTTGGACTAATTTTGGGATAAATCTCAAAATTCTCAGACAAGACTTGGTATGAACGTTTTCTGAAATGTAATGAAGCTGTCCCTGAGCTTTCATGAAGTTTGGAAGGGATTAGACACCATTAGGGGGCTCAAAATACCAAAAATTAGTGTATCTCTGATGATTTTTGAGCATGAATACCTCTCAATTGGGGGTCTGAACCTGTTGGTTCTTATTACAAGCTTAAAGATATGATGGATTGCATCTGATTTGAGCCATCATGCATCCAATTTGGATAGGTGTGCATTAGACACCATGATGTTAAAGTTTTGCTTGTTGAAGGAGGCCAAAAATGCATTTTTTGCATGATCTGAGCTTATGATTGCTTGCTAAACCTGTTAGAAGCTTCTATGCCTCTCTAATGAACCTTAGTAGAGTGCTTGTAACCTCTGATCCAAGGCTTTTGGGGCTGGGATGTGTTTTTTGATGATACCTCTCCAAAAAAGTGCGCCCTCTTACCTGTTTTTTGTGCATTTACAGCTCGCACATGTGAATACAGGGGTGAAGGGTGACATGGCAAGTGCCTTGTAGATCCACTCTCCCTCCTATCTGTGCTTTACAGCGACCAATTTGGTGTCCTGTAGAGAAAGTTATGGCTATCAAAAGTTTGGCAATTTATGAACTAAAATTTGCAAATTTTTTGAATATTATTCACTACTTGCTAATGCTCTTGATTGTGTTTTTCATTGCTTTCTATTTTCATGTTTATTGTTTGTCATAGTGAATGCTTTTCCATTAGCAAGCATAAGGAGCATTTGAGCTAACCTCCACCCTCACTCTCTATCTCTCTCTCTTTCTCTCTTTTCTTCTCAACCTCTTCTTTTCTATTCCTTCCCTTCACCCAAATCATGATGAATGTTAGTGTAGAGGAGTAGAGTTAAAGGAGAGTAGTGTTAATGGTGAGTAGAGTTAAGAGAGAAAGTAGGAAACTAACTAAAAGTAGCATCTATGCATAGTTAGGTACCTATCTAGTGATCTAACCCTTGTTGACAGGCGGGAGGGCTATACTACGTGAAATCTTCGACCCTACAAGCATACAAGCACATTCTGAAGGAAAAGAGAAGCAAGCTCGACGACAAATCCAAACAATCATGGTCAGCTACTCAAACGGAACACATGTGTACAGGCTCTACGATCCAACCACAAAGAAGATTGTTTCGAACAGAGATGTGAAGTTCGATGAGTCCACACTTCCTGGACTAAAAGACGAAAGAGGCCATGAGATCTTCACACTGCTGCCCATTCCAGAGAGAGATCGAGGACATACATCAAATCACAGAGCCCCAGACTTCAGAGCAGCAGGAGGCAGAGGATCGACCCAGCAGCGACAAAACGAATCTTGAAGGTCAACGGGACAAAGAAGACCTCCAGACCGCCACTCTGACAATATTCAATGGAACGAAGACACGCAATTCGAGTACTGCAGCTTCACAGAAGAGCCAGCAACATACCAAGAAGCTATCCAGAGTCCAGAGGGAGAATTATGGAAGCAGGCAATGTTAGAGGAGATCGAGTCAATGAGGCGAAACGAGGCATGGACATTAGAGCCACTGCCAAAAAACAAAAAAGTAGTCGACTGAAAGTGGGTGTACAAGAAAAAGCTGAAATCAGATGGCACTATTGGCCGCTACAAAGCAAGGCTTGTCGCGAAGGGCAACACGTAGAGATATGGTGTTGACTATTTCGACACATATTCGTCCATGGTCAAGATGACAAGCATAAGGCTACTCCTTGCATATGCCACACAGTACAATTTGGAAATTCACCAGATTGACGTTAAAACAGTCTTTTTCCACAGAGATCTAGAGGAGAAAATCTTCATGAAGCAACTTGAAGGCTATGAATACCTCGACAATAGACAATATGTCTATCGATTGTAGAGATGCATCTACGATCTAAAACAAACATCACAAGTCTGGTACAAAAAGCTTGATGGTCTTCTGAAGTCTCTAGACTTCAATCCTACTCAGCCAGACTGCAATGTCTACATCAAAAGAGTAGGAAAGGATTTTGTGATACTGACCATTTTCGTCGATGATTCGCTGATGATAGAAAATTTCTTAATACTGATCAAAGACATGTAGAGCCAGATTTCTGAAAGTTATGAAATCATAGATCTTGGAGAAGCAACAAAATGCCTAAGGCTGGAGATCAGAAGAGATCGAACAAAGGGCGAAATGCACTTGAGTCAGTCAGAATATGCCAGAAAAGTGCTGAAGCAGTACCACATGATGGATTGCAAATAGAAAGCCACACCAATGATAGTTGGAGCCAAGCTCACGAAACAAGATTGCCCAAAAACGGAATTGGAAGAACAAAAGATGGCAGGTATACCCTACCAGAGCTTAATCAGTAGTCTGATATACTTGACAATCTGTACCAGACCTGATCTGGCTTTCTTTGTTTATGCATTGAGCCAATTCTATTCAAATCCTAGTATGGCACATTGGCAAATGGACAAACGAATCCTACAGTATCTTCAGGGTACCCAGAATATTGGATTAACCTACAGAGCTGAAAATGAAGAAAAAGGATTCGAGCTGCATCATTATAGTGATGCGAACTGGGCGAGCTACAAAGATGACATCAAGTCCATTATTGGAGGATGTACAATAGCGTGCGGAGTTGCAATCAACTGGATATGAAAAAAGAAAACCTTGGTAGCTCAATCCTCTTGCGAAGCTAAGTATGTCGCAGCCTCGAAAGTGGCGAATGAGGTAGTGTGGCTACAAATGATGTTGGAGGCAATCAGGATACCACAAAAAGGGCCTAGCATGATGATGATAGACTCTCAGAGTGCCATCTATTTTTTCCATGCAAAAAAGGTGACACTGCCTTATCAGAGTGACGTATTTTTTGTATCTTCACCAATGTTCACTTCAGCAAAGGCTGATGTCGCACTGGCATTCGATCCAAATAAGCCGATGGCCTCAGAGCAAATCAAAGATCAACTACCAATTGCTCGACTGTATTTCCGCGCAGCTATGATGGGAGGCTCTTGGGAATCCCGCTTCACCTCATGGACAAATTCCAAGTGGATTGCCGGAGCCCACCGTTGTTTCTTGCCACACAACTTGGATTTCAATATTGCACGCCTTGACTTTATGGAGAAGGTGCAGTATCATTTAATTAAGATTCGGTGCGAAGCCAATAAAAGTCCCCAATAACTGCATATTGCAGGTGTCGTGGGACTGCCACCAGTTTTGGTGGGGGATACTGTTGGAGGGTTCCTAATCCTAGTTAATAAGTGAGAGGAATTTGGCACCGTGCGTGTGTAAGTCCAACCCAATAATTACATAGTTATTTGATTAATTAGAATGTTAATAAATGACTTTAGGCCTTTTTGCGGGACTTTTAATGTCGCAAGGCCTAAATGTGAAGTTAGTGAAAAAAGTTGGGTTTCCCTCCAATTTTGATGGTTCCCACACTTTTTTAAATTTGAATAAAAAGAGAGACAAGACTGGACCAATAGGATTCAGACTCCAGGGTCCTCCTCTCTACTATAACACAAGATTCCTTTACCTGATCGGACTTTGGATATGTCGATCACATTCTCAGTGGATGTGATGAATATAACTTGGATATCAACCGATCCAATACCAAATCCTATTGAAGATGAGCTCATTCATATTAGTCACGTCTTGTCTTATGATGAAAATGCAGAACTTCCTGATGAGCAGACTTTAAATCACATGGATCCCACAAGGTTTGGAGTTTGAGAGATACTGCATGAAGCAACAAGAAAATCGTCAAAAGTAGTTATATTGAAAGAAGGAAAGACCGCAGGACCAATGGTGAAGACACAAGCGAAGCAACACTATAATTTGATCCTGAAATGGGAAAGATCATCATGAGAACCTATTCCTAAAGATGTAATTTTGCTAGTGATAAGGTGGATCAAAAATCCACAAGTGCATATATTATATTCTTGGAGGTAATCTCATATCTTGGCTTACCAAAAAGCAAGATACTATCTCTCTTTCTTCATGTGAGGTCGAGTATAAATGACTCACTACATCAACAAAAAAAGTGCTTTGGATCAAGAGGATTTTATTGGAGCTAAAGTGCATCAAGGATGATCATCTACCATTGATCAATTGTGACAACATCTCGGCCCAAGCCCTTGCCAACAATCCAATTTCTCATGCAAGGAGCAAGCACATTGAAGTTGCATCTCTTTGTGAGAGAGAAGCTTATTGGAGGAGAGATCCATTTGCAGCATATTGATTCATCTTCATGTATTTCTGATCTACTCACCAAGCCACTACTCAAGAGTTCTTTCATCAAACATAGATCCAATCTTGGATTGATTCCAAGTTCCATGTTTTTTTAGAGTAGTTAGGAGGAGTGTGAAAAAACATAAAAAAATTATCCATGTAGACTTTAGGGGTGTCACAAAGTTTTGTAGTCAAGCATCTTGGTGTCATTAGTTGATAGGACCACTTTTGGCTTTAGGGGCAAAAAGTCATGTTGGTACAACTCCCTGAGATCTTCAATTGCCTTGAAGGTTCCGCACACTCCATACCAGTGACGACACACCATATCCGCCCATCCATAGGGTCACGATTGGCCCACCCCCACGCACTGGAGCTATTGACATAGTCATGCCTAGTTCAGCCTCCTATGATAACTGGCATCCCATACCACCAGCCATCGCACTCGGCTCTCCCTAGCATACATCTCCTAGCTTGGAGATACATCCCGGCTCATGTACGTGCTCTCCATCCACCAACTCCTGGGTAGACTGAGTGAACGCAAAAAGGGAAACCCCACTACTATATAGACATAGCACAGTGGGTCCCATCAGGCACGGTCTTGCTGGCAACACATGACCATCTAGGATGGTAACATGAGGCACTCAAACATGTCGATAATGCCAGCGGACCTGCATCATGCCCCTTGCGAGGCTGTCATTGAAAGGCATACCATTATGGTACATATTATTTCCCCTCCCCCCACAAAAATCCTACAAGATATCTGTTCTACTTTCTCATCAAGCTTCTTTCGAAGCTTGTCAGAAACATGTGCATATGCTGCACAGCCAAAGATTTGAATATGAGTCAGATTAGGTTTTCTACCCCTACATAACTCATGTGGTGTTGTGTGAAGAACACCAGATATTTCTGTTCTGTTTTGAATGTAAGCAGCTGTAGTACTACTTCAGCCCACCGAGCACTCTTGGAGCCTTCGAATAGGCCATCATGCATCTAGCAGCTTCCATTAGAGTCATGTTCTTTCTTTCTGCAACACTGTTGTGTTGATGTAAAAAGGACAGGTGGGGCCCAAGAAAGGTCCCATTTGTCCCTTCTAGGCCTTTCTTACCATGTGGGGCCACCAAATGGTGCCACATGGCCCATGGAACTCAAAGGATTATAAAATTTGACTAAGGCCCCTTCTCCCAACTCCAATACCAACGTACTACAGCTCCTCTCCTACCTTGGGAGATCTGCAGGTACAGAGGAGGAGAAAGGGAGAGGTACGAACTGAAAGAACAGGGCTTCAAGAATTGGCTTTGATAGATTATATTCATAAGCTTCCACAAGATTAACATCTTGGAGCTTATGATTCACTTACAATTCAAAGTTTAATTGAACTTTGAGTTAGCCAAACTTTTAAATACAATATTTCTTTGTAAAAAGTTTTGAGAGTGGGGTCGTGGGGAAGCGCGCTGCCTCCCTTCCCCCTTCCTATCACATCAATCAACTAAGCATCAAGAGAGGGTACTAACCACCCCCGCCCCCCTACATACACTAAAGCAATTGCAGATTGTCCACGTGCGCTGCCTATGCTAGAGGTAGTGGTCTACTTGTGGACCACCATCCCAAAAGGATGCCCCCCCCTATAGTAGGGCTATTTCCTTCCTAGCCTCAATCCAAGATCCAAGCAATCAAGCATCAAGGAGATGAAGTTAGTTGTCACGCAGAGGTTCGATCCCGTATGAGCGATAGCATATCTCAGAATTCAGCATGAATGGTAGATCCACATCTTACACTATCATTCATTAACACTACCAATTAACACTACAACCATTCACCCTAAATCCACAATGAAGATAGCTTACTCTTTCTTTCTCTCTTTTTCCCTCACAAAAAGCATAAGAAATAGCAATTCCCATAACATTCAGATCCAACAACTAGCAAATACAACAAAAGCCTGAGAGATGGAGGAAAAGAGATAGAGAGCAAGTCCATTTCATAAGAGAACCAATCTGCTTGTATTGAAATGAAGATTTGAACATGAGGAACAACTCGAGTTTGCCTTTATTCATAGTGGAGAGGAGGACCTTGGCCTCAAAATCCTATTGGTCCATTTCTACCTCCCTAACTATTCATATTTAAACAGAGTGGGAACCCATTCAAAATTGGAGGGAACCAATTTGAGTTTGAATTTGAACCAATTTTGGTGGGAGTCCCAACTTTATTTACTAACTTGACATTTAGGTCTGCAACATTAAAAGTCCCGCAAAAAGCCCTAAAGACCTTTTATTGACTTTCTAATCAAATAACTATGTGATCATCGGATTGGACTTACACACGTAGGGTGCCTAACCCCTCTCACTTATTAGCTAGAATTAGGGTTGCCTTGGGATCTGCAAACTTTCCAACAGTATCTCCCACCAAAACTGGTGGCGGTCCCATGACACCTCGCGAGATTTATTTACTGTGGACTTTTATTGGCATCATGTCATATTTTTATTAAATGGTACTGTACCTTCTCCATGAAGTCGAGTCGGCAGTGTTGAAATCCAAATTGTGTAGTAAAAAATACCTATGTGCTCTAGAGATCCACTTTGATGTTGTCCAAGCGGTGAATCGGGATTCCCACGAGCCTCCCATTATTGCAGCACAGAAATACAATCTTGCTATTGGCACTTGATCTTTGACACTGTCTAACGCCATTGGTTTATTTGGATCAAATGCCAACGTGGAAAGGCAATCATCTCATCGAGTAGCAACAGAAACCAATAGACTCAAGTCTTTGACAAAAAGCGTCAATTTTCTAATTATTGGATTGGAAGAGTGTATATATTCTCGCTAGTAGGCTTGTAATGCTCTATGAAAATATACTGAAATTTTCCAACTGTAAGGTTGGTGGATTACTGGCAAATTTGGTGTATGGATTGTAATTTTATCCATGGCCACTCCTAGGTCTTTCCACTTATTCTATCACGGCATTGGGACGTAGTATGGATCTACGTGCAATTGGCGAGGGCTGGTCATGTAACTCATGATTGATTCTAGAGTTTTCTCAAATAATGTTACTCTCCAGACTGTATTCTCCGGGCGGGCTGCTCTCTTGATGCAGGTAGTTTATCCAACTCTTTGTCGGCCTCTATTTCAGAGGTCTTAAACTTGATGACCCAACCACCACGCAAGGACTCATGCGAATGTTGTGTTAGGAATCTCTGGATCTGGTCCTTGACATTGATTGGTCATCTGAATAAGGGTCTGGCCCTTGATGTAGATGGACCTGATTCTGTTGCCTATGGAATTGGTTGTACTTATTCCACCTCTGGTTTTTCACCTTGATCCATGTCTGAATGCATATCGGCATCCAATCCTACATGCTCTTGTTGTTGAGGCGAGAATTGTGGCATCAGTGGAACCGTGGTTGTGAGAGATGGACTCCAAAACTTGAGAGACATTCTATAAGATTTAATAGTTTCTTTGGCCTTTGCCAACTCATTCAAGGCTATCTCTAAACCTGTCAAAGCGAGCTTGAAAGCCTTGTAGGGCCACTTCATATGTTTCAACCTTTCTAAAAAAAAACTAATTTTTGTCAGAGTTACTGGATGATCAGGAATTTGAGTTTGGAGATACGCATAACGCTCAAAGGTGGTCGTATCCAGTTCACCTAGGAGACATGTGCGATCTTGCTCGGCCATCTGCATTTGACCTTGTAACAGCAACACTTGTTGTTTCATGTCCTGCACGACATTGTCGACTTGGTCTTGTGCGGTTGTTAGGGCATTCTAAAGTGTACTAACATAATTGATCAGTCGATTGTTGTGCCTTTTTTATCTCAGCTTCAGATTTTGCCTCATGCTGTTTGGCAATCTTCAAGTCTCTATCCAGCTAGATGATCTTCTGGCTGATGAGAGTATTTTCAGAACCCATATTTAAAATTTGTTGTTCCAATTTTTTTTTTATCCAACATAGACTGGATCACTTGCGCAAGGTTTGAGACTAAATCGAGAGCATCACCAGAATCTATTGTTGTGGAGGTGGTAACAGTAGGAGAAATTAGTGTTATTGTCCATGTTTGGCGTGGAGCTAGTGCTTGTAATTCTTCTTCTTCAAAAGTGTCTTATCCCTCGTAGCCCTCAGATACCGTGGCGTCGAACTGCTTTGGTGATTTGACCGCATGCCCGACCAGAATGGTGTTTGGTGCATGTTCAGCAATGGTATCTTGGTGTTCCATCTGAAAAGTATCATAAAAAATATTCTCAAAATCATGGACTTGTTCAAATCCTCTTCTTGGGGATTGGAGTTCAAAGGGTTCTGGACTTTGGGGCATGGCAAAAACTTCTAAGGCTCCAAGAGGGCCTGAATCATCGAACATGTCCATGAAATATTGTGTATTTGGTGAAACTGCTCTCGTTTGTGTAGGTGAGGTGGCCTGGGCAGTTGTGATTGGAATTGTAGCCCCAATAGTCATAGACTGTCCTTGAGAGGAAGCAAAGGCAAGGGAAGCATCAGAGGTGGGGAAAATCGGTAGTTTAGTGCAAGTGACAACCGGAGGTTGTAGCGTAGTTGGTGATGGTTGCCCAGTCCTTTGACGTGTCATTGGAGGCGAGTCAAGGATAGCGATCTCGTTGCATACATGTCGCCGACTATGTGATGATGAGGACTAGTGGGATGACTACCGGTGCTTCTTCATAGATAGACAACATGGTACCGGGAACTAAACCCACGAAGTCTGGTTGTAAGGATTTGTCATCATCTAATTGCTCTGTTGCTACTATGCGTAGAGATGATACTAAAATTCAATCAGCATGACAACATCTTGACCATAAACCAGTTGAAAAGGTGTTTGATTCGTGCTACTTTTGTAAGCGATTCTGAATGCCCATAATGTTGCATGCAATTTATGTTCCCAGTTCGAACAACTTGCTTCAATCGTTTTTGTCATAATGTTGCAGAGAATCTTATTGGAAGATCCAGCTTGGCCATTACCCTGAGAATAATACAGAGAGTACTAAACTGGTGTATAGTGAAATATTCTTCCAACAAACACTTTATTTCTTGATTAACAAAGTGCATATCCTGATCACTAATAATCTCAATAGGACATCTGAATCTAATAATGATGTGTTCATAGAGGAATTTAGCCATAGATTTCGCATCAGCAACTTTAACTGCTTTGGCTTCAACCCACTTGGTCATATACTCGGTTGCTATGATGATATATCTGGCTTGAGATCCTCTTGTCGCAGGATGAATAGGACCAATATAATCTGGGCCCCATTTCTCAAATGGTGCTTGTGATAAAACCAGATGTAATGGTTCATAATTCTGTCACGTAGGATGTCGTGCCCGTTGACAAACATCACATGACTGAATATAATTTTTGGTATCTTTATGAAGCATAGGCCACCAACACCCTGATTGCAAAAGCTTACGAACAATGATCTCTGTAAAAAAATGTCCTCCGCCCATTCCATCATGTGAAAACATGATTAATTCAGGTACTTCATGTGGTAAAACACATCTTCAAAGAAGATCATCCATTCGGCGACGATACAATTATCCCACAATCAATTGATAAGGTTGAGCCTTATGAATCAATTGTCTCTTTTGTACTTTTGTCAAGGAGTCATTAGGTTGACCTAGCATCAGATACTCAACAAAATCCGTTGCCCACTCAAGTACTGCTTTAACATAAAACAACACAACATCTGGTAGTTCATCATCCACTTCAGTATTGACTGGTGCGGATTCAATTCTTGAAACATGGTCGATTAGATAATGTTGTTTACCCTTACGAACCACAACTCGAAATTCAAATTCGGTCAATAAAAGTAACCATCTTGCAATACACCTTGTATCAAATGTCTTTTTTTACCAAATAAAATAATGGCTGGTGATCCGTATAAAATGCAAAGTGTGTTTTTTTAAGATAATGTCAAAATTTCCTGACCAGGCTACCACATGTACACATGTTTTTTCATTATTAGACCAAAATTCAACTATGACATAGCTTGAGCTAGTTAGATTGTTTACAAGTGTCTAGTTTAGATTTGATGAGTGACACTTCAAATGTGTTGGCAAAGAGTCAAAGGTCCAATCATAAGTCAAAGATTTGATAGAAGGGTCCAATCAAAATCAAGAGATGTTGAGTCACTCATCCAATAGGATGTAAGAGGTGCTAGAAAAGGGTTCCAACTTGGACCACCTCGAGATACTACATGTACTTTGATTAATCCATGTGAGATTTTGAGAGTTTTTGGAGATTGATCAATTTGTGTGTATTCCACTTTCTCTCTCTACTCGAGGCCAAATAGTTACATTCTTTCTCTACCTGAGAGCATCAACTTTTTGTACTTAGTTTTTTTATGAAGACTTTCCACACATGTGAAAGTACTTTGGTGATAAATGTATGCATGTAGATTTGTGTCTTTGCCATAGAATTTGACATAGATCTTGGATTTCAATCTATAGTTGATCCATAGTGCAAGAACAATGCTCAGGGCATTCCACACATGTGAAGTTTCACATGATTTTCTCTTGGCGGGCAGATAACATTCCCTCTCAAGAGTGCTGTGAGTGCCCCCCTGAGACACCTTGCTAACTACGGACGGTTGGTGGGTTCTCTCTCTCTCTCTCTCTCTCTCTCTCTCTCT
Organism: Diphasiastrum complanatum; assembly: GCA_029204225.1. Classification (NCBI taxonomy): domain Eukaryota; kingdom Viridiplantae; phylum Streptophyta; class Lycopodiopsida; order Lycopodiales; family Lycopodiaceae; genus Diphasiastrum; species Diphasiastrum complanatum. Next base: position 26,092,225 of record CM055092.1, read on the forward strand.
CTCTCTCTCTCTCTCTCTCTCTCTCTCTCTCTCTCTCTCTCTCTCTCTCTCTCTCTCTCTCTCTCTCTCTCTCTCTCTCTCTCTCTCTCTCTCATGGACTCTGCTTTATGCATATTTAGCTTGGTTTGTGATCCGGATAATCATAAGTAAGAGCCCCCTTTGTAACTAAACCGGTTTTTTAATTAAACCTTCCTATGCTTCATAAAGTTAGAGGGGTCTCTTGAAAGATTGTGATGGCTTGCTTGTCAAGTCTCCTTTGTATAATCAAGATGGATACACCTGTTAGGGTTTTCTATCTAACGGTGTGCATTATGGAGTGCTTGGTGTACCAAGAGGAACTCAATAAACTATAAGAAGAGGGAATGTGTACCCTAATTTCACTCTTCTTCTTTTGCCTGCTCTCTCTCTCTCTCTCTCTCTCTCTCTCTCTCTCTCTCTCTCTCTCTCTCTCTCTCTCTCTCTCTCTCTCTCTCTCTCTCTCTCTCTCTCTCTCTACTGCGACCTAAGGCGACTTGGAAGCTTCATTTTGTGGGCTTCCAATGGCTTGTGGAAGAGTGATACATTAGCAAGGAAGCTTGGAGCAATCACAGGTAATGGTGTGGACGTTTCATAGCATGGGAAGGTGCTTTGTTCTCTTATGACATTTGTTTACTAAGCTTCCTATGGAATATAAACTGTTCGGAGTGGTAGGCTAACATATGTGATGATGAATGTTGATAAACAAGTATTTAAAGCTTTTCAAGAAGCAATTTTGGTGTGTGTTGTTGGGGGTGCTGTCCCAACAAGGAGTTATCTCCATTTCAAAGGTATGATCCTCATCAATAACTCATTTTTTATGGATGTAAGCCAGCACTGGCCTTCCTTGTGGAAGTGCGCATTGGAGTGACTCAACCGAATAATCGATCTTTAATCTTCATCCACTCTATTATCCAATTTTTGCAGTATGATTCGTGTTTTTACAGTCTGCAAAAATACTCCAGAATCGCTCAACAGGTGGCTCCGACATATCGAACATCATCCGACATATTGACGACATCTACGAAAGTCGAAGGAGTCGACCATGTCGATGAAAGGCAATTATTGTTTAACTTGATATGAAGCTAAAGACTTGTCCTAACTTTTTTGCAAGTAAATTTTCGAAAAGTCCTAACTGGATGGATGCCAATGCATTATGGCCAACTGGCTATTGTGACCTACGACCTCATTAGCTGTCCTACCGAGATATGCATTAATTGCTTTAGTATAAATAGTTGATCATCAAATACTATCTTAGCTATCATTTTCTATCTTAGCTCAGTATTGCTATTCGCTCTTACTGCTTATCAAGAGAAGTGCATCAGACGGAGTTTTCAGTTACTCAGAGATAGCTTAGAGTATGCAGTTTTCATCTGCAATTGTTTTGTGCTCTCATCATCTAATTTGTATATGCTACTTACTGAATCAATCTATCATTTTTATTGCGTTCAATATTATGTCAGAATGTATGTATCTCTATAATCATTTGTAACTGATAAATTTCTTATTGTTTTTGTATAATCACTACAATACATCATTGTTTGGCTATGAAATCACTTTAGTGCTAATGATTTCAAAGTTGGTTGCTAAAAGATTGAACATGACTTCTGTCAATATTGCTTGTTCAATATTAATAGGCGTAGTCATGCATTAGGAAATAAGGCTTATCCTGCTACGCTCGATAAGTCGCTTACAGTCTTCGACTTGTCGAACCGACTCACTTCACCTCCCTCTTTCCAACATGGTATTAGAGCGTATACTGCTATATTAGAGCTCTACTACTTAAAATCTTTCGCAATATCAAAGCGATATCATTAGATACTTTTACAATATCATATTCTTCAATTTGTGCAAACGTTTTGTACGTACCTAAAATCTCTACAAATCTGTTATCAGTAAGTAGAATCATTGATTTAGGTCATCGACTAGAGTTTGAGTCTGATTGATGTCGAATTATCAATGGGACAAATAAGATCCTTGCACTCGGCAAGAGGCATGGATACTTATATAGATTGGCACATTGTTATTCTGACACTAGTCAAGTCTTGAAAACCTTTGTTCTTGTCAATAGAGCATTACTATGGCATCAAAGATTAGGACACTCGAATCATACATCGGTTTTGAACATGTCTAAACAATCCCTAGTACTTGATCTTGACTATCCAACCAAAAAAGTCGACCTCCTTGTCTGTCATAGCTCGAGTCATAGGCATGCAACAAAAGATGTTCTAGTCGTTGTTCATTTAGATATATGTGGTCCAATGCAAACTCTGTCCTTTCTTAATGCAAAATATTTCATTACCTTCGTTGACGAATATTTGAGAAGAATAGCTATTTATTTTATTAAGCAGAAATTGGGGGCTTTCAAAATCTTTCGACAATTCAAAGATCATGCGGAAAATAAAACTGGTAAAAGAATTTAAGCACTAAGGTTTGACGACGGGAGGGAATACATCTCTACCAAATTCAAGGAGTATTGCCTAACAACGATTTTGAGCAAATATACATTACCTCCTATTTGCCTCAATCGAGTGGACTTGCTGAGAGAAAGAACATAACCTTAGTCGAATCGGCCAAGTGTATGCTTGCTCATGCGACACTTACGAAGTTCTAGGTTGAAGCTGTTTTCCACTGCAACTTATGTTCATAACATATTTCCTACTAAAGTTCTCTAAGACAAAACACCATATGAAATTTGGATAGGCTCCAAACCATCATTATCAAACTTACAAGCTTTTGGATGTATCGCTTATGGGCAAATATCACAAGATCTCAAAAAGAAGCTCGACTTCCAGAGTTTCAAGTCTATTTAAATCAGCTACACTACTTCCGAGATCAGTTTATCAACCTCAACGGTAAGGGAAAATCTCATATAGCTGAACTATCAGACTCCTCCGAACTATCTAACTCTTTTGTTTCCAAGTCGACTATTCCTATTGAAAGTCCTAGCTCGTCTGCTCCAGATGAACAATTTATTATCAGCAGCAAATCTGAAGATGATGATGTTGCAATCCAACGACTACAACATGATAAAAAATAGTCAATTTCGTTCATTACCAGGAAAATTGACAAGAGTCAGCAGACCAATCGACGAGTCTATAGCTTATCTGGTTCAAGAGCTGACTATTGTCAAAGAGGCACTCAATCAGGCCTGATTCTGATCTCTGGAAAGAAGCTATGGATAAAGAGTATTCATCTCTTATCAAAAACCAGACTTGGACTACTGTCGAGCTACTTACCAACAGAAACGTAGTTGATTGCAAATGGTTATTCAAATCAAGTACAAGACATATGGAAGTATCAATTGAAGAAAGAATTGACTTGTGGCCAGAGGATTTTCTCGGGTACACAACATCGACTACACTGAGACTTTCAGTCCAGTAGTTAAACATTCTTCAATCAAACTTCTATTGTCATTTGCTGCTGTAGCAGATTTGAAAATATATCAAATGGATGTACATACAACATATCTTAATGGAGTTATTAAAGGATTTATTTACATAATATAACCCGAAGGTTATAACATCGAAGTTAAACAGAATCATGTATGTAAACTCCATAAAGTACTTTACGGCTTGAAGCGATCTACTCGAACATGGTTTCAAATAATCAACACTTTTCTTATTGATCACGGCTATAAACCAAACACTTCAGATTCTAATGTCTACTTCAAGTTAGTGCAACATTCTTTTGTTATTATCACTTTGTATGTGGACGACACATTGCTTTTCAACAACAGTATCGATCTAATAAAATAACTTCAGACAATGCTATCTTCCGAATTCAACATGACCGATCTGGGCGAAGCTCATTACTATCTAGGTATAAAAATCCAAAGAGACAGAAAACAAAATTTGATTTATATTACTCAACAAAGATACTCACAATGTTACATTTAATCTGATGGATTGCGAATTAGTCTCGCACCGATGGACCCAGGACTCAAGATGTTGCATTAGGGCCCTTTTTAAACTCAAAAAGGGCCTCTTCCTTGCCTAAACATGTTTGCTAATTAGGATTAATTAACTCATTAATCATCCTATGTGGCAGTTCACCCTGGGTTTATCATGGGTTAACTTCTATTTTAGTAGGCTTCACTTAGGCCTAACATAATATAGAAAGGACACCTAATTTTTAATGTAGTCAAAAAATTTAAATCCAATATAACATCTATTTTTTCAAGCCCTTCAAAATTCATCTTTTTAAGCTTAGAATGAGTGAAAAGGGGGCCCGATATTTTCTTGGGCCCCCATTTTGAAAAAAAAAAAATTGAAAAAAAAAGGGGGGAGGGGGATGGGTGTACATGCCCCCCCCCCCCCCCCCCCCCCCCCCCCCCCCCCCCCCCGCGCCCCCTTCCTTGTACCCTTGTACCCCCTCCCCCCCCCCCTCTCTCCCTCAGGGCCAGTTGGCCCGTCAGACATAGCTTTTGTAGTCAGTTCCTTAAGTCAATTTATGACTGATCATGGTATTACACATTGGAAGACTCTTATCAGAGTTTTGAGATATCTTTGAGCTACTATGGACTTTTTCATTTTTTATGGAGGAGTCGACAATGACAAACTCAATATTCTCAATGGTTATTCTGATGCAAATTGGGCAGGAGATGTAGATAGTCGTAAACCCACTTCTGGATTTACATTCTTCCTCAACAATGGTCCCATTTCATGGAATAGTCAAAAAAAACTTCGGTTGCTCTATCTTCTACTGAATCGGAGTATATCATAGCCTCTCAAGCTACAAAGGAAGCAATATGATTGAGAAACTTACTTTCATATGTCAATCTGAAACAATATGGTTCCACAATTTTATTTTTTGATAATCAAAATGTTATTGCTTTATTAGCCAATCCTAGATTTCATTCTAGGAGTAAACACATTGAGATTAAGTATCACTATGTCAGAAGCAAAGTTCTTGACAAAGAGGTAAACTTGCAGTACTGTCGAACGCAAGATATGACAACATATATTTTCACTAAAGCATTAAGCTTGGATGCACACAAATTTTTGTGCAGAACTAAGTTTGAAGGTCAAAGCATTCATGGATTCAGATTAAGATAGAGTGTTGGATTATTCTATGTGAAGGATTTTAGATCATTCAAGATCCAATCCATGTCCCTGATCTTTGGTTACAATAAGGAGCAAACCAACAATCCTGCCGATGTAAAAAAATCAGCATCTACATACAAAATGAGATGCAAACTCTAAGAGATATTGATCAAACATGAACCAGAACATAAAATATGTTTGTTGTCCGTACAATTACAATAGCCTACTGTATTTCACACGTGTGGAACCAAAAATAGCAATAAATGAACATTCTACACACAAGATTGCAAGATAACACCAAGATAGTGCACCAATCATGTAGTAGAACCCAAAGAGAATCATGTATAATGATGAAATGAGAGAGAGAAGAGAGAAGATGTGTCTCTCCACGAGTTACATCCTTTTATAGAGTGTCCAAACCCTATTTGTCCATTTGGCTTTCCCTCCAAAATGTAAACCCTACTATTTTTGGGTCTAGATTCAAATTTGAATCTCTCTCAAACTCGACTACCAACTTTCCCACACTTTCAAAAAGTGTTGATTGAATGTATTTTAAACTAATATAACTTCAAAAAGTTTATCTCTAAGTCTAAAATGAGTTTTGGCCTCTTATTGATAATTTACCAAAATATGACTAAACTAGACTAAACTAGTTGAAATCTCTCACACTCCCTCTTCAACTAGTTTTGGCATAGTTTTCACAATAGAACTTTGATCCAACTTTAGAATGATCTCCATCCTAAGTATAGATCTCCTTTATGAGGTTCTAAAGTATTTTTCATAATTGATATAGAGAATAGTGTCCAAATTGGATGCTTCACTATCTCTTACATCAATTTTACACATCAAGATATAACTAGAACATGAAAAACCAAAAAGAATGTGAATGAAATGATTCCTCCATGTTTCAAACTTTGAACTCTCTGAAAAATTACAGAAACAAAACAATAAATGTGAGTGATGACTATTTGCTTGCTTGTCTCCTCCAACTTTGTCCTTTCTTGATATGTCTCCACCATAAAACTCCATGAATGAGCCTCCATCTCCATCTTGCCACAAGATATCATTAAACTTTGATGACTTGGCCATGAATGAGTGACATAATGAACCTCCATTAGCTTCATTTCTATCAGCAAAACCAGCCAAGAATGCTAGTACAACTCCAACAATAAGATATTGCAAGACAATGTAGCTAGTTTGTCCATATCTTGACAATTTGCACACATCCACATGAAATAGCTCAAACATGAGATAGAATAAGAAAGTAAACTTGAACAACACTTCCTTGATGCTCCTTTGACCTTACTTGAGTCTTCAATAAGTTGCAAAAACAGATCCAAAACATCTTTGCCAAATAACCTTCCTCTGACTAGCTCCAAATTGCCATTTTTCCTTTTGTGTTGTTGAAGCCCTTTGAGATCAACCTCTTGATCATCAACTTGACCATCAAAGTCATTGAACAAACTTTGTTTTCCAGATCCATTACTTGCTTTTACAACATGAAAACCATGAGAACCAATATCCACTTGCATAGCATCATCTACACAAGAAAATTCTCCAAAACATGTGAGTAAAGCAAAGTGAGTCACTTCCACTTGCTTACCTTTCTCTTAATCATCAAAGGTATCAAAGATATGAATATCTTCAGACCTAAACCTCTGGAAATACTCCCTCTCAAACATATGACCTAGCCAACAAGATCTCATCAATGCTTGATCTCGATCTTCCATAAAGTCTAGTAAAAACAATGTCACCAATGTCACCATCATAAATCAAAAGATAGATTCCAAAATTTCCATCCAACATGAAGTAGAGTAGGTGAAGATGAGTATCAAACCTAATAAATCTAGTCTTCTTGAGTCCACAACAAACCTCAATAAGATCACCAATGAGATCTCCTTTGTCTTGAAGAAATTGCTTCTCGATTTGCTCCATGTAGTCTTCTCCAACCAACCTTTTGCCATCTCGATCATGAGTGATCAATTCACAATCATAGAATCCTTTGAGTTGATGAAGAGATGTGAGATCCATGCACTGGATCTTCCCAAGAACCAATCTTCCATTGCTCTTTCCTTCATAAGACTCTCTCTTAATGATTGCATCATAAGAAGTAGAAACCTCAAAACATTAGAAGCCTTAAAAAAAAAGATTAGTACCTTCAACATAAGGATAATTGAAGTACTCTCTTTTTTCAAACAAGAACTTCTACTCAATGTTTTAGGTAATGACTCAAATGATAATGATTCTTCCTCACTATCATTCACAATGACATCATTCAAAGTACCTCCTCCTACTTTGAACTCTTCACATACTTCTCTTCTTCTTGACTTGTGCCATTATCTCCCTCACCAAGTCTCTTGATAGAACCATTTGATCTACTCTCTTTATGAAGACATGTGACTCCACTTGCTGGAACATTTGATCTACTCTCTTTATGAAGACATGTGACTCCACTTGCTGGAAAAATGACTTTCTTGGACTCATCACAAAAGAATGTAGAAGAACCACCTCCTTCATGAATGCACCTAGCAACATCTTTTTCCATATGATCAAAGAAATCATTAGCAACAATCTTTTCCAAGGAAGAACCTTCACCACCTCCATTGATGAAGTTAGCTCTTTCCTTACCTTTTGCATGCTTGCACTTGCCATGAAAAACCATTGAAACAACATCATTATCCTCAAGACTAGCCAATTTAGCACAAAGATGAACATCTCCAAGAAGCATATTAGATCTTGACCTAGATCTAGCATAAGGAAGCTTTTTAGACTTTGCATAAGATCCACCAATATTATTGATGCTAAAAGGTAACTTTGGAAAGTTGAGACCAATCTCCTTTTCCATTCCATCTTTTTTGTTAGCCATAACAAAAGCATCAGGCTTGAAAAGTCTACCTTGTCTATTGCCCCTAACAACCAAGATTTCTTCCTTTGTAATGAAACAAACATCACCACCAAACTTTACCATGTATCCTTTCTCTATCATTTGACCAACACTTAGCAAATTCTTTGAAAGTGAAGGAATGTAAAGAACACCATCAAGTCTTGCTTTCCTATTAGTAGAGAGACAAATAGGAATAGAACCAATACCTTCAATCACACACTCACCACCATTGGCCATGTGAATTGCTTTCTTGGCTCCATCATAAGTGACCAAAGAAGTAAATAACTCCTTGTGACTAGTCATGTGTGAACTAACTCCACTATCAATCCACCATGAATCTTTGTCACCTTCATTTGATATTGGACTTGAAGAACACATCAAAAGAGAATCACCACCACCTAGATCCTCATCATTAGTAGTAAAGTTGATTTGCTTGCTACCTTCATCTCTTTGCTTCTTCAAACATTCATTTGCAAAATGCCCTTTGATTCCACAATAAAAGCATTTCAACTTAGAATTATCTTTTTTTTTGACAAAAGAAGAAGTCTCACCTTGATCTTGCCCTTTAGACCACTTGCCTTTGCCTTTGCCCTTGAACTTGCCTTTGATGAACATAACATCCTCTTCTTAATGAGATGTCGATGTAGATCCACCTCCTCTTGATTGAAGCCTATACTCCTCATTCACCAAAATCTCTTGCAAATCCACAATACTTGGCAAAGTCTTTTGAATAGAAAAACTTTGAACAAGATTAGCATGATCGTCCAACAAGCCATTAAGTATAACTTGAACAAGTTCTACTGCCTTAATGCTTTCATCAATACATGCTAACTCATCATTGAATGTTTTAACCCTCAAAACAAAAGCATGAGTACTCTCTTCCTTCTTTTGCAAACTTTGAAAGATTTGCCTCCTAAGAGTAAGCACTCTTGATGTAGACTTGGATTCATAAAGCTTCTTCAAAGCTTCCCAAGCCTCCAAAGATGATGTGCACTTACCAATCTCCTTGAGAAGCTCATTGGTAACATTCATTTTAATCATGTGTAGAGCTTTCTTTGCTCTCTTGTCATACCTCACTTGATCTTGAGGTGCTTGATGCCTCTCCTCCACACCTGCAACAATCTCCATCAACTCATTCATCTCCAATAAGGACTCCATCCTCACCTTCCAAGTAGAATAGTTGATTGAGGTAAGCCTATCAAGTTAGAATTAAAGTTAGAATCACTGTGTTACTGTACTGTGGGTCCTATCAGTGGATAAGGATCAGTTGGCCTCGCCACGAGGCAAGTCGACGGGACACGCGTCCCGCCAACAGCAACCTGGGTCATGCATGGGTTGCCTGAGTGAACAGCTATATGTATAGTGTAATTTCATTTTGAGAAATACAGTTGCTATGTGAGCTTGCTGAAGAGAGTGTTTTCTGTCTGTGTTACTGTGCAGCATGATCTGTGTTCCTGTGCAAAGCAAATTCTAAGTTATTATTGCTCTCCAACATAAAGCCTCCACTCATAGCCATGTTGAAGTGACCTGATCTTCTTCTTTCAACCTGTTCCAATGCACAAAGCACTCTCTTGAATGTCAACAAATGAACTCAAGAAGAAATCACAAAGATATGAAACCTCTCAAATCTCTTCTAGCACTTCTAACTAGAAAATCAACACATAGAATAGTGAAATCTTGATCAATCTATGATCTATCCTCAATCTAATGATTATTTCCACTTCCTAAGATTGAAAAACACTCAAACGACATTGAGTAATTTCACAAACTAGATATCCAATCAGAATTAGGATTTTGACAAAATCACAAAAAATTGAATATCTCAAATTCTACATGCAATTTCTAGAAACTTGATATATCTTCTTGTAGACTCCAATAAGACCTTTCTAATGCACCAAAAGTCATCTAATTTAGTAAACCAAGTGTGAAATTGGAATTGATCAAGTATGTAACCCTATATTGAGTTTTGACCTACAAAAAATCAATTCTACACATGCAAAAATGCTGATTTTTGAGTAGAAATCAATCTAGCATGCTCTAGCATTGGTTACTCCTCCAAATCCTTGCTAAAGATGGCTGATCCTTTCATAACCTGAAACACAAGAGCTCTGATACCATGTGATTCACACATGTGGAACCGAAAATAGCAATAAATGAGCATTCTACACACAAGATTGCAAGATAACACCAAGATAGTGCACCAATGAGTAGTAGAACCCAAAGAGAACCATGTATAATGATGAAATGAGAGAGAGAAGAGAGAAGATGTGTCTCTCCACGATTTGCATCCTTTTATAGAGTGTCCAAACCCTATTTATCCATTTGGCTTTCCCTCCAAAATGTAAACCCTACTATTTTTGGGTCTAGATTCAATGTACCCAACATTCAAATTTGAATCTCTCTCAAACTCAACTACCAACTTTCCCACACTTTCAAAAAGTGTTTATTGAATGTATTTTAAACTAATATAACTTCAAAAAGTTTATCTCTAAGTCTAAAATGAGTTTTGGCCTCTTATTGACAATTTACCAAAATATGACTAAACTAGACTAAACTAGTTGAAATCTCTCACATTCTACTCTTGGAGTGACTCAACCAAATAATTGATCTTTAATCTATTATCCAGTTCTGCAGTTTTATTCATGTTTTTACACAATCTGTAGAATTATTCGGGAATCGCTCAACAGGTGGTTCCGACATATCGGACATCATCCGACTTATCGACGACGCCGACAAAAGCCGAAGGAGTCGACCATGTCGATGAAAGACAATTAATGTTTCACTTGATATGAAGCTAAAGACTTGCCCTAGCTACTTTGCAAGTAAATTTTCGGGAAGTCCTAACTGGATGGATGCCAACGCATTATGGCCAACTGGCTATTGTGACGTGCGACCTCATTAGCTGTCCTACTAGATACTCGTTAATTGCTTTAGTATAAATAGTTGATCATCAAATACTATCTTAGCTAATATTTAGAAGCTTAGTTTCTATCTTAGATCAGTATTGCTATTCGTTCTTACTGCTTATCAGTAGAAGTGCATCATACAAAGTTTTCAGTTACTCAGAGATAGTTTAGAGTACGCAATTTTCATCTGTAATTGTTTTGTGCTCTCATCATCTGATTTGTACATGGTACTTACTGAATCAATCTATCTTTTTTATTGCGTTCAATATTATGTCGGAATGTATGCCTCTCTATACTAATCATTTGTAACTGATAAACCTCTTATTATTTTTGTCTATTCATTGCAATACATCATTGTTTGGCTACGAAATCACTTTAGTGCTAATGATTTCAAAGCTGGTTGCTAAAAAATTGAACGTGACTTCTGTCATTATTGCTTGTTCAATATTGATAGACATAGTCATGCATTAGGAAAGAAGGCCTATTGCGCTACACTCGATGAGTCGCTTACATCTTCGATTCACTTCACCTCCCTCTTTCCAACATGCCGTACTAAATGCGATTTTCTAGCTGCTTTTCTGATCTTTTTTGGATAAAAGACGATGGCACACCACACTTAGTGGTGGCCGCCCTTCCCTCCACCTTATACACACGAAATTAAAGCTTGTTTTTTACTTATGGTGTGTCTCCTCTTCAAAGAGGAAGATGGCCGCCCTTCTACTTCTTGCTTAGCATCATGTTATGACTCTTGTACTCAAGAATATGGGCGCATTACCTAAGCGGGAGTAGGTTCACTCTTTATGTCCTATTTTTGGAATAATGATTGATGGATAATAACTGATGCTCAGTTATGACACCTGTCTTCCCCACTATACTAACTCCTACGATTTTGTGTTGTGGGATGGTGGCAAGTAACAGCTGAGTATCCTAAAATTTGCTTCGCTTCATGGTACCTTGTACTATAAGACTTTATACAACTTTCTTTTTGCCTGTTAGCTATAAAATGAAGGGGTTCGAAGGGTTTGGTCTTGACTTGTCAAAGGGGACTATGTGAAATCCCATGCTCTCTCTCTCTCTCTCTCTCTCTCTCTCTCTCTCTCTCTCTCTCTCTCTCGCTCTCTCCCTCTCCCTCTTCTGTGCTCTTTCTTTGTCTGCTGCGCGGAATCCCACATCTGATGCACACATCCACTTGCTGCGTTTTGATCACAACTCTTAGTTATCCTCCTAACTGCAGTTAGATGGCCAGCAAACGAAGAAGATTTGCATTTACTACCTAGAAAATGATGAAGATGTGCATTTATTGTCAGTTTTTTGTGCTGCTTTTTGCTAGGAAGAGAGAGTTGATCCTCCAGCAACGATCATCTTCATGGCAACAGGACGTTGTGGATAGCCGTGAAAACTGAGAAAATATACATGTGGTAGGTGTGAGATGTGAGGCACGGTGGGAAGCTACAACAATGTGTTGTGCCCCCTGTTCTGGTGGCTGGCCACACTACATGTGGCCAGTGCATCTCTCTCTCCCTCTCCCGTGCTCTCTCTCTCTCATTGTCTGTCTGTCTCTCTCTCTCTCTCTCGGATTTCGATTACAAATGATAGAAAAATGGGCCCTATATTATTTAATGGGCCCTATATTATGCAAAATAATATAGGGCCCAAAAGGGCCTTAAAATCTGCCGAACGACAATTACGTCTAAGGGAAGCGCCCTTCCCCTGTTGTGATAACCAATAGATTTTTTTTTGTTTTAAATTAATTTTAAATAGTTTAAGGTAACTACTTGCATGTTTTTAAATATAATATATTCGTAGTCTACGACTTTTCAAAAATAGCAAGTCCTAAATTTATGTGTATATCCAATTTTCCAAAACTATCAATATATACATTATGCATTTTTTTTAAAATAGCAACTGAACCTTGGCGGGGGGAGGGTCACCCTCCAAGGGCATTACTCCTAGGAAGGGCGTCCGCCCGAGGAGGAAAGCCCTTCCTCGGGCAGAATGCCCCGAGGAGGCGTCCTTCCTTGGAGTGTAAGGTGCTTTTGAGAATTTTTAAAAATAGCAAATATACATTACAGCTTGTAAAGTATTTATTGCTCTTATGATTTTCAAATAGTAATTTCAAGTGCAATATTATGCCAACTAAGGCAACCTCCAAATACAAGGTTGTTACTAAAAATTGGAAGATATAATTCTTCCACACTGGAGAATATAGTTGAATGTATAAACATTAGCAAACTTGGTGGCTTTTTCAAATTTTGCATGTATCCCTTGGTGAGCACTTGGGTTTTATATTGGAAATTGGAATATTGGCTTAAGTAGATATGTGACTAAAGATGGCATTTAGTATCGATGGTGTGTGAGGCGAGGGATGGCGAGTGCCTTCAACGGGGTGGCTGGGGGATTGGTAAACCCACCGGCCTCCAATACATCAATGTGGGTTGGCAGCAGGGGTGGTGGAGGTGCCCAGTTGAAGGCATGAATAAGGTTTCCCAGCCCCAGTAGCAGCATGGATTGCCCAAGAGTAGCTCCAGGGCATTTTCTCCTCCCATATCCAAATGGGACCAGTCTGAATTCTGCATCTCTCAGCTCTACTTTGTCACCCATGAATCTCTCAGGCATGAATTGAAGTGGGTTTTCCCATACATCTGGATTTCTTCCCAGCCCATGAATATTGATCAGCACAAGTGAATTCTTTGGTATAAAATATCCTGCTATTTTTGTTTCTCTGATGGATTCATGGGGGATGAGGAACGCCCCTGGTGGGTGCAATCTGAGGGTTTCTTTGACTGCTGCTTTGAGGTATCTCAGCTGGGGAAGGTCACTTTCCTGCAGAGTGTGGCCATCTTCCAGCAATTGATCTAGCTCCTCTTGTGCCTTCAGCAGTATTTTTGGGTTGCGGATCAGCTCGGCCATGCACCACTCCATGGTGAAAGAAGCAGTGTCTGTGCCTCCCACTACCATGTCCTGCATAAGCAATTATTCAATCAAAGCAAAATATTAAAAATAGAATGCTCAAATCATATGCAATCAAAGCGAAGTGCAAAAAGAATAAAACGCCCTGAACAAGCTGAAGTGGTTAAAATTCAAGGCCAAATATAAAGAAAAAGAATCATTAAAATCCATGAACAAGCTGAAATAGCAAAAATATGTAATCAAAGCGAAGAGTAGAAAGTATAGAATGTTCAAGAATCCATACAAATTAAATGCAGACGTAATTAGTAAAATAATTAACAGTTAATTTCGTTGCCTGCAATAAAGCTTTCATCTCTGTATCATTTAGCTTTCGTTCTCCAGCGGATGTCTTCAACATAACATCGACAAAGTTTTGGGGTCCATTCCCAAATTGCCTGAGTCTATCTCGATGCTCGTCCAGAATAGAGGAGTAGAAATCATCCATCTGCTTACCCATTCTTTTGCACGAGCTTTGGTAGCCTCGGAAGTCAAACCATTTGAGAAAAGGAAGGTAATCCCCCACAAACACGGTGCCAAGCAATTTCAAACCTGCATGCATCAGTTCCCTAAATTCCTTTGCTTCTGTGGCGCCCATGGATTCTGAGCCGAAATAGCGTTTCCCCAATAGCATTCTGGTCACAATGTTCATAGTGAAAGACCCCAGGTGCTCTCTCACATTAATTACTTTTCCACCTAGTTTGCATTCCGCCCATACAGAATGCACCATTGCCTGAGCTTCTTCCAATCTATATTGCTGAAATGACGCAATTCTTTTTGTGGTGAGAAGATGCTCCATGCACACACGTTTCATTAGCTTCCAGTGAGCTCCATAAGGTGCAAGGCTAGCGTCCATTTGATCATAGGCCATCAATTTTGCAGCTGCTGTTCGGGGTCTGGAGGCAAAAACCTCATCTTGGTTACACAGAAGCTCTTTGATCATCTGAGGACACTCAGTTGTGATTGTGTGCACAGATCCAATTCTGAGGTACACCAGAGGGCCGTATTGCCTGCAAAATCCAGCAAGAGCTCTATGTGGCAATGGGCCCACTTGAAAAATATTCCCTACTATAGGCCAGCCAGGTGGTCCTGGAGGCAGAAACTTTCTGGACTTTCTTTGAGCAGATGAAGCAGATGCGAGGAATATCACCACCAGCGTGACTAGCAGAAGCAGAAAGTTATGCTTTAGTAAATTGATCACCAAGATCCAATATGGATCAACTTGAAGGAGCTTTTCCGCGTCCATATTTGCTGCTGATACTCTGGCTACTTGATCCTGGCTAGCAGATATGAGATGTGTTATTCTACATCAATAAACACAAAAAATCAACAACAGCATTGACAAACGATCGCGAAATATAGCAGTCAAAAGCTTGCTCATGCACAGAGCACACCTTCATTAAGTCGAAACGTTAAAAAGTAACTCTCAAAAACACTATGTTTTGTACGATACACATATGTCATACATACCGTCATTCAAGCATTCATCGTAAGGAGTACATTTTATACAGCTGAACTGAAATCTATGATTGTAGCAATCAGTTGAAGGAGTAAAACATTAATCAAGCAGATTGGCCTTGTAGACATAGTTGTCACTAGCGTCTTATTGTACATAGACTACATAGTCCCTTCATTTCTCTCTACAAGCTTATCTCTGCTTCAAAGATGTGCCATGTTTTCTGATGAGAAATGGTAGTGTTGTCTACTAGCTGAATAAAGAGTTTAAAAACCATACATTTGGTTACGTCTGCATGGAGCGCAAATAGTTTAACAATGTTAACAAAAAACATTACCAAAGTTTTGTAATGACTGCGAACTTTTTTGCATTACATTTTCAAATTTCAAGCCAACAATGAACAACAACACAAAACAACAAATCCAATTCACAATACGAAACAACAAGTACACAAGTACACTGGATCATACCACGTGATCTGAGCGAAGGTGAAAAGATTCTTCAGGCTTGAAAGCACAGCAGGCCTGCTTCTTTACAATGCAATGGGTTCCAACTTCCAATGCAATGGCTTACTCCCAGCAGTGCAGAGCAAGCAAGCATCTCAGAGAAAAAGATCTACGAATCGCCAATTTGCCCTTGAATTCAGAAAGAAAGCATCCTTCTTGCCTTATATTGATCTACAGACTACAAGGCATTTTAGGGGCATTGGGTATTTTACGTTCAACCAGTTGGAGGATTTTCAAAGGCCGTGCAGGCAGACTTTAGTTGTAGCTCGTACGGCAATGCGAATGAGGCTTGTCTCCTGCAAACTTATTTCATACATAGACGTGTACCGGATTGCTTAATGAGTGCAGTGTGCACTCTTAACTTATTCCATACATAGAATTGACCACCAGAATGCTTAATCAGTGCACTCCAATGGCATTGTAGGGTTGGCCCCACTCCATCCCATGGCGATGGATAGAGCCTCACTCCATCCCAGGGTGATGGATAGAGTTACCATGGTTGGCCCCACTCCATCCCATGGTGATGATAGAGCCTCACTCCATCCACGGGTGATGGATTAGAGAGTTAACCGTGAAAAAATATTTCTCTTCCCTTGGATCTAGGTGCACCTTCAATAGTGTCTAGGTGCACCTTTAATGAGATCTAAGGTGCACCTTTAGTGAGAGCTAACTTGTAGTGCCCGTTGTCTAGGTGCGCCTTTAATGAGATCTAAGGTGCACCTTTAGTGAGAGGTAACTCCTAGTGTCCATTGTCTAGTGAGTCACTCTAGTACTATGAAGGACAATGCTCTTTCTTTTACCACACATCAACTTCCACATTAAGCCCTTTCAGCTTTTGTACTCACATCTATTAATTAATAATGCTATATTTGTTATAGAATAATGCGTTAATTTAAAATATTTTTTATTTGCTAACTTAAATTCATCTTAAGAAATTTTTTTATAATTTTCAAAGATCGTTGGTATCCAAACTATTTTTCTTGGGCATCAACCTAAGTGCATCGACAATTATTATTTTCATGGTACAATGTGTTATAAGGTTAAAAATTAGTCACATGTTAGTAGATTTACAAATTGTAAATTATATATAAAAAATTGTGCAAAAGGTCAAGCACCTGCAAGGCAAAACTTCCCCATTTCAAAATTGTATGTGGTTTCCTGAAGTAGTATGATCTGCATGCATTTTATATATTCAAAAGCCAACAATATAGAATACTACATATATTTTACTAAACATAATTTTTTGTACAAAATTAAAATTTTATCGGTTTTTATGAAGTAGCATCCTGCATTATATTTTTGAAGTTGATATTTGAGAAAATTTGCCAGTTCCAATCCTAGACTATGCCAGTTTTCCCAAGCACTGCAAGTTCGGAAAACCTTTTTGGAAAATTTTCTCCAATTTCTTGCATTTTTTTAAAATTTTTGGTTGTTAAAATTTTTTGCCTTCTAGATCCTGCATCTCATATTTTTTGCTGGCAAAATAAGAAAAATTTACACTGATAAATTCTTTTATCAACCCAATAAACATTTGTAACCTAAGTTTTATAAGGATCTCCCTACTTTACTACACACAAATTTCCTTTATATGATGATGACAACCATAAAATTTCCTACATCTTTCTTATACTTTGTCAACTTTCCCGAATACTTTGCATCCTTTGATACATCAGTGGTAAGGTATTGTTATGATATCCTAAAAGTTGATTTGTGGCTCCTCACATTCTTAGGTGCTTTGAATATTAAATATCTAAATGAGTTTTATTTTATTTAATTTTATGTTTTATTCAACGTTCTCCTTTCCATGAGGGAGTTGACCTTTTGGTCAGGTGGTAACTCCACTTTCCCCCTTGAATTCTTTTGGTTTTCAAAGCTATCACCATCAACTCTAAGCCTCTTTCTTTGATTGAAAAGAGGCTTACGTGTAAAGTTCTAGTTGCTTGGAATCAGATTATGAATAACATTTACTCTCTTAGCCTTTCACATCTCAGATCTGAGTTTCGATTGTCCACTGGCGAAACGAGTTTTTTGGCCTATGCTTTTACTCATGTTGACCTTGGACCTATCTCTACTTCCCTTGCTTCCGACTATGATAAAAAATGGATCTTTAAGGCCTTGGATAAATCGGGCAAGATTTTTTATTCTTCTATGTACTCTGCTACCAAAGAGCCTCTGTTCACTTTCTCTTGGTTTAATTCCAAATGGTATCTATCTGATCCCCCTAGTTTGTGGATGTCCAGGTTCAGTCGTACTCAGAAAATCAAGACAGCCAAACTAAGAATTTTTTCTCTTAGAATTTTATAGCGTTCACTCTTGGTCTGTGCTCAGTATAGAGGCAACATGTCACATGTATGTTCCAAGTGCAAAACACTAGACGAGGATGTAGCACACTTGTTTTTTCACTGCTACTCCTCACTATGGAAATCTATGGCTGACTTCTTTATTGCTCGTTTCCATGTTAGATTCAAAAGGTTCAACCATTGTGACATTCTGTTGAATGACATTATTTTTGAGGATGTAGCGGTTAATGCTTATTGGCAATGCTTTAGAACTATTACTCTTTGGAGTATATGGTTAGACATAAATAGTAGGAAATTCGGAAATGGTGACTTTCGCATCTCCCCCTTGCTTATTTCTAAGGAGGCTGAGAAACTTTATCATGTCTAAGTTTTATTCTTCTTCATGTACTTTGTATGAAGTTATTAATCTACAGTTAACTTTTCGAGAGAAAAAAAAAATTCCATTTATTTGTTAATAAAAAAAGAAGTACAAAAGAAAAAACAAAAACATTGAGATTTAAAGTTTAAAAAATAAAAAAAATCTTTCCTTGCTCAAACTACAAGAAGTCTTAACATGTCATCTTGAAGCAACTTCCTTCTCATAATACAATATTTCTTACAAGTCGTAAGGGACGACTTACACAATATGACATGAACATGGTCATTGAAGGAAGGACACCTAACCCAAGTGATGTACTAAAATAAAGTTTGTTTTCACTTTACGACAACTTACTTTTTGAAGTGTTTTGCACCAAAAAATTGATCTCTTTTGGAATTCTGAAAGAGGTGATGAAAAAAATCACAATAAGCTTTGTCGAATACCGTTTGAAGAGCGGTTTGGAGCAGAAGATAACCTACAGTAGGGCGACCTCAGCCAGTTAGGAGCTACAAAGGAAAGCTCAGGGAAAGCCTGAGTAAAGCCAATATATTCTTCTCTTCAAAATTGCTAGGGTTTCAAGGGACAAAATCTGAGATATCTCCTTGTAGGAGGTCATTTTCAAAGTTGTGAGAGGCTGTGAATGGGTGCCCTTGTAGCGCGATTCAGCGGTAGGGAGGCCGCGACTGGCCGTGGAGAAGGAAGGCAGCCAGTTCGATCCATGTGGAGCTGCCATAGCCTGTGAAGGAGAGAGAAGAACTCCATCGCTGAGAGAGAGGAGGAGGAGAGGTCGCGGGAACTCTCGCGCGCTCAGTCCTAATCATCAGCTAGCGGCCCGAAGTGTTCAGTGCTTCGAAGGCCTTTGATCAACGCACAAAAGCGTTGACAGCCGTCCGATCTCGATTTGTACAAATCGACGATGGTTATTTCACAACAGGTGGGTCGTTGGATCTAAAGGATCCGTTGGATTGAGGTGAAAAAGTCTGAAGGGGTCTGAAGTGCAAAGTGCATTGCAACTTCATTAAAAATCTTCAAACTGAAAAAATTGTTGGGTCCCAAGTCTTTGAAGGGTGAAGTTTCTTCACACTGAAGAAACGGTTCAAAAACCCAAATTGCCCTTATTTTCACCTCCTTTAGCCTATTTTGGACAAATGAAAGGCTATAGCCTCCAAAGGAAGGGCACTCTAATTGCACCTGCAAGTACAATACACCAAAATAGAGTGATTGCCGTGGAAAAAGTGTTCGAAGTGCGCCAGAAGTGATTTCACCATTCCACTGGGCAGGAAGCTGGGAGTTGGTGACGTGAAGCATTTTGGAAAACGACGCCAGTTTGGCTTTCAATTTGGCGAAAGAGCGGCGGGTTGGTAAGCTAAAAATTGCAGGTCATTATTATCGATTTCTAACATCATGGTTGGCTCTAGCATATACTTTATAGCCTACAGGTGAAGTTTTAAGCAGTTCGGAGATGGCAAACACCAATGAGGCAATTTTGGGCGATGCAAGCAAACTCGATGGGGCTTCTAACTACAACATCTGGAAATTCAAAATGAAGAGCATTTTGATGGAGAAAGAGTTGTGGGAAATTGTGGTAGGTATTGAAGTCCGGCCAAATACCACTCCATGTGACATAAGGGCCTTTGATAAAAAGGTGCAGAGAGCATTATCCTTGATCAATCTTTCAGTGAAAGACCATGTGATCACTCACATAAGTGATGCCACGACGGCTAGGGGAGCTTGGGAAGCTCTTAGAATGCAATTTCAAACTTGCAATCCAGCTCAAGCCATGTTCTTGGAGTCGAGATTGAATACAGTAAGGATGGAAGAAAGTGAACTAGTGGGATCCTTCTTCACCAGGATAAAGGAGCTGAGAGATCAATTTGTGGCGATTGGAGAACCAATCAGAGATATTGAATTGGTACATACCACAATGAGCGGTGTCTCGGAAGGGCTACAGATGTTTGTGAGCGGCATTGCTTCAAGGGAGAGGTTGCCTACTTTTGAAGACTTCCACGGAATCATGTTGCAAGAAGAGCAGCGTCGCGAAGTGGTGAGGTCAAGACAAACACCACAAGAGGATCAAGCCTTACTTGCTAAAGGCAAGCAGAAAGGATGGAAAAGGATTCCTAAGAAATCCAAGGATGATGATGACGAAGGAGAGCTGTCATCAAAAGGAAAAAAGAAGAAGAAAGGAAAATGTTACTATTGCCACAAACCCGATCATTGGGCACGCGAGTGTTATAAGAAGAAAGCAGACATAAAGGCGGGAAAAGTGACTCAACAAGGAAACATTGCCGAAGATGATGGAGAAGATGACGAGACAAGTGTTTTCTCATCGGCATTGGCATCCCAAGTTGATGATGGTGCTAGATGGTTCATAGACTCAGGCGCCACAAGGCATATGACCGAAAAACGTGACTGGTTTGAAAAATTCTCACCAATCCATGATGGGGATAAGGTCACTCAAGCCAATGGAGAGGAATGCCAGATACAGGGTGTGGGCAATGTACTTGTGCAATTTCCTGATGGCAAAATTAAAAACATCCCTAATGTACTTTATGTTCCTGGACTCAAAAAGAGTTTGCTTTCTGTTGGTGTAATGGCAAATCAACATCTTAAAGTTGAATTTGTCAAGGATGGATGCCTTATGAAGGATACAAACCACAACCACAAAGTGGTGGCAAAGGGTTATAGAGATAGTAACTGTGGCCTTTATAAATTGGATGCTGCAAAACCAGGTGAATATGGTTTGGCTATCTCAACAGCATCTCAATCCGAGTTGTGGCACAAAAGACTTGGTCATTTGAACTATGGGAGCTTGAGATTGATGGTGAAGCTGAAGATGGTAATAGGGTTACCGGCATTGTAGGATGATCATCATGCAATATGTGAAGGATGCATCATGGGAAAGCATCACAGAGAGACATTCAAGAAAGGTGGAGCTGCAAGAGCTAAGAAACCGCTGGAACTAATTCACAGCGACCTGTGTGGCCCAATGAAGACCATGTCGTTGGGAAAGCATATTATTTTATGACTTTCATAGATGATTACTCTAGGAGGACATGGATTTATTTCTTGAAGAAGAAATCTGATGCTTTTGCTCGTTTCAAGGAGTCCAAAACTTTGGTAGAGAACCAACTAGATGCACGCATCAAAATGCTAAGATCTGATAGAGGGGGTGAATACAAATCTGATGATTTTGAAGACTTTTGCAAAGAACACGGCATTAAAAGACAATCCACACAGTCACACACACCGCAGAGTAATGGTGTAGCTGAAAGGAAAAACAGAACTATTATGGAGAGTGCACGCTCCATGATGAAGCAAATGGGCTTGACCGATTCACTTTGGTCGGAAGCGTGCAGTGCGGCAAGGTTCTTGCAAAATAGGAGCCCTACAGTTGCGGTTCCAAATGTGACTCATGAAGAAGCATTTACTGGAATAAAGCCAAAAATTGACAAGTTTCGTGTCATTGGATGTAAGGCCTATGTACATGTGCCAAAGGAGGAGCGAAAGAAACTTGATGCCAAAGCAATCAAGTGTATCTTCGTCAGTTATGATGAAAGAACGAAAGCTTATAGATGTTTTGATCTTGTAATGAACAAGATTCACATTAGCAAAGATGTGATTTTTGATGAAACGCATAGGTATGAAGATGAAGACCATGCAAGCGGTAAAAGCATCAAGAGACTTCCCACAATTCTGGAGAAAGAAAATGAAGAAGATGCTCCACAAAATGATGCACGTGAAGACGAAACTTGAGAGCTATTCAAGAGCCTAGGGGGAGGTACTTGCCAATAGGAGCAATAAAGGAGAAACCGGTTGGAAGTAAGAGACATTACTTGGACACTCCTTGGGATACGTACTCTCCATGTAGTGTATCACCTGAATCTAAAATACCAAAATGGTATGAAAAGATCATGAAGGACGCAAAGCTAAATCAAACAGGATCTAACACACAAAGTGAGGTGAGAAGATCAACACGGGAAAGGAAGTCTCCTGATTGTTATCATGTGAACTATGCCCTAATGACTGACATTTTGAAGTGTTGAGAGCCATCAACCTTTGATGAGGTAAAAGATTAAAAAGAGTGGCAAAGGGCAATGGAAAAAGAGATAGAATCCATCCAAAGACATGATACATGGGAGTTGGTTGATCTACCACTTGGAAAGAAACCCATTGACAACAAATGGGTGTTTAGAACAAAGTTTCATGTGGATGGCACAATAGCAAAGTATAAGGCATGCCTAGTAGTGAAGGGTTATGAGCAAAGCAAAGGAATTGACTATGAAGAGACATTTGCTCCAGTGGCTAAGTGGACTACGCTACACCTTATCATTGCCTTAGCATCTCATTTTGGGTGGAAGATCCATCAAATGGATGTGAAGTTTTCATTTTTGAATGGTGACTTAGAGGAAGAAGTTTACATGGTCCAACCGCAGGGCTTCATGGCAAAAGGGCAAGAACAGAAGGTATGTAAACTACACAAAGTACTTTATGGCCTTAAACAAGCGCCTCGCGCATGGTATGGACGCATTGACAATTACTTTCTTTCACATGGATTTGTAAGAACAAATTCAGATCCAAATCTTTATGTTCTTATAAATGATGACAACATTGCCTTGATTGTACTTTATGTTGATGATATCATTATCACAAGCAATGATGAGAACCTCACTTGTTCTATCAAAGCCAACTTGTGCAACCAATTTGAGATGACATATTTAGATCTTATGCACTATTGCTTGGGTGTTGAAGTATGGCAAACTTGCAATGATATTAGGTTATGTCAAAACAAGTATGTAGGCGAGATATTGGAGAGATTTCACATGACAGAGTGCAAATCTTCCATCACCCCTTGCGAAGCTGGTAAGAAATTATCTCGTATTGATGATAGTGCACATGTTGATGCTACACTATTTCGTCAGCTAGTTGGAAGTTTAATATATCTTATGACTACACGTCCTGATATCTACTATGCTATAAGTTTGATTAGCCAATTCATGTCATCACCCACTATGGACCATTGGAAAGCTGCAAAAAGGACTTTGAGGTATGTGAAAGGTACACCGAATCTTGGTCTAATCTACAAAAGACAAAGTGTTTTACCTAAGTTGCAAGGTTATGTTGATGCTGATTGGGCTGGAAGTATAGATGATAGAAAGCCAACAACAGGTTATACCTTCAATTTTGGTAGCGGCTGTCTTTTATGGTCTAGCAAAAAGCAAGATACTATTTCTCTTTCTTCCACAGAAGCCGAATATAAAGCGTTGAGTTCTGCTACCCAAGAAGCTATTTGGCTACGTAAGTTGTTATGTGAGATTGGCACGAAGCAAGTAAATCTCACTGTTATTTTCTGTGACAGTCAAAGCGGAATACAATTGGCTAAAAATCCAATCTTTCATGCAAGGACAAAACATATTGAAGTAAAATATCACTTTGTGCATGAAAAATTACAATCTGAAGACATAAGTATTGTACATTGTTCTACGTTGTTACAAGTTGTTGATATATTTACAAAAAGCTTTAAGTAAAGAAAAGTTTGAAACTTTTAGAGCCAAACTTGGCTTAGACCAGGTCATGTGAAAAGCCTTTACTTGTAATGCTATCATGGAGGTATGTTCCATGAATAGAGTATACTCTAAAATAAGAAATGACGTTGATCATTGAGGGAGAGAGTTAAAATAGCAATGATCAACTTATACAGTGCTTTCTTATTTCGACGGCACCATGTGTGCTTAGTTCTAGAGTTATCGGGCCATCTTTCTTTTACGAGCCCTTTGAGTGTTTTTAAGGAACTCATCTTTGTACTTATGAAGCAGTTGAATATACAGTTTGAAGAGAGCAATTATGTGTTCTTGTTGCACTTGACGTTGTGCTGTGGTGATTGATCCGGTCGGATTTTTTCAATTGTGTTTTCTTAAGTATTTGCATCAGAGAATAATAGAAGGGGGGGATGGGTCATCACTATTGAGCATGGTGAGAGGCCGGTAATCAGAGAACAAGGAAGGGGACTCAATCTTAGGCACTAATTTGATAAGTCCCTAAGAAAAGGTGGGAGAGAAGGAGCCCAAAACATATGTAGAGTCCAGGAGTTTTATCTCTATTGATGGTCTTTAGAGCAACAAGGAGCTCGTCCAGAGTTAGAGGCGAAGAGAGTTTTCGAGGTGTTGTTTGTTGGGATACGTCGTGACACAGCTATCTTGGTTAAATATGTTAAACTTGAGATCTATGATCATGATAGAATCTCACACGTGTGAAAATATGTACATAACTTGTTTTTATGAAGTTAGATTGATTTAAGATGGATCTACCCATGTGTGAAATTGACCTTTGAGTAGAATCTAGAAATGAGTCAATTTGGTCAAACTTTTGTAAATAGAATGCACTTCCATGTGAATGAGTAAATGCTCCCACATGTCAAGATGCCATTCACATGTGTGGATAAGATTGTAGATGATAAGATAGAGAGATTCCATCAGATCCTATTTTATAGAGAATATTCCTATAAATGTGGAAGGCTAGCTTTTTGTTTTCTAGCCAAAGAGAATAGTCGACTTTGGAAAATGAGCATAAATGGCTCCCATTGGTGGATCTGAATGACCAGGCACTCTTCACACGTGTGAAGGCTTGTTGGATAGTACACAACTCGTGTATGTACTTGATCTATAAAGGGATCAACCAAATCAATGAGAAGTTGATGTGGCATTGGCAAATTCTAGTTTTCTTTGTATTTTCCACATTTGTCTTGAGTTTTGATGAGTGGAATGCTCTTGTATACTTGAGTACTTTAATCTCTGTTTACAGTTCGTACATGTACTATCCTCCATCACTCTCTTCATAGTTATTAATCATTTGATCCATT
Source organism: Diphasiastrum complanatum (assembly GCA_029204225.1). Classification (NCBI taxonomy): domain Eukaryota; kingdom Viridiplantae; phylum Streptophyta; class Lycopodiopsida; order Lycopodiales; family Lycopodiaceae; genus Diphasiastrum; species Diphasiastrum complanatum. Next base: position 26,117,500 of record CM055092.1, read on the forward strand.
GCTCTTGCTTAAATCATAGTGTAATGCATCTAGATCAAGATCTTACACTTAGAACTTGATAAATCATTGTGTTAAGCAATCAATAACTCTTAATGATTGTTTTGTACTTCAAGGAGGTTGGAAATGGACTTCCATCAAAGAAGTACTATCATGGTTGTGGTAATATGGCTACAACACAAAGCATTGGCTATTTTTCCCATGCCAAAGGATCCACTTGAGATTGACATTAGCTTCTTAAGTTTTTTTATAATCATTGGATTTACAGGTTAGAATTGAGGAGGAGTGTTGAAATTGTCACCTTGCCAACCTCCTTGAAGTACCAAACATTAAGAATTATTGATTGCTTAACACAATGATCTATCAAGTTCTAAGTGTTAGATCTTGATCTAGATGCATTACACTATGATTTAAGCAAGAGCAATGGATCAAATGATTAAAAACTATGTGTTGTGTGGAGGACAGTACTTGTATGGACTGTAAATAGAGATTAAAGTACTCAAGCATACAAGAGCATTCCACTCATCAAAACTCAAGACAAATGTGGAAAATACAAAGAAAACTAGAATTTGCCAATGTCACATCAACTTCTCATTGATTTGGTTGATCCCTTTATAGATCAAGTACATCCACGAGCTGCGTACTATCCAGCAAAAAAATCAGTAGTATTTAATATGATGGAATGTAAAAAAACCAGTAGTATTTAATTGTTAAAACTAGTTTTGTATTATAAATTTTATTTCTCTTGAGATTTGACATACAAGACAAAATCATGAGATAAGAAATAGTACATATTATCACTAAACAAGTAATTTGACAAGTTTTTTAAGATTTTATGACATAATATTATGTCAAATCGGTGATGACATAAAACATTTAGTTTATTAATAATCTAGGTGTCATAGATTTGATATAATTTGATGACATAATTACATGGTCAAATAAAGTTTTTTTGCTTTTGTCATGTGGCCTCTTAAATGGTTGCATGGGGTCATTTAGATTCATGATCAAAAGCATTTATGTTATATTGAGGACCTTAGTGATATGTGACCTATATGATAAATATTTTTAATTGTTGGTGTGTGACCTATATAACCTTATATGAAATCATAGTAATTAGTTGAAATATCATTTAGCATTGTAATAAAGATGTTGATCAATGGTGTGTTATCTAGTATATGATTTCTTGCATACAAAGCATAGAAAGGGCGAATACATATTGCTCGTCATGAGATACCATGGCACACTAGGCCAATCCAAAGAGATTTATCTTTAACTAACTCGAGCCAAGTATTAATTAATCAAATGAGTGATTGAGTGGGCAATGAATCAATTGAGTATATGACTGATTGTTTGATTTTGATCATTCCATCTTGAAAGAAAGATCAAGTGAGATCATCACTCATCTTAGACAAGAGTTTAAACTGAGAGCTTTGAACATTGACTGCTATGTGGTCTTTAAATTAGTTGAGATAGGCCTGCACGCACTATCTACTGATGTCTAACATTTGTCAGTATAAACCTCATTTTGATTGCTCATCATGTGTTGCCCCACCCAAGCAATTTTCTTGATAGCAATGTTACTAGAATATTAGATTTACATTAAGCATAAGTAGAATATACATGGATTAGATGTTGGCATGTCTTTAACAAATTTTATTATATTTGTTCAGTACATACGGTCTCATAATGATTACTTATGATGTGGTATAGAGTAGCTGGCTACGGTGTGTATATGTCATCGACGATGTCATCATCATCAAATAGCAATTCATCTCATGATCGCAACAGCAGTATATATTGTTATTGGTATTGACATCAATTGCACTTTATTTGTTATTTTAATATGAGTGTATAATTTTTCTTGCAAATTTCTTCTTACAATGACATTTGATTGGAATTATGAGTTCTAGGGAAATTATCGTACCTCCACGTGATTTAGAGAAAGAAAAAAGAATTGAGCTCTATCACAGAAAAAAGGAGCAAGCAAGACTAAAGTACAATGAACAACTATTGACAAATTCATCTTCAAGCTCTTCCATCAGTCGACGTAGATCGCCTATTGATTCATCACATGTATGTATATTGATTTATGTCATAATTTTTTTATTTGTAATAGTGATGTAATCTGATTTGCTCTTTGGATATAGTATATTGCTATTTGGAAAGCCAAGACACCACTCCATCACAAATGAAGGTTGAAAATGCACTAAATGTACAAAGACTATTTTGTCAATTTTTGTCACATGTTACAATTCATCACATGTTAGAATTTGTCACTTTTCACTTGAATGACACTGTAATTGCATTATTGGACCAGTTTCAGCCAGAATATGATTAGAGGATACCATGTACATGCACACAATGCAAAGGCCTTAGGATTCAGAAAAGGAGGATTGTCAACGATCATATTTGGGCCAATGGAGTGCACACAGAGAATCCAAGAGTACGAGAGATAAACTCTTTAAAGTGTTTTTTGGAAATGCTTTAGTCTTTGACCCTTATGACACTTCAAGTATAGTTTGGCCAATAAATATTGAGCGATAGGATGAGTACCCCGATACTTTGAAATCAATCTCTCACTTGCTTCTAAAAGAAAAAATCCAAATAGAATATTTAGATTAAGTTAGTCTCTCACTTGCTTCTAAAAGGAAAAATCCAAATACAATGATTAGATGAAGTTAATCTCTCACTTGCTTCTAAAAGAAAAAATCCAAATAGAATGATTAGATATAGTTAATCTTGATTTCCATATTCAATCACCCATAATAGCCTCTCATTCACGTTAGAGAGAGAGAGAGAGAGAGAGAGAGAGAGAGAGAGAGAGAGAGAGAGAGAGAGATCATGAAAGAGTTAAAGGTAACCAACACTCCCAACTCTAGGAAGGTGTTGTGAAAAATGCAAAAATAAGCTTGGTAGAGGCCAAAAAACTTGTATATAGATAAACACACATGTGTGGAGACTGTTCCCATGTGTGAAACTAGTGTACTTGTCATGTACCATAATCATATAGGATGTACATATGATTTAATTCAAGTTCTAGTGGCTAAAAAGACCAAAAACTAGTTTTCTAGACATATGACACATGGCATCAATCTATTGATTGCATGAGCCACATCTTTTGGTTAGGTGTCATATCCCATGTGTAGAGGACAGCTCACACATGTGGAATAAGCTGAAGTAGGCGAATTTTGAGTTCTAGAAGATTTTCAAGTAGATCTCCATATAGAAGGAAAATAGGCCAAAAGTGCTCAAAATAGAAGGTTTTGTCCAAGTGTCAGTTTTGCATGATGAATCATCATATGACAAAGCACCTTCACACATGTGGGATCAGAGGGATGATAAGTACCACGAGCTCCCACTTATTGTATATATAGAGCCACATTTGGCCATAATCATGGTGAGACACCAATCTTGGTTTTGGAAGCAATTTTGAGTGATTATCTCCATTTGTCTACATTTGTTTTGATTGTTTTGAGGTTCTATCAATGTGTACTTGACTTTTAGGTTGGAGTCCGTACTCAGACAGTGTTTCATACGTGTGAAACCATAAAGTGCACCTACCTTCAATTAATGATTGTTCTTGTTAGGATTTTGTGTCTAGAATTGATCTAGATTGATCTTAATCTGAAGTAGATTGATAGATCAAGTAATCTGACAACCAATCCCTCTTGAGGATCAGATTAGGATCCACTCTTGGTCCTTTTTGTACTTTTTGCACATGGTATCAGAGCCTAGTACAAGAGGTTTTGTTGAAATAGATAGGGTTAATCGAAATCAAAGCCAAAATTAGCAGTTTTTTGAAAACTAGTCAAATTTTGTGTAGCGAGTTGGATTTGATAGCTATCCTCAAAATTTTTGGTCCAGATCTTGTTGTGGGCTGTAGGAACCCTTTTCACACGTGAGGCCATACATCTCCGGTTTTGACTGAGAAATTTCAAAAATTTGTAGAATTTGACTCACATACCCAATTTAAGTGATTTTTGGTGCAAAATCAAGCATTTTCTATAGAGAATCTAATCCCTTGATTAGTTCTTGGATTAGATTAGTCAAGAAATTAAATTTGAAGCCTGAATTAGGTTCATTAATTGATTATCTCTGATTTTTTGAGTGCATGTTAAAGTTGAGAGAGATTTTGCTAAAAATCATGGATTAAGGAGTGATATGCAAGGTGAGAGGATGAAATCCATTGTACCATCACTCTAGATTTGTTCAAGAGTGATAGGGTCAAGTTTATAAGCATCAATTTGCTAGAAAACATCCTTGTATTTGTCCTCCAAGTGAAACCTTTGAGAGTTTCTAGTGCATATAGAGCATCTATGCAAATCTTTTGTAGAATTTGACATAGATTGGCTTCAATTGAGAGTTCTAGAAAAGAGATTGAGATCCAAGTTACATTGTTCAACCCTACTCAATTTGTTTGAGTGATTGTAAGGTTTAAAAAGAGTCATTAAGGTGTCTATGACAAATGTGTAGAGAGAGATCCAATTTTCTAAGTTCCTTCCTTTGTAGAGGGCAAGATCTAGAAGCTCATTATGTGTTGTTATAGGTGAAGAATTTGTCTTCTCCTAGGTGATCAAATCTTTCTAAGTGGTATTAGCTCTTTGAAACACAATATCTTAGTGAGAAAAATCACAACTTTTGATTTGAATTTCATTCCAAGTCTTAAAAAGTAGAGGAATTGGTGGAATCCAATAGGAGTGATTGAATTCAATTTGTTGAGCAAAAATTGACATAGTATGTATGAAACTCAAATTAGTTCTATTCAACTTTCTTTGTGAGAGTGTGAGGGTCAATTTGTGATCCAATTGGATGTCTAGAATGAGGAGGAGTCTATATTTGAATATTCATGCATGGTTGAGATCTTTGTGAATCTCTAGTTGTCTAATTTTTTAAGCTTTATTGGTGGTATAGTTTGTTGTCAAATCAAATCAAATTCATTCTAAATCTCAAGTGTGAGATTATTTGGGTCAAGAGTGAGTCCAAAAGAAGTGATTAAGTTTGATTTTCATGTATTTGAAACAAAGCCCATCTTTTGTTCAAGGATCTCAAGTGTTGAGGAACTAGTCAAGTGAAAAGGAAAATCTAGGTGTCAAATCTTTTTCATATCCATTTCAACTTTCAAAAGAAAGAGTCATTGGTATTTGATGAGTCCAATAGGAGATTGGATCTGATTTCTTTAGTGATTTGATTCAAAGATTGTGTGCTTTTGTCTTAGTGATCAAAGCAAAGTTTCCAAGTGACTAGTCATTAATGTGAAGATTGATTCTTAGGTTTGTGAGGTAGATCTTTTGTAGATCCTTCTAGATTGTTAAAGATGTTCAAATCTAGTCTCTTGAAAGTCACAAATTACATTTGTAGAATCATATCATAGGTTTTTATTCACATGGCATCAATAGGTGGCATCCTATTGAAGGAAAGAAAGGATCCTAAGTGCAACCTTTGTGGAAAGGGAGGATATTTTTTCTCAAGATGCTACAAAAAGGAGACCAGCCCATCCAAGGAGAATCAAAGCAAGGGGGCCGAGGTGAAGGATGGAGCTTCAAGTTCAAAATGCAAATACGAGAAGGACAAGTCCAAGGAAAGGTGTTTCCTTTGTGGAAAGGTGAATGAGGCTTGGAGTCTCACAAGGACTTGCAAGATTTGTCTTCAAGAGTCCATCACAACACATGTCAAATCTTTTGAAATTTTTCATTTGGAAGTGCATTGTTTGGTTCAAGATGCAAAGATAGATGTCACTTTCATGAAAGTAACTTGGATTTATTTTATGTCCTTGGAAAGTATTTTGCTTGGAACTTTGGACAAGTTCAAACTTATTGTTATTATCCAAGAGAAATCAATCAAGAATAAGGAGCAATCACAAAATAAAAATAGTTTGATTTATGCTCTCATGTCAACTTATGAAGAACCATTTTGCTTTGAAGAGATTTTTGTATCTCAAAGGTGGATTAAGGCAATATTAGGTGAGTGTGATGCTTTAAAAAATAGCAAAATATGTTTTCCTTGTAAGCTTACATTAGTTATGAAGTCAATGAAATGCAGATATCTTCATAATGTAGGATCTTTTGGTTTCAATAAGATCATGAATGATGTGTTGATTCATAAAGATGAAAATTGTAAGTTTTCAATCTTAAAGGCAAGTTGTAAACTTCTTATGAGAATAAGTGAAGCATCCAAAGTGGACACTTATATCCATAAGCAAGTAGTTAGCCTTATTGAGATGGAAATGCCTTTTGATTTCAATATTAGAAAAATCATGCCAAGTTGTGGTAATTTTTGGACTTATGTTTCTATCATAAGTAATTTTGATAATCATAGGAAGTGCATATTGTGTGGTCATAGTTGTTGTGATCATTATGAGACATGGAGGTCTCGGATTTCCATCAAGAAGGAGCACCAAGAGAGGATCTTAAAGAATCATCTCAAGGTTCAAGTGTGCCAAGGATTGAGGAGGAGAGATCTTCTCAAGTTGTGATTCCAAAAAAGAAACTCAAGAAATATGGTTGATTCCATGTGGCTCACATTTCAAGGGAAAGAGGATCATATCTCATGTGGTATACATCTCATACTTACTTCTCTTATGTCATTTGATAAATCAATTTGCTTTAGTGAGATCATTGCATCTCAAAATTGGAGTAAAGCCATACTAGTTGAGTATGAAGTCTCTCTTGAGAACATAGATGATGTTCTTAAAAGGTTGAAATTGATTTTAAATCAATTAGAAAGCAAATGGTTATTTCATCAAATGTATGCTCTTGAGTCATGTAAGAGCAAAAGTGATTTGTTCACTCATAGTTTGAAAATTTGTATTGAGGCAAATTGTAAACTCTTTATGAGAGTAAGTGAATCATCTTCTAAAGACACTTATCTCCATAATGAAGTATTTAGCCTCATTGGATCTGAGATTAGCATGGTAAACAAGCATGCAGATATGATGCAAACACCTTGTTATTATAGCATGCATAGTCTTGCCAATTTGGATAAGTCTAATTCTCTAGATCATGGTAACATGATGTTAGATCTTTGTGATCCTAATAAGTCAAGAAGAAATCTTTATTTTCTCATGGAGGAGCATGCACACGAAGAAGGAGCAAGCCTCAAAGTCAAGCATCTACATGAAATTTGGAAGGAATCAATTTCGAAGATGCTAGGATGGTGCAAAGCTCTCAAGTTCATCAAAGATGTCAACGTCAAATAAGCACTATCATGGATATGGTGATTTCATATCCACATCAAGCTCATTGGCTGATCTTCACACCTTTTGAACCAGCAAAGACCAATTCAGCCCATGGAGTCAAGTTCAAGATCATCATGTTTTCCATCAAGCTAAATTTACCAAGCTAGATTTTTGAGGAGGAGTGTGAAAAATGCAAAAATAAGCTTGGTAGAGGCCAAAAATCTTGTATATAGATAAACACACATGTGTGGAGCCTGTTCCCACGTGTGAAACTAGTGTACTTGTCATGTACCATAATCATATAGGATGTACATATGATGCCAAAAACTAGTTTTCTAGACATATGACACATGGCATCAATCTATTGATGGCATAAGACACATCCTTTGGTTAGGTGTCATATCCCATGTGTAGAGGACAGCTCACACATGTGGAATAAGCTGAAGTAGGCAAATTTTGAGTTCTAAAAGATTTCCAAGTAGATCTCCATATAGAAGGAAAATAGGCCAAAAGTGCTCAAAATAGAAGGTTTTGTCCAAGTGTCAGTTGTGCACGATGAATCATCATATGACAAAGCACCTTCACACATGTGGGATCAGAGGGATGATAAGTACCACGAGCTCCCACTTATTGTATATATAGAGCCACATTTGGCCATAATCATGGTAAGACACCAATCTTGGTTTTTGAAGTAATTTTGAGTGATTCTCTCCATTTGTCTACATTTGTTTTGTCTGACAACCAATTCCTCTTGAGGATCAGATTAAAATCCACTCTTGGTCCTTTTTGTACTTTTTGCACAGGTGTGTAGCCCTTGTTTTCTTCCGTTAAAGGCGTGGTTCAAATGTTTTTTGTTGGAAGATGAGTTCCACAAAAAAGCCCAAACGCCGCATGGAGGGAGCATGTGTTGACATTCTGGAGTAGGATATAATCGTGTGGTTCGGGAGTTTTGATTAGCACTCTATAATGTTCTCTCTGTTTTACTCTTCATGTGTGTTTAGGGTCGTTGTGGGTGGGTGGGTGTGTGTGCGTGCGTGTGTTTGTGTGTGTGTTTCATGCTACTAGTTTACGGTTTGTGTTATATATTAGTTTATGTTTCATGCTTGAGAGAGAGAGAGAGAGAGAGAGAGAGAGAGAGAGAGAGAGAGAGAGAGAGAGAGAGAGAGAGAGAGAGAGAGAGAGAGAGAGAGAGAGAGAGAGAGAGAGAGAGAGAGAGAGAGAGAGAGAGAGAGAGAGAGAGAGAGAGAGAAACTGATACATCTAACATTTTCAACTTTTGCAGAAGAAGGACCATAAGTTGGTTTCAAGAAAAAGAGTTGCAAGAGAGATCAAATATTATTGATAGGATAAATCACATGAATATTGATTTTGGATCATCATTGGCCCTAGATGATGCTCTTGTTGATGATGACCCCTTGCATGATATAATTAGTCCATCAATGCCTTGTGATTCAATCCATGTCTCTAAATCTCTAGAACGTTCTTACCACCCAACCACACCTATCCTAGATGTTGCACATGAGTCCTCCACGATACTCCACGTGGATTCCACAAACATGACCACCCCTTTAAAAAAGAGAAGATGTCTTGGACATATTATGACTACTTTGAAACATAATTGCAAATTACTACGCACTGCTGATGTGCCAAAAGACATTCTAGGTTCTTTGTCTGACCTTCCTCTTCCACCTAGTAGATATTTGTGTTGGCCACTCCAATCACCATTACCATTAAATGGAACACCATTTACGTATTGGGGTCGAATGTACATGATCATGCCTAGTGAACACTTTCCTGAGGCTGGTTTGGGCCTTTTTGCATTGAGTAGTATTGAGGTCCCTTTAAATAGTGTTGTGACATTGATGCCATATGCAGGACCTCAATACAATTGGGGTGATTGGCATGCTTTGTGTCGTCACCAATGGAGGATGCAAGTATACGGCTTGAATTCAAATGCTTGTTCTTTAGAGGAGCAATGCATGCAAGGAGGCAACATCTCAAGGGAAAATCGTACATACATTGATGGACGACCAGATGTGCATGGAAACATTGCTGCATATATAAATAGTTCCATTGGCCACCCACTCTTGACGAATTGTGATTTTGAAGAACGCACCAATGAAAAAGAAGAATATTTTACTAGGAATGTAAAGGGCACTTATGTAATGGTCTGTGCCACTAGATCTCTCAGGTTTGGGGAGGAATTGTTCATCAAGTATAGTTTCAACCGTCCTCTACCCAAATGTTTGCAAAAGACAATAAGTCAAATGTGAAGATTTAAATTTTGTTGATATGTAGAGATGTATAATCCATGCATCTTGATTGTATTTGGTTTGTGTCATTAAATATGTCACATTAGAGGAGTTCTAAATCCAAAAAAGACCCTTTGTAAAGATTCTTTTTATATTTTTTCTCAATTTTTTCTTACACATGGACCAATCAAAACACTCAAATTTGAAATCTACGTAACATAACTTTTTGAGTCCACATTTTGATTCCACACTAAAAATGGCATAACTTTTTAGTGGTAAGTCCGAATTTAGCGGAGTTGGGTGCATTAAAATGCGCTTCACAAGGGCTTTCCAATGATATTTAGATGACATACTTTTGAGCTACGATTAAAAATTTATGGCAAGTCAAAAGTATTAGTGTTATAATATTTTAATAATATAAACTACATCTTGCACGAATTCTTAAAGGGTCTTTTTGGAGCTCAAAACTCCTCTAATGAATGTTAGGAGCATTATTCGTCATTTGCCTAGATTAAATGTTAGGAGCATTATTCATCTTTGAGTTCATTGAATGTTAACAAGTTGAAAGGCAAATCTGTCTAATAGATACATGGGTATGTTCATACTTTTTAAACTAAGAGGTAATTTATATTCATATGCAACATTTAGATCTATCAAGTATTGGGAGAAAATGTTTATCAAGCATTGTTTCAACCTACTTGTTGTTATTTTGATATATAGGATTCTTCATCCTCATTTAGTGTTGGAGACAATTATCCTCGTAATGGTCAACGTAGACGATGAATGCAATACAACGGTCCACATATAAAGCAATTACCTCGTCGTCAACGTCAAGGCTTAAAAGAGATGATGGAAATTGATGAGCGCATTAATCAAGAGACTAATGCATCTGAATCTAACTCATCTAGATCTACTTCTTCGCAAACAAGTTCCAACGATGAAAATGAGCTTCCAATGAATGATGAATTTAAAGTAATGGGAGACATGTTGGATGATATGTACGAGAACAATATTGCAACTAGACACAATGAACAAGATGAGGAGGCACTTTTGTCTAAAGAAGAAAAGAAATTGTGAGAAGAATCAAAGACCACATTGTATCCTGGAGCAAAGACATCTCGTTTGGCGACTTCTCTACTTCTATTAAATCTTCAAGCCAAATATAGATGGAGTGACCAAAGCCTCACATCATTATTTGAGTAATTTTTTTTTCATCTACTTGTCATTTTTGCCTTGAAACAAAATTTACAATTTGGACATCGAGGGATATTTTTTTTACAATGACTTCTTTTGTCATGTACAGACTATTGAAAAACAAAATTCTCCCAGAAGGGAATGTCATGCCTGAGACAAGAGATGAGGCACGAAAGATGTTGTCTAACATCGGGATGGACTACAAGCAATATCATGCATGTCCAAAAGATTGTATTTTATATCGAGGAAGGTACGAATCACTCAAGAAATGTCCCATTTGTGATACTCCTCGATATAGAGATGATTTGCAAGGGGCAACCATTCCGTGCAAAGTTTTACGACATTTTCCAGTAATTTCACGATTGCAATGTTTATTTCGTTGTAAATCTCTTGCACAACTTATGGACTGGCATGCACACCATACCTCTACGAATGGGATGATGAGGGTACCTTCAGATTCACCTGCATGGAAACACATCAACAAAGAGTATCCAAGCTTTGTCAATGAGTCAAGAAATGTGAGATTTGGTCTTGCAACAGATGGTGTGAACCCCTTTGGTGTATGAGCAACTACGTGGTCCATTTGGCATGTTTGCTTGGTAAATTATAATATTCCTCCTTGGTTGAGTACAAAAAAGAGACACATTATGTTGGCACTTTTAATTCCTGACCAACGCAAGGTTAAGAACATTGATGTGTATCTTGAGCCGCTTATTGACGAGTTGGAAGATTTGTGGAAGGGGATAAAAGCATATGACATTTTGTGCCCCTTACATGAGAGGGAGTTTACATTACATGCCATTGTAATGTGGACAATGCATGACTATCCAGGATTAGGTGAATGCTCAAGTAATCATTCAAACAATGTCTATCTTGTGTACATAGGAGTTTGTTTACAGCTACATACAACTAGTAATTCTTGACATTTACATGATATACTACAATGGCTATAATTATTCTTTGACATATACTTTTTTTAATAGTGATTGATAGTATCCATTTGTTGGGCAGGCTTTCAAACAGCTGAAAAAAATGCTTGTTTTTTGTGCGGGCCAAATCTTGTGGGAATATACTCTTTTAGTCTCAAAAAAGTGGTTTATGAAAATCATCGTAAATACTTGCATGAAGGCCATCCATTTAGAGACACTCATAGAAGAGGTTTTGGAGGAAGAGTTGAGAGAGAGATGCCTCCAAAGAGGATGTCCGTGAAAGATTGGCGAATACTATGGAAGGAATCTCAAGCAAAGCCAATCAATGGTATGAAAAGATTATCTATATTTCATCGTTTGGAATATTGGAATAACCTTTCGATTAATCACCTACTTGATCCCATGCACATATTTAAAAATGTGGGTGAATCTATTTGGAAACACTTGATTGGTGAAAAAGATACCATTGTTGCAAGGCACGATCTAAAAGGATCAAACACCAAAAAAGAATACTGGATAAAGGATGGTGAAGATCATGCTCCAAAAGTACCTTGGACATTTACTAAGGAGGAGCTTAACCATGTGCGCTCCATTATTCATGACATTAGAACACCAACTGGTTTTGCCCATTCTCTACGGTCATCATTCACAGTGGATGAAAAGTTGCAAGGTCTCGAATCTCATGATTGGCTAAAGATGATTCAATTCATCTATCCATTGTCAATTTGTGGGTGCTTGTCAAAAGATATTTGTGAGACCATATACAAACTATCAATCATTGTCAGGTATTTACATGTACTTGGTGCATTATTTTATTTAGTATTTATTGATTGGAAATTCAAATAGACATAAAATGGATTGAATACGTTGCATATGGATGTGTTATGGATGTGTTCAAAAGAAATCCGTGAGCTGGATCTTCGCAAGAGACATGAGGATATGGTGGAGATTGTGTGCATGTTTGAGAGATATTTTCCGACTTCCATCATCGACTCACAAGTGCATTTATTGGTGCACTTGGTTGAAGAAGTTTCTATTGCTGGTCCAGTGCACAGTGCATAAATTATTTTTTGCATGTGTATTTAAACTAAATCAATTGATACATGAACTCATTAAATGAAACACTTATTTTTAACCATTTGTGACTTTTTAGGTGGATGTTCTTTATGGAAAGATACATGAAAGTCTTAAAAGATTTTGTGCGTCAAAAAGCAAGGCCTGAAGGTAGCATGTCAGAGGGATGGTTAGTACATGAATCTCTCTTTTATGTTACTGAAATTTTGCACCAACTACATCCATCTGCTCCACTATTGTGGCGTGATGAGGAAGCCGAAGAGGTAACTAGTGAAAAACCTCAAGGGATGGGAAAGGTCCATAGGTTGGCACCCTTCCAATGAGAAAAAATTTCTACATTCGTGCTTTATAATTGTGGAGTTATGGATAAATGGTTAGACCTATATGAAGAAGAAGAAAAAGAGAGGGCCTTGTCTAGAAAGCGCCAACGACAGAATAGAGGTAGACACATGGCCTCAAGTTCACATGGCCTCAAGTTCTTGAGCCATTGCCCAAGCAATGCACTACAGAGTGCATGCATGACACACTACAAAAAGCAACAAAAGAGGGACAAAAAATATCAAACGCAGAATGGGACTTTGCAAGAGGATGCGAATGGAAGGTATTATTTTCTAGATACTTTATTATTAAAACATTCTTGTTTATAACAATATTTGTTTAATCATTTTGAAACACTATGTTCATTCACAGTGATTATTTATGAGATTCATGTTTGTCATGTGGCAGTGCAAAATGTATAATGCTATATGGGCTTTTGGTTTCCACTTTCGTGTTGAAAGGATTGTTAACAAGAGACGCACACACAATTGTGGTGTAATAGCATCTTTTCAACAAGAAAGTCAAAGCAGTGCACGAGATTGGAATCCCATCTCAGGAGATATAGAATACGTAGGAATTATACAGAATATTTATGATGTGTCATTTGGTGAAAGTGGACACTATTTTTTATTTGATGTGAAATGGTTCAAGGTAGTTTGTAGAGGGCCAAATGCAACCGTAAAATCGGATCCAAGTGGATTTATTGCGATTGATTCATCAAAAACATTGAACATGGAGTCCTTTGACACATTGGTGTTGCCTCGTCACTGTGAGCAGGTGCACATGCTATGCTATAATGTTTTTCATTTTATTGCACGTGACTTCAGTATTTGAGTTTTCAATATGTTCTAAAATAGTGATTTTTGCAGGTGTTTTTTCAACCAGATCGACTAAACAAGATATGGTGGTTTGTAGCTCAAGTTGAACCATGTTCACGACGAGTATTTGAGGGTGTAAATGTTGAGAATGAAATGGAAAACCTTCATTTTAACTATGAGATTGAGCTACCTAGAGATGTAATAAATCGTCAAACCATACTTGAAGCACCCACTTCCATAAATGTTGAGAATAGAAATTCTAATAGTCAGGATGATGAAATAATTTTTGAAAGTGAGAGTGATGATGAAAATCATCTAAGAGGAAATGAATTGCAAAATGTTGTCGCTGATGAAATTGATTCTTGCAATTCTGAATAAAAATTGATTATTGCAATTCTGAATGAAATTTATTCTTGCAATGCTTTCAAATGATTATTATTTAGCCAAAATAGAGTCTCATTTATGGTCAAGTAAGTGAAAAGAATAGACATATTTTGACTTCAATCCCATTTTTTTGGAGACAATGTCGGTGAAGATAGATGTACGGCTTCATGTTTCAAAAAAATTCTCATTTTTTAACAAATGTTGCAAAGGCAGTAAATCACTAAAAGCATGTGAGTTAATGAAATCACCACCACAAACTATGACAAAATCAAGTGTTTCATCATAGGCAATCCCCTTGAATTGAGCATATCCCTTGGCAACTAGTCTTGTTTTATAATTGTTTACACTACCATCTTGATTAAGCTTGATCTTAAAGACCCATTTGCAAACAGTGACATTTTGTATCTTTGATGGAGGATCAATAATTATACAAGTATCTCAAACAATGCATCATATACTCACCTCACTTTTCATTATATCAAATCACTCTTTTGTTGCTACAGTTTCATTCACACTTGAAGGAACATCATCAAACTTAAGATAGTAATAAGGGCAATAAAAATGAAACAATCATCAACTTGTAATTGCTTCTCTCTTCCTTGTATTTGAGCCTTGATGATTGCATTTGGGCTCTGATACCATGTTAAAATCAAAGGTTATGAACCTCATTTGGATACTAAAACCTTGAAAAAGCATCAAAGGTTTCACTTATATCTAAAAGATAGAAAAGTAGCACACAATTCAACCTATTTTGCATGTAATTGGCAAGAGCTTTTGAACACCACAATAAAACTAGAAATAATTGATCTTCACATCCTGTCACACACGTGGAAAGTATAATACTTTGTTCAGATTTAGATCTATTCACTAGACACAAAAAATATCACATTCATCATTCATCAATTCCTCATTAGAGAGCAAACTTGCCAAAATCACCATCTCTTGATAATCTCTCGAAGTATGTACAAAATGAGCTCTCAATCGATATCAAATGATCTCGGATATGAGATTAGGTAGAGTGCCATTACGGTAGACCTATTAAAGCCTTAGATCATGCATAATTCCTCTTGGTAGCTCGAGTCAGCTGTCTTATAGAAGTAGGTGTCCGCCCTCATAAAAAATCCCAATCATCTAGGAACACCATGATATAATTCACTTTAGAAAAATATTTATTTAACTAATTCCATTTCATTATGGACATGCAAAAAAAAAAAAAACCTCATCATAATATAATTCACTTCAGAAAAATATATATATAGCCTAATCATAATATAATTCACTTTAGAAATATATTTATTTAACTAATTTCATGTCATTATCAACATGCAAAAAACAAACAAACAAACAAAAAAGCGTGGATAATCCACACAGAAGATATCCATGCGTGGATATCTTTAACTTCCAGTCTGGTCCGGTGAACAAACTGAAATTTGCATGGATAATCCACGCGTGGATTATCCATGCCAAAACTGCTTTCCGGCGCTGCCAACCTTCCCTCCCAAATAGTTGCCAAAATTTTCAAAATTCAATTTTGCGTGGATTATCGTGGATAATCCACGTGCATAAATTTTTCGGCGCCGTGTCAAAAAAACACCGGTGGACTGGCCGGAGGCGTATTCACATTTTTTTTGACGTGGATAATCCACGTGTGGATGTTCCACGCAAACAAAATTTCGGAAAATCGACTAAGTGTCGGATCTCACGTGGTTACTCTGCATGGATAAACACAGTTTTCTAGTTGTGAGAGTCCTATGCATGGACCAACCATTCATAGAATTGTTATTGATAACTCTACACATGCATACACTGTCTCATACTGTGTCTAAACTCCATTTAGTGTGTTCTGGGTCTCACAAGGATATTAGTTACTTTCGGGTAATGTCCAGTATGACGTGGCATAACTAACAACTTGATTCACTGGAGTATCGTATATCCAAGACTAGGAGTATATTGTATCCTATGTACTGGTCATGGACATAACACCAATCATCTTTTGTGACAATCTATCAGCCCAAAGGCTGACAACTAATCCTATCTTTCATGCTAGGAGAAAGCACATTGAGGTGGCATATCACTTTCTGAGGGAGCAAGTCATAGCAAAGGAGCTTCACTTGGAGTGTTATCAAAGTCCATGCTAAAACTAGTTGAAGAGAAAGTGTGAAAGTTTTCAACTAGTTTAGTCAAAAGTGCTACATTTGTTTATATGGCAGGCCAATTTCATATTAGACTTAGAGTTTGACTTTTCAAAGTTATATTAGTCTAGTAGCATTTGAATAAACACTTTTTGAAAGTGTGGGAAAATGTAGAAGTCGAGTTTTAGTAGCTTCAAATTTGAAAGTTGGGTACATTGAATCTAGTCCCAAAAATAGTAGGGTTTTCATTATGGAAGGAAACCAAGTGAAAATTTAGGTTTTGGACTTGCTATAAAAGGTTGTAACTCATGGGAAGAGGGATCTCTCTCTCTCTCTCTCTCTCTCTCTCTCTCTCTCTCTCTCTCTCTCTCTCTCTCTCTCTCTCTCTCTCTCATCTCATTCATGCTTATACATGGTTCTTTTGGGTTCTACTATCCATTGATGCACTATACTTGTGATATTTTGTAATTCTATGTGTAGAGTGCTTATTAAATGCTATTTTCATATCCATACGTGTGAAATACAGTAGCTTACTATTATTGTATGGACAACAACATAATTTTATGTTTTGGTTCATGTTTGATAAAGATCTATTAGAGTTTGCATCTCATTCTTAGAGTAGATGCTGATTTTTCTACATTGTCAAGATTGGTGATATGTTGTCTTTCTAATCCAAGATCATTTTATAGATTTAGATCTTATTTGATCTAAAATATTTCACTTTTTATGGCAACGGGAATAAAATGGCATGGCCGAGTCGACATAACAACTTAGATCTATCTGTAGTGTAAAGTCAAACACCCGTAGAAGGTGCATTGTACTCGTAAGCCTATAGGGCGAGAAATAAAAGTAGATCTATGCTCTAATGGGCCTAAAATGAAAAAAGGACCCAAGTAGTTATAAATGCAATTTGGCTTAAAACATTTTAGAAAGTCAAGTTCTTATGGCACATGGTGTTTGGGTGAACCGAAAATCCTAACCCTAGCTTTGTCTATAAAGAGGAATGTAACACCATTTTGTAATCACTTTTCCTTGAGAAGGAGAGAGAGAGAGAGAGAGAGAGAGAGAGAGAGAGAGAGAGAGAGAGAGAGAGAGAGAGAGAGAGAGAGAGAGAGAGAGAGAGAGAGAGAGAGAGAGTATCTCCTCCAACCATTCTTGCTTTTTGTGAAGTCCTCCTATTTTCTTGTGTATGATTGATTGTGGATGAATGAATGCTTGTTTGTTGTTGTTAAGCATGCTCTCACATTCTTGAAAGATCATTAGCACTTGCCTTCATCCAACTAATCCACAAAATCACTCTCAAGCAACATAGGTGTTAGTAAATCCCCTTGGAAGAGATCATTAGGACCCATTACGTTTCATTTTCATTGTTCACCTCCCTTGAGAAGATCAACCTCTAGATGCAATAGCACAAGCCTCACATGTCTTGATCTCCTTGGATAGTGTCTTTGGCAAGCCAATAGACTTGGCTTCTTAGATCATAGAAAGCATGGATTTGTAATTGGGATGTCCCAATCTCCTATGCTATAACTCCTCTTTGGAAAGCTTGGTCACATAAGCAACATCACAAGAATTTGCACTTTCTCTTGGATCCAATTTGTATATGCCTCCCGATCTGGATCCAAGTGCAAGGATCTCATCATCCTTCTTGATCTCACAAGTATCAATATGTAATTTCACATCAAAGCCACTATCAATAAGTTGGCCAATAAGGTTCTTTGTAAGCTTAAGAACAAAAAGAACCTTGTTGAGAGAACTTTAGAGATGCAAGCTTCAAGGGATTGATCATTCGCAGTGTATATCGACTTCTTGAGAGCCTTCATAAGGCAATATAGATGAGAAAGAGTCCTTGGAGCTACACATATGAGATGATGCTCAACTATCCATATACCAAGAGCCATCCTTCTTGAAGGGTGAAGTGGAGAAGCTTGACACCATAAGAGATCCTTCTTCGTCACTTGCAATATAATCTTCTTTATCATTAGAGATGTTGGCTTGCTTGAATTGGTTCTTCTTCTTGAAACAATTTGTTGCATAATGGCCTTTCTTGCCACACTTCATCATCTCAGAGGGAGAAGTTTGAGAGGAATCATCCTCCTCTCCATCTTTGTTCTTGTCTTTTGCTTTGTCCTTAGAGAAGTGTTGGTGTTGATTCTTGCTCCTCTTGGTGTTGATTCTTGCTCCTCCCTTTGTGCTTATCTTTGACAAATAGTGCTTTGCCATCACCATTATGATTGAGTGGATAATTTGTCCATCCTCAAAAGCTTGTTCTCATGTCTTGATTCTTCAGCTAGATGCTCTTTAACGTAGTTTGGTGGCTCGACTCCGTCGCTTGATATTCGTTATGCTCTTTTAGTAGCTGGAATCCGTTAGAAGAATCTTCACAAGACAATATGGTACGATCTGGAGAGACTAGTCTCAGTTATTCTGCTACTAAAGATATGGTAGCAGATCTTATGACCAAGAATCTGGGTAAAGAAAAGTTTTATCATTTTAGAGGTCTTATGGGAATTAAAGAAGATTTTGTAAAAGGATGAATTTGAATTGTGGGAGAGATTGTTAGATGCAATTCAACTATCAGATAGTTAGCAGTTACATGTCACAATAATGTGAAGGTTTTGGTGGGTGTTAAAAGAAAAGCACGACGTAAGCTAGAATCATTTTGGTTACTCGTCATTGATGGTGACCTTAAAAGTTTTCTTAGTACACACCAAGATATAAGTAGTGAATGTACGCTCAGTTCTGTATCCTCCATTATCACTGACTACACATTGAGTGCAACTTTTTCATATGATGGTTGTTCGTACTGATTTTATTCCAATGCCATTGTTCTTGGTGCATGTCTTAACTTCAATTAGCAATAAAGTGTCATCACACCGCTGCATAGTGAAAGAGAGGTTTTGGGAAAATTTTGTGAATGGCATCAAAATAAAGAAAAACGGCATAAATTTAATTAATGAATGTTCTAACTACTTATCCCACAATCAGCAACAATAACGAAAAACATGTAAGAGAAACAATACGAAGCATTAAGTAACAAAAACTGGATGATACCACGTGATCTGAGCCCCGGTAAAAAGAATCTGTCAGGCTTGAAAGCAAGTAGGCCTGCTTCCTTACAATGCAATGGTTGCATGGGATTAATTAGAGCAGAGCAGAGCAGCAAGCATCTGAGATAAAAAAAGATCTATGAATCGCCAATTTCCCCTTGAATTCAGAAAGAAAGCATCGTTCTTGCCTTATATAGGGAGATATATATAAGGCTTTTTAAGGGCATTGTGTGTATTGACGTTCAGCCGCTTGGATTATTGCCATGCACTTGCCATTTGGAGGTTTTTCAAAGGTTTTGCGAAAACGTGGCATAATGAACGTTATAGATGAGATCAGACGGTGCTGGGACTTTAGAGTAGCTGGTGCGATTAAGATATATGAGGGTTGTCTCCTGAAATTCTGACAAAGTTATTCCTGATAGCCGTTTGCCAGTACTTAAGGTTGCTGTCCAGCTTCACAGATCAACTTCCAAATTAAACCTTTCGGATGTCATATAGCTTTCAGCATTTTGGTACGATGATGATCTACTAAAAGCTGAGTTTTCTATTGCACATTGTCAGGTGACTTTGAACATTACAATAGCTTTTCTGCTCTGTATCTGTTATTCTTCTGAATTGCAAAGCTTATTGTGATATTTCAATCTTGAATCACCTTATTCATTTAAAGAAGTCAATTTTTTGGTGAAAGTAGTTCAAAAAAGTAACTTGTAATAAAAGCTCACCTATTTTAGTTTTAAAAGTGAGGTGTCATAAAAACTCACTTCAGTTTAGGTGTTGGTACATCAGTTGAGTTACGTATCCTTCCATCAATGATCATTTCTAAGTAATCAGGCAAAAAGTACTTCAGTTTTGAATTTTTGAATCCCAATCTCATCACCTTTAAGTACTTGATGTCATCTTCCGTAAGTGGTGACTTGTGAGAATTTAGGTATTGTGGCAAGTTGCTCAACCATGGCATGTAATGGCTTCTTGTAGTTTGACTTTGTTTGAGCAAGGAAAGTTTGTTTTTTGAATCTTTGAATCTCCAGGTGTTTTTCTTTTGTTCCTTTTTTTTCTTAACAATTAAATGGATTGCAAAGTTTGTTGAGATTTTTCTTGAGAGATCTTGTTTTGGTTTAGGAATCATTGTTGGCCATGCAAGTGTATCTCATATTTGAGTTAAAGCATCAAAGTGATTTCCTTTTTAATTTTAAATTTTTGGCTTTCTTGCCCTAATTTGCCAACCTAGCCTCATTCCTAGAGTCATGTCAAGTAGGTGGCTAATAGGTCAATCTCCATCACAAATCTAAGAATTAGATCTTATAAAGTAAGAATCACTACCAAATTAACCTAACCTACTCTTTAGACTTGATCTAACCTACACTAGGGTGTTTCATGTGGCTCCATGGCCTCACACGTGTGGGACCCACTTATGCAAATAATTTACATTATTCTACATGGCTAGATTTGTCAACATTGGCAATCTTTCGCAATGGTCAAGTTATGATTTGTTGAAGTCTCATACCTCCAAAAAGCTCAAAATTGGCATTTTGGGTAATTTTCTTTACAATTGATTGATTTTCCCTCTGACTAATCCTACACAATTTTTCTCCAAGCCATTTGGATGAAGAACATGTTCTCACTAGTGATTTTATGCACTCAAACATGCAAACAAATTAATAAAGCAGTTTTTCTTATCATGTTAAACTTCTGCGGTTTTCTACACCAGATAACTTTGACACCAATATGTAGGAATGGCGATCACAAATACTAAATCTATTCATCATGACTTGCAATCATCTAGCAACATATCCTACTCTGATAGCAATCACACAATCGATCATTGTAGCAAAAGCAAGAGAAGATAATAGAGAGATAGGAGATCACACACACACCATTAACCTCCACAACTATACACTGTTATTAACAAAATTGATGGTTTAGTAAGGTTCTTGGAATTACCTAATCATGTGACTTGACAATTCAAGTTTGGTACAATTATAATTAGCTATACACAACTATCAAGCTAATCATTACGTATTTCTAGCAAAAATCTCCTATCATTAACTAAAATAAGTCTCCAAAATCCTAAGCAATGACTTTATAACAAACTTTATGGACCAACCTCAATACATATTATTGGAGGGGTATTGCACTTGTAATACAAGGTAGAAAAGCATCAGACATTACCCAACAGTTGTGTTCACTAAGCTTGAAACGACATATTGACATTGAGAAAAAAGAGGTGGATGAAAATTGTAGGGAATGGAAAAAGAAATTAACCTAATCAATCAAGCCAATAAACAAGGTGATATACATGTTCTCGCTAGGAAGCTTGCTAATTGTTGAAAATCAAAACAACAAAGATTGGAATTTAGAAAATTCAAAGGTAAAAGAGAAATCGTTTTAATGCTTTAACTCATATACGATATACATTTGCATGCCCAATAATGATTCCAAAACCAAAACAAGGTGATTTGAAGATGAGATTGAGATTTTAAAACTAAAAACTGAAGTACTTTTTGCCATTGATGGAAAGACACCTAGCTCAAGATGCCTAAATTGAAGTGTGTTTTTATGACAGCTCACTTTTTTGAACTGTTTCCCACCAGAAAATTGAAGACTCCTGGAAACGAATAAGGTGATTGAAATATTACAATAAGCTTTGCAATTCAAGAGAATAAAAGAGGGAGAATAAAACACCTGTTTCTGACCAGAATGTTGATTCCTTTTGGAAATGAATAAGGTGATTCAAGATTGAAATATCACAATAAGCTTTGCAATTCAAAAGAATAAGTACAGATACAGAGCAGAAAAGCTATTGTAATGTTCAAAGTCACCTGACAATGTGCAAGAGAAAACTCAGCTTTTAGCAGATCATCAGTAGTACCAACAAAATGCTGAAAGCTATATGACATCCGAAAGGTTTAATTTGGAGGTTGATCTGTGAAGGAGAGCAACGTTAAGTACTGGCACACGGCTATCAGGAATAACTAACCCACATATAACTTAATCGCACCAGCTAGTCTAAAGTCCAGCACAGTCGGATCTCATCTAGAACGTTCACATCATGCCACGTTTTCGCAAAATCTTTGAAAAACCTCCAAGTGGCGTGGTAAAAATCTAAGTGGTTGAACGTAAAACACACAATATCCTTGAGCCTTATATCAGATATAAGGCAAGCGCGATGCTTTCTTTATGAATTCAAGGGGAAATTCGCGCTTCATAGATCTTTTTTCTCTCAGATGCTTGCTGCGCTGCTCTAACTAAGCCCATGCATTGGAACACATAGACCATTGCATTGTAAGGAAGCAGGCCTACTTGCTTTCAAGCCTGAAATTTTTCTTTTACCAGGGCTCAGATCACGTGGTATGATTCAGTTTTTGTCTACTTGTTGCTTCATATTGTGATTTTTTCTCTTGGATTTGTACTTGTTTTTTTGTATTGTTGCTAATTGTGGGACAAGTAGTTAGTTTCTTGATTTTGGTTGAAAATTATTTTGCTTGATTTGATGTGATTTGGGCATAAGCCGATTGAGTACGTCATTTTCATTGATATTGTGTGTGGTAAAAAGCTTTTGTTCGCATCACATGTGCATCTTGTAAGTTGCATTTCATTTCAGTGGTGCCATTATAAGGCACATGCTCATTGTTGGCTTGAAAATTTAAATGCAACAGTGTTTGCAGTCATTACAAAACTCTTGGTGCTTTTTCAGTATTTTCTTGTTAGCATTATTAAACTATTTGCACTCCAGGCACAAGGAACCAAATGTATGGTTTTTAAACTCTTTAATTCAGTAGACAACACTAGCATTTTTTATGAAAAAACGTGGCACATCGTTGAAGCAGAGATAAGCTTGTAGAGAGAAATGCTTCTTGGTTTCCAAGGGGAGGCTCGAACCTAAGACCAAAGAAACTTTGGATGTCAAGCTAACCAACTAAGCCAACCCCGTTGGTTTGTAGAGAGAAATGAAGGGACTATGTACAAGAACACAGTGACAACCATGTCTACCAGGCCTAGCTGCTTGAAAGATTTATTCTTCATGTTTTACTCCTTCAACTGATTACTACAGCCATAGGTTTCAGCTGTATGAAATGTACTCCTTAAGATGAATGATGTTATGTATGTGTATCGTACAAAAATATACATTTTGAGAGTTATTTTTTAACGTTCCGACTTAATGAAGCTGTCAAGCTTTTGACTACTCTATTTCGTTTGTCAATGCTGGTATACATTTTTCGTACTTATTGATGTAGAGTAACACATCTCATATCTGCGAGCCAGGATCAAGTAGCCAGAGTATCAGCAGCAAATATGGACGCTGAAAAGCTCCTTCAAGTTGATCCATATTGGATCTTGGTGATCAATCTACTAAAGCATAACTCTCTGCTTCTGCTAGTCACGCTGGTGGTTATATTTCTTGCAACTGCTTCATCTGCTCAAAGAAAGTATAGAAAACTTCTGCCTCCAGGACCACCTGGCTGGCCTATAGTAGGGAATATTTTTCAAGTGGGTCCATTGCCACATAGAACTTTTGCTGGATTTTGCAGGCAATACGGCCCTCTGGTGTACCTCAAAATTGGAGCTGTGCACACAATCACAACTGACTGTCCTCATATGATCAAAGAGCTTCTGTACAACCAAGATGATGTTTTTGCCTCCAGACCCCGAAGCACAGCTGCAAAATTGATGGCCTACGATGATATGGACGTTGGCCTTGCACCTTATGGAGCTCACTGGAAGCTAATGAGACGTGTCTGCATGGAGCATCTTCTCACCACGAGAAGAATTGCGTCATTTCAGCAACATAGACTAGAAGAGGCTCAGGCTCTGGTGCATTCTGTATGGGAGGAATGCAAACATGGTGGAAAGGTGGTGAATGTGAGAGAGCACCTGGGGTGTTTCACTATGAACATTGTGACCAGAATGCTCTTGGGAAAGCGCTATTTTGGCTCAGAATCCATGGGTGCCAAAGAAGCAAAGGAGTTTAGGGAACTGATTCATGCAGGTATGAAATTGCTTGGCACCGTGTTTGTGGGGGATTACCTTCCTTTCCTCAAATGGTTTGACTTCCAAGGCTACCAAGGCTTGTATAAAAGAATGGGTAAGCAGATGGATGATTGCTACTCCTCTATTCTGGAAGAGCACCGAAATAAACTCAAGCAATTTGGCAATGGACCCCAAGACTTTGTCGATGTTATGTTGGAGATTTCCGCTGGAGAAGGAAAGCTAAATGATACAGAGATGAAAGCTTTAATGCAGGCAATGAAACTAGACAGTTACTTATTTTATTAGCTACGTCTGCATTTGATTTGTTCATGAATTTTTTATCATTCTATTATTTTTACGCTTGGGTTTGACTACATAAATTCTTGGTATTTCAGCTTGTTCATGGATTTTGACGCTTCTTCTTTATATTTTGCTTTGATTGCATGAACTCCGTCAGCTTGTTCAGAGCGTTTTATTCTTTTTGTACTTTGCTTTGATTGCATATGATTTTTGCTATTTCAGCTTGTTCATGGAGCATTTTTCGTTTTCAATTTTTGCTTTGACTGCATTAGTTTTAACTATTACAGCTTGTCCAAGAATTTTGATCATTCAATTTTCTTACATTTTGCTTTGATTGCATATTTTCTTTATGCAGGACATGGTGGTGGGAGGGACAGACACGGCCTCTTTCACCATGGAGTGGTGCATGGCCGAGCTGATCCGCAACCCAAAAATATTGCAGAAGGCACAAGAGGAGCTAGATCAATTGTTGGAAGATGGCCACACTCTGCAGGAAAGTGACCTTCCCCAGCTGAGATACCTCAAAGCAGCAGTCAAAGAAACCTTCAGATTCCACCCAGTGGGGGGGTTCCTCATTCCCCATGAATCCATCAGAGAAACAAAAATAGCAGGCTATATTATACCAAAGAATTCACTTGTGCTGATCAACACCCATGGGCTGGGAAGAAATCCAGATGTATGGGAAAACCCACTTCAATTCATGCCTGAGAGATTCATGGATAACAATGTAGAGCTGAGAGATGCAGAATTCAAAGTGGTTCCATTTGGATCTGGGAAGAGAAAATGCCCCGGAGCTCCTCTTGGGCAATCCATGCTGCTACTGGGGTTGGGAAACCTTATTCATGCCTTCAACTGGGCACCTCCACCACCCTTGCTGCCAACTGACATAGATGTAATGGAGACTGGTGGGTTTACCACTCCCCCCGCCACCCCCTTGACGGCACTCGCCACCCCTCGCCTCCCTAAACATCGATACTAAATCCCATCTTTTTGTGGATGCAAGCGAGTCACAAATCTACTTAAGCCAGGATTTCCCATATAAAACCAAACAAAAGGGATGATGCAAAATGTTAAGAATACTAATGTATTGTAACCATTAGTTACATTAGCTATGTTTGAGAGGGATGAGTCTCTTCCAACTTCCTCATTTAAAATGGCCTTTTAGCCTTCATCCATTGTATGTTAATAAAGTGATGGTTAGAGAAACTGTGCTCTCTCTCTTTCTCTCTCTCTCTCTCTCTCTCTCTCTCTCTCTCTCTCTCTCTCTCTCTCATCTCTTTCATTGTCTATACAAATTTGTCGAAAGAGATGAAGCTTGTCCATCCTTATCTTTCTTTATTCGTGATGTCAAGAGCTCAACCTTTTTTTTGTATTCTGGAGGCACTTGTCGAAGCATTATGTTCACGTGAATTCAAAACCAAAATTTTTGGTGAACCTTTTGTCACAATTTTCTAGTGAACAGTCAATAAAAGTTGGGCATTATGCCTGGATGTGCATGTGATACATGGCAACTCGTCATTGGCTATCCACATGGACATTCCATCAACATAAAAATCTTTAAAAAAATGCAAAGAATTTTTTTTTTTTCAAAAAATGGAAACTAGAAAAAAAAAATTCCCCAAAAAGAAATTAAAAATTAAAACTTTGCACTTGACATTTCGTAGGGGAAGGCCCGTCGGGCTCCTAGAGCTTTTGGTTGTGCAAGGTGGAAACCTTGAGCTCCCGCCCTAGGGCACCCACCTCCAAGGGCAAAAGGCCCAATTCATTTGAAGTGTGCTCGTGTATTTTTTAAGTGCATTAATTTGTGAAAAATAGTCATTATGGCTTGAAGTGATAAAAATGTTGGTCTGCCATAAAACAATTCGTAATTGCCTTTGGTAGGAGTTTTAAGCGTTTTAGGGGCCTATATTATACTGCATAATAAAAGTTTCATAAACTCTTGCTCATTATAAAAAGAAATGTATGAGATAGTTGCCCAAAAATTCTTGCTTAATGCAATTATGTGTGATAATAGTTCATTGCTCAAGCCATTATTGCATATAATATAGTCCCCGAGCAGCTCCGAGGCCTCCGACACTCGACTACCCAGGTCTCATATTATATGTAGTAATGGCCTTCGCAATGTCCACTACCTACTACATAACCTTATTGAGAGAGTTCTATCCAGTTCTCTGTCATAGCCACTTTCCAAAGCAATACACCATTTCTGAAGAAAATTTTCAGAATTCTTCCAAGAATTTCCCAACTTCGATCCTGTTGATTGCTTTCCAAAAGATTAGATCAAAGGAAATTTTTTTTGTCATTTGCCATTTGCATTGTCTATAACCCATATGGAGTCCTCTTGAAGCTTTTTTCTATGCTAGCTTTCCAGGTGAAAGATACTAACGGTTAGCTCCACCGGATTGTGCATACACCCTACCGTTAATACCATGTTAAGTTATTGAGGATCTAGCGTAGTATGCATATATCATACACAATCATCATATCTCAAGCACCTCAAGCTCTCAAAGATGACACAACAAACGTTTTTAATAACTAGAAAAACAAACTCACGAACAAGACATGCCCCCGAGCATAGCATCAATTGTAAAAATCTACAATAGTAGTGGGTCATGTCCCAATCACTACTTAAAACAATAATCTAATTAACTATACACTATATACAATATTCACATTTGAAGCTTATAAAATATAAACTAGATTCAATATGATTTATGACAACAACTCACATGTGGTCCCACTGTTTTAGAGAGAAAAAAGGTGGAGTGGGTCATAGCCTCAAATAGGTGATCCCCATGTAGAGAGAGATATAAGTTTAACTTGTCATTTTGCATAGCATCACTCATCCTTTACATAAATGAATTTTTCAGTGACCTTTTCATTGGGTCAGTTTGTCGTAAAATACAACGCAACCTAACAACATCACCATCATTTATGGAAAGATTCCCCAATGGAGAAGTCACTAGAAAATTCATTCCCCCATACATCCAAACGAGAGGAGAGGGAGTCATCTTCCTCATCCATAAATAGTAGAAAATGCATGGAGAAACAAGTTGGAGAAACTTATTGTATTGTTGAGAGAGATCAATAGATCATTGTCACAATTTCTTCCTTCATTGTGAGCATTGCTTTGTGTATTGTCTTCAAGCTCTTGTGTATTTGCTGGAAGGTTTTAACCATTATGCAAATGTGTTTTCAGGTTCTTAACAGGTTGAGGAACATTCTCATGTGAAGTGATCTTAGATCTACATCTAAACACCAAGATTTGACAAGCTAGTGAAGCTAGTCTTGTGATTCACTAAGTGTGCTCTTTCATTCACCTCTAAAGCTTGTATTCATCATTTGATGGAGTTTATAAACTTTTAGAAGTGTGGTTTACATGTGGTTTTACAGGTTGAATCAATATCTTAGTGTGTTGATCATATGTTGATCAAGTTTGTTCAGTTCTAGGTATTCTTGGTAGCCTAGTCTTTTGTATTTTCTAAGAATGCAAGTGACTCTTCACACCATAACTTGATTTGGTCACTTGCTAGAAAGTTTGAGAGCTTAAGCAAGAGTGTTTTTAGGTTGGTTTGAGTTTGTAATCTATTCTTAGTGTGTGCAAAGTGTTGCATGTGTTTCAATCTTTCTTTCTATGCTTGGAAACCAGCCAGGTTCAAGATAGAAGTGTTTTAGGGTCCTAGATCTTCTGATATCTCCTTATCCATCATTTGTTGAGAGGAAAGTGAGTGCTAGGTGCATTAGGACAGAGCCTAAAAGTTGACGAATCATTATATTCATGGCTTCCAATGGTGGGATCATGTTAGAAACTAATGATAGGTTGAGTTCATCAAAACCTAAGCATTTGCATGGTTTGGGAAAATGGAATTTTTCTATTTTGAGATACTAATAGCATGACAAAAAGTAAACATCAATATGAAGAAGAAGTATGAAAATCTAAGAAAAACAAACTCTTACATAGAAAATATGGTGAATCTTTCCATGTCATTATTAATTCAACCAAAACAATGTAAAATATCTTTAACATAAGTCTCAAAAAAGGTTCCTTTCTCTTATGGACAGTGAAAAATGTGGTAAAGCTCCTCTAAGATCTAAGACAATTTAATTTACATGACATGCAAAGGCTTATTAAACATGTTCATAACATAGAAAAGTGCTATCATCAATGTGAAAATATTAACCTATCATATCCATCACATGAAACAACACGGAGGGGCCAAAATACCCACCTCCACTAATTAAAGAATATTTATGAGTCCCTCCTTAGCTAGTTTTTAGTCATATTATATTTACGCTGACCTTTTCTCATGGCACCATATGTGATGCGTACTATATGCAACCAAAAAATCTTGAGGTTTGCCTCCTCATCATAGAAGCAAAATACAAGGTCTTTTCACTTGAAAATTGAAAATTTATCAATCAAACAAGAATAGAGAAGGTTGAGTAGTGGATGCAAATTTAGTTGGAGAGAAATATTTATTGGCTAGGCTGGAAGATTCTATTTCTAGATCTCCCATTTGTAATAATTGAATAGTGGTATGTAGGGCTACTATCCCTAGAAATGTCCACCTAGAAATTCGTATCACTAGACACTTAGAATTTGCTTTAAACAGGAACACAGATCATGCTACACAGTAACATAGACATAAAGCACTCTCCACACCAAGCTCACGTAGCAACTGTATTTCTCAAAACGAAAATACACTGTACATATAGTTCTTCACTATGGCAACCCATGCATGGCCCAGGTTGTCGTTGACGGGACATGTGTCCCGTTGACTCGCCTCGTGGTGAGGCCAACTGATCCTTATCCACTGATAGGACCCGCAGAACAGTAACATAGTAGTTCTACTTTGATTCTAACTCTCTCCCTTAAAGTAGAGTCTACTTTTTATAGAGTCATATACATAGCATCAAAGTTAACAAACTTTAAGTACAGAAAGGCTTTGATCTAAACTTATCAAACTTTTCTCTAATGAGTGGCTTAGTGAAAATGTTAGCTAGTTGTTCGTCCGTACTACAATGAACAACATGAATTTCATGACTCAGCAGCTTCTCACATATATAGTGATACTGAATCTCAATGTGTTTGGTTCTTGCATGGAACACTGGATTAATTGTTAACTGAATGCCACTCTGACTGTCGCTATGTATAGTCGTCGGATTTTCCTGTCTCATGCCAACTTAAGATTTGCATCAACATATAGCTTCATGTGTTGCGCTACTCATTGCCTTATACTCTGCTTCTGTTGTAGATAAAGCAACTATACTTTGCCTTTTACTAGACCAGGAAAAGTAACTGCCACAAAGCTGGAATACGTACCATGTGGTGGATCTATGATCATCATAGTCACCTCTCCAATCTGCATCCACATAGCCACATAACTCAGGTAAACCTCATGCTTCTTGTACACCAAGCCATAATCGAATTTGCCTTTGACATAATGCAAAATACGCTTAGCTGCCTTCCAATGCATTTTCATAGGTGCTGCCATAAACTGACTTACAATACGAACAACATAGGATATATTTGGTCTAGTCGTGGTAAGATAAATCAAGAGCTCCCTACTAACTGGCTACACAGCGTAGCATCAAATGGCTATGATTCGTTAAGCTTAGAAAGCTTTTTACTTGGCTCAATAGAGTGTTCATTGGCTTGCAGTCCTGCAACCTGAACCTGTGTAGCAACTCTCTGACATACTTCACCTATGTTAGACCCACTTTGTGTCCTTTTTGCCACACACATGTATTTTGTTCTCCATCGGATGAAAACACCTATAGTCCTTCACACGATCATCATATCCTAGGAATATACACTTGATAGCTTTGACATCAAGCTTACATCTTTCTTCCTAAGGAATGTGTACAAAGGCCTTACATCCAAAAATTCACAAATGATTCACCTTTGGCTTCTTCTTCGTGAATGCCTCCTCAGGTGTTATCTTTGGTATGACAATGGTAGGACTTCTATTTTGAAGATAGACTATCGTACTGCATGCTTCTAACCAATCATACGATTCTTGCGCTCAGCTACACCATTGAGTTCAAGAGTATGAGCTTGCGTAAATTGTCTTTTGATCCCACATTGATCACAAATATCATTGAAGTCGATAGACTTGTACTCACCTCCACTACTAGATCTTAGAACTTTGATCTTCCTACCTGTTTGATTTTTGACCAATGCTTTGAAGCTCTTGAAAGTGGCAAACGCATCCGATTTCTTCTTCAAGAAGTAAATCCACGTCTTGCGTGACATATCATCAATGAAGGTCATGAAATAGAAGGCTTTATCTAAGGACATAGTCCTCATAGGCCCGCATAGATCTGTGTGGATCAAGTCCAGGATGTTCTTTGCCCTTGCAACACCACCTTTATTAAACTTCTCTCAATATTGCTTCCCATACACACATGACTCGCACTCATCTTCAAGTGGTCTTCTATCATAGGAAATCCTCTCACCATTTCCAATTTTCTCATCATGCTAAGGCTTCCTAGGTTCAAATGATCAAGCCTTTTATGCCGAAGTCAGTTTGCGATGGAATGGATGAAATAAGTCCATGTTTTCCCTTGATTGTAGCATTCAACTTGTACAATTTAGCGTTGGACTCCCTTATAACATCCGCAATGACTTTGAACTTTTGGTTCACATCCTTCACAAAGCAACAATCATGGGCTTTTGCTTCTGAAATAGACATTCCATTATCCAACTCTCTCAAGATGATGAGCCAATCTTTGTTACCTGTCATGTGTCTTGTGGCTCCTGAGTCAATGTACCACGCTGTAAAAATTACAGCAAATAAGGATCCTAAAACACTTGAAATGATGAGGGAAACAATAGATTATGATTTCATAAGATTAGCACAAGTTGAACCATCAAAATCCATCAAAAATCTATGCTTGAACCTCACTAAATGGCCCAAATCCTTGAAGAAGGCTTCACACGTGTGAAAGTACGGCCTCCCACAGTCTGAGTACTGTACACCAGACCTACATTCAGTCCTATAATCATTAGTAATCACAAGTACTAAAACAATTATGAACATAGAGAGCAATTGCACCATTATGAGAGAAAAAACATGAAATTGCTTGATTGATTTTGGTGAGATATCATCACCTATATATACATGATCCATCACGGTTTTGGGCAGGTATGAGTAGCCCTAAACCTATCCCTAATGCTAATTTTGGTGGATCTTTCATCCCTACCAAGTTAGGGTTGGAATCTTGGAGATCCCTCAACAATGCAAAAATTACCAAAAATAGCTCCTATTTTTTCTCCCTTGTATCTAAGCATAATTTGGACTCATTCCAAAGGTTCTAACACTTAGGTCTACTTGAGAACATCCTTATGAATGGAATCCTATGCTATTTGGCACGTGTGACAAGCCACATCATGACCATCTAACTATTTACAAGTCATATGACCAAAACTAGTCAAGCTAGAATTGTGAAGTTTTAACACTCCTCCTCACTATCTAGCTTGGTTCAATCATTGCTTTACTAATCACTCCAAGTGATGATCTGAACTTCATAAAAGGTGTCTTTTGAAGTGGTTTAGTAAGTATATCAGCTCCACATTCATTGCTTGGAACATGCTCCAAAGCAATCTCCTTGGCTTGCACCATTTCTCTCACAAAGTGATGGCATATCTCAATGTGCTTAGATCTTGCATGGAAGATTGGGTTAGATGCAAGGTGTTGGGCTGATATATTGTCATTGTAGATGATTGGTGCCTCCTCTGAATCCATGATCTTTATTTCCACCAATAATCTCTTGATCCAAAGTACCTCCTTTGTAGTGGTTGTCAAAGCTTTGTACTCGGCCTCGGTTGAAGATAGAGATATAGTTTCTTGCTTTTTTGAAAGCCATGAAACCAGACCTTCTCCTATGAAAGTTGAATAGGCACTTGTTGATTTCCTATCCCTCTTGTCCCCTGCAAAATCTGAATCACTAAATGCATGAAGGTTAATCACATCTCCTCTATATAGAATCCCAAAATCCAATGTACCCGAGATGTATCTTAGAATCCTCTTAGCCTTTTTCCAATGGATATTCAATGGCTTTTGCATGGATTGGCTCAACCTACATATACTAAAGCTAAGATCTGGTCCAGTTATAGTGATCCACATTAAGGAACCTATAAGTTGCCTAAACAAAGTGATGTCCATGAAGGATCTTTCATCATCTTCATTTGGCACTTTTACATCTTGCTCCATTGGTGTGTCAACACTTTTGCATACTTCCATCTTAAACTTCTTCAAAAGACTTTGAGCATAGTTTACTTGACTTATAAAGATAAAATCAGACCCTCTAAGTACTTCTATGCCTAAGATGAAGTGAAGACACCCTAGATCTACCATCTTGAACTCTAAGGATAGATCTATCTTGATTTTTTCAATACCATCAACACTATTTCCACTAATGATGATGTCATCTACATAAATGAGTAAAAGTACAATACCAACATCATCAAACTTAATGTAAAGAGTGGGATCATATTCACTTTGAACAAAAGAAAGTGAAATAAGATAGCAATGTAGTCTTGAATTCCAAGATCTCGAGGCTTGCTTCAAGCCATAGATGCTTCTTTGGAGATGGCATACTTTGTTCTCCATTCCATGCTTGATGAACCCTTGTGGCTGCTCCATATAGATATCCTCTTCCAAAAAACCATTCAAGAAAGCATTAGAGACATCCATTTGACATAGAATCCATCCAAAATGTGATGCAAGTGCAATGATTAGTCTTATTGTGACCATCTTGGCCACAGGTGCAAAAGTTTCCTCATAGTCTATCCCTCTCTCTTGAGCATAACCTTTTGCAACTAATCTTGCTTTATGTTTGTTAACACTCCCATTTGCATTCAACTTAAGCTTGAAGACCCACTTGCATCCTATTACATTCCTTTGAGGTCTCTCAACAAGCAACCAAGTTTCATTCTCAATCAAAGCATCATACTCATCCAACATAGCTTTATACCATTCTTTGGAGTTCAATGCATCTTCAACATTAGACGGTTCTTCAAAACTAGATAAAGCATAAGAAGTGGATGAGATACCCTCAACTTGCTGTCCTTTGCCTTGATATGTGAGCCTTGATGGCTCCACTTTTGCCCTTGAAGATCTCCTTGGTGTGATAGGTGGGTTTGGTGCTTGCTCCTCCATGAGCTCCTCCTCAAAACCAAGATCTTGCTCCTCGGCCATCTTCTTCTTGATTGTTGGAGCACTTGAGCCTTCTTCAAGCATATGCATATGATGTTCATCAAAGATGACATCCCTTGAAACAACAAATTTGTTCAAGGATGGGAGATAGACTTTGTAGCCCTTGCTTGAGCTTGCATATCCAAGCATGATCCCTCTTGTGGAAGATGGATCCTCCTTGGTTCTTGTTTCCAATGGCACATGCACATAACATATACACCCAAAAACTTTCAAGAGATTAAGATTGGGTTTCTTTCCATACAACATCTCATAAGGAGTTTTGCCTTCAATTGCTTTGCAAGACACCCTATTCATCAAGTAGTTTGCACATACAAGCGACTCACCCCAAAAGGATTTGGGCAAACAAGCATCTAATCTTAAAGCCTTAGAACATTCACATAATGTTCTATTCCTTCTTTCCGCAACTCCATTTTGTTGAGGAGTGTAAGGACAAGAAGTCTCTTTCTTGATCCCTTCCTCCTCACAAAAGGCCTTGAACTCATTGGAGATGAATTCTCCACCATTGTCACTTCTAAGAATCTTGATGCTATGATTATGATGCTTTTCCACAAACAACTTGAACTTTACAAAAGTATCAA
This sequence comes from Diphasiastrum complanatum, assembly GCA_029204225.1. Taxonomy (NCBI): domain Eukaryota; kingdom Viridiplantae; phylum Streptophyta; class Lycopodiopsida; order Lycopodiales; family Lycopodiaceae; genus Diphasiastrum; species Diphasiastrum complanatum. Next base: position 26,151,892 of record CM055092.1, read on the forward strand.
ATACTTGAGACTTGAAGGAAAGTAAGAACACCCAACAATATCTTGAGTAGTCATCAATGAAGGTTAAAAACATGGATGAACCTCCATTAGATTTGGTGCTAGCAATGTGCACATCCGAGTGTATGAGTTCAAGAGGATGAGATGACTTTGTGATGGAGTTAGGAAACACCTTCTTATGTGCCTTGGATAAGGCACAAGCTTCACAAACCTTGTCTTCCTTCCCAATAGACCTTGGTAGGCCTAAAGCATACTCCTCCTTGATCATAGCCTCCATGGAACCCAAGTTGACATGTCCAAGTCTTTTGTGCCATAAAGTAAAGGTAGATATCTTGCTCTTCTCGGCCAACATGACAACATTAGTATCCACAAATGCATCCAGCTTATAAAGTTTGCCAAGTCTAGTGCCCTTAGCCACTATCTTACCCTTCTTCTTGATGAAACATTCATTTGAAGCAAAGTCAACATTGAAACCATTGTCTACCATTTGGCCAACACTTAGTAGATTCTTTGTTATTGTAGGAATGTACAAAACACCTTCTATGTTGATCTTTTTGGAAGATCCTAAGCAAAGGGGAATGCTACCAACTCCTTCAATCTTACAAGCTTCATCATTTGCTGTATAGATAGACTTTATAGGTCCATCATAAGATAAGAGAGAAGAGAAAAACTCCCTTTTACTAGTCATGTGTGAACTAGCACCCGAGTCAATCCACCAAGGATCTTCTCCTTTGAAGCTTGTTGAAGAAAATATGGACATCATGAGAGAGTCCTCATGTGAACTCTCCTCCTCCTCCTCTTTGCTCATGTTGGCTTGGCTTTGATCTTGCTTCCTCTTGAAGCATTCCGAGGCATAATGCCCCATCTTGCTACAATAGTAGCACTTCACCTTTGATTTGTCCTTCTTGACTTTGGTGGTTGATGGAGATGCCTTTGAGGGTCCTTCTTGATCCTCAAGCTTTGTAGACTTCTTGAATGTTGATCCTTTGCCTTTGGACTTGCCTTTGCCTTTGGTGAAGAGAGCTTGGTCATCTCCACCTTGGATGGAAAGCCTATCCATCCTCTCTTGCATTTGGCTCCTTCTTGATTCCTCGGCCATGAGTGTGCCTTGGAATTCTTCAAGTATGGGTAGCTTACCCATAATTGCATATCCTTGAACCAAATTGTCAAATTAAAAGCTAAGTCCATTCAATATGAGTTGAACAAGCTCTTCATCCTTGATAGGGTCACCTATAAAGGCTAGCTCTTTGTTCAATTCCTTTACTCTTAGGACAAAAGTATGTGCACTCTCTCCTTTCTTTTGATAGCTTCTATAGATTTGATTCTTCAAAGCTAACATTCTAGTTTGGTTCTTGGATTCATAGACCTTTTGCAAAGTCTCCCAAGCATCTTGAGCTGAAGTGCAATCTCCTACCTCTCTTAAGAGTTCATTTGCAACATTCATTTTTATGCAATGTAGTGCAACATTGCACCTCTTGATGTATTTGGCTTTTTCTTGAGGATGAATAGGTTCACCCTCCTTACCATTTACAATTTCCATCAAATCTTGCATGATCATGATAGATTCCATTCTAACTTTCCATATGGAATAGTTAGTTTTGTTGAGCCTTTCATTAGTATCCAAAAGATATGCATTTATAGATGCCATCTAGTCTCCTAATCAAGGACTTGACACAAATGAAGGTTACTTCTATTGATTTGATTGAAGGTCTACCTTATCCCACTTCTTAGGGACCTGAAAAGATCAGTAATATACTTCCTATAAAGATCTAAGAATGATCTCTAACAAAATCAAATCATAGAATACTAGAAACAATGCACTTGCTTGATTGAAGTAGACAATACTAGTAGAATTGCCCCTCTTTCTATAAAGAACATTAAAGCTTCCAAATGATCTGATCAAGAGTGAATTTCAGCAACCTAATATACTTCCAAAATCACTTGTAAAAGATCTAAATGGAATGCAACACAATCTACTATCCAATCACAAGCAAAAAATGATCAAAATTGATGAAAAATTGATCTAATTTGGTGCATAAGTCAAGCAATGGTTGGACTGAACCTAAATCACTTTAGGAGGTGTCTAATACACCTTAGAACAGCCTTGAAGAGTCCCCAAAACTCTGATCTTCCCTCTCCTTGAATGCTAGAAAGCCTCCTCTATGAAATCACCTCCAAAACTTGCTTAGAAATCAATGCTTGGAGCAAGCAAAACTTGCTATCTTGGTAATGTGAATTGAATTCAACTTTGCCTCTGGTTTTAGACACCTAAACACCTGCAAATGAAGTCACACAACACCAATCTCCAATGTATTTGACTCACTTTGAGTTCTAGAATCAATACTAGATGCTAAGATCCAATCTACACAAGATTTAGATCAAAAATTGTGATCAAATTGAATGAAAACCAAGGATTTAGCTCATTTCAGCCTTTAGGCTCTGATACCATGTAAAAATTACAGCAAATAAGGATCCTAAAACACTTGAAATGATGAGGGAAACAATAGATTATGATTTCATAAGATTAGCACAAGTTGAACCATCAAAATCCATCAAAAGTCTATGCTTGAACCTCACTAAATGGCCCAAATCCTTGAAGAAGGCTTCACACGTGTGAAAGTACGGCCTCCCACAGTCTGAGTACTGTACACCAGACCTACATTCAATCCTATAATCATTAGTAATCACAGGTACTCAAACAATTATGAACATAGAGAGCAATTGCACCATTATGAGAGAAAAAACATGAAATTGCTTGATTGATTTTGGTGAGATATCATCACCTATATATACATGATCCATCACGGTTTTGGGCAGGTATGAGTAGCCCTAAACCTATCCCTAATGCTAATTTTGGTGGATCTTTCATCCCTACCAAGTTAGGGTTGGAATCTTGGAGATCCCTCAACAATGCAAAAATTACCAAAAATAGCTCCTATTTTTTCTCCCTTGTATCTAAGCATAATTTGGACTCATTCCAAAGGTTCTAACACTTAGGTCTACTTGAGAACATCCTTACGAATGGAATCCTATGCTATTGAGGATCTATAGATCCAGAAGTCCACTAGTAAGCGAGACACGATTTGTGAGAGAACTATATTTTATCTCGCACCAATGCACTGCGTGGATCTGTCATGCAATGCTTGAAGAATCAAAAAATTAATAGATCATATTGTAGCTATTGTGCACATATTATTCTAAATGACTGTATGATCTCAAATGTATTTTTGTCTGTTATAATTCGTGTGTTTGATTCACTTGCTCATTTAATTCCGCACTTTGGTTTGATATTGTTAAATGCTATATTAATTTATTAAAGTAGATCAGTGGTGTCTGTCTACACTCTGAAGGATTGTAGAAATGATATAGCCGATAGTGACCAGTGATCATATATGAATCTATGACGCTTGTTCGCGAATCCTTTCACTTCGTGCTTCGCTTCGCTTCACGATCACTTGGCTATAAGGGTAAACCAATTACCGAGCTCACCTAAGTTTTGTTTCGTTTTGTTTCATCTTGTTTCGTTTCATCTCATCTCGTCTTGTTACAGAGCCTAATTGATCTTTTCGTGAATGCTTGTGCTTCGTTTCATTTCAGCATAAATCAATGTTAAAGCTCATTTAAGCTTCACTTCGCTTTGCTTCATTTCATTTTCATCTGAATTTCATCTCGTTTCGTTTCATTGTGTTTCAGAGCTTGATTGATCCAACACGAATTATTCTTGAACATAAATAATTTGAGTTTCGCAAAAGTTTCACGAATCGTTCAAGATTTTCTTTTATTAGTTTGTCACCAAAGTTCTAGCTAGAACTTGCATTTTCTGAGTGCTTTTTTTTCATTAATGGTATCAGAGCCTACCTTGTCATAGTCTGACATAGCCGACAAGCTATCAGATCAAAGCGGCTAAGCATTCAAACAATCGACCATCAACAAGTGAACACAAATTCAGAAGCAATGGCTTCAATCAGCAGCATACAATCCAAGATCTGTATAGTTTTGGATTCATCAAAATCTAACTTTCTAGCATGGAAAGTTAAGACCTCGCTGATACTAAAGGGTGAAGGATTATTGCCCTAGGTAGATGGCACAAAGGAGATGCCTAAAATAACAAGCAAAGAGCTATGCGAATGGAGGGAGAAGAATGACAAGGCAGTAGCCTTGCTATCATCATCCATCGAGGATAGCCTCACACTTGATCTGGCTACACTCTCCAAAGCAAAGGAGATGTAGAATACACTACTTATGAGATTTCAAATGAAATCATGCAGTCAAATAATGATGTTGGAAGATCAGTTGACAAACCTGCAGTGGGATGGCAAAGACCTCACTTCTTTTGTAAGGAAGATGAAGGATCTATTCCTTTCCCTACACAATTCTAGAGAAAAAAATGTAGTGTCAGTAAAGAAGCAGCTCACTTATCTGTTGAGAGCCTTACCTAGATCTTTCCAGACAACCAGAACCCTGCTTGCAAAGGATCCAACAATGACCCTTGAAAAGGCAATTGTCGAGATTCGAGCGGAAGTCAAGAACTCGTACCCACGTGTCGCATACTGTTTCACACGATATATTCATGCTCCAAAATTTTGGGGTTGCCGACAAAGAGACACTACTGAGAAGTGTCTCTTAGGAGATTCGGTCATGGATAGAGACTGAGATGAGACGAGACCAAGGTAGAAAAGCTGACATGTGGTACATGTGCCAATGACAGTCTTGTCACAACTTGTTTGGATGGTAAGATTGATGATTTTGACATTACTTGTACTTGAACGTGAAATTGTACAATATTGCTTCAGGTGTATGTGAATTGTAACTTTGTTTGAAATCACATGATGAGTTCCAAAGAACAATAGAAGAAAGAAAATTTAGAATTGACAGGGACAGACTCAGTGCAGTGGAATGTGCAGTTGCAGAAGATCAAGCCGTGAAGGTTTTTGTGACCGAATTTTGTTCTATTTCCATCTTGCCTGTGTGGTGCATGTCAAGAAACTTTATTTTGTTTTTTTAATACAGGACGTTGAGGTGACTTTACTCAATAAGGGCTATAGATTAGCCTCTATTGCAAACCTAGCCAACAGAAAATCCTTTTTTAGTGTCATATGTAGTATCGACTGGAAGGCAAAGGGCAATGTCATAACGGTGGATAAGCTACAGATGATAGCAACATCTGTTGTGGATGCCATGAGGTATATAGACTTCTTCTTTACATTGCTTTCAGTACATTCTCAAGTTCAGCACCTTCATTGGCAGGTCATAATCGTGAATGTAATCTTATGGGTTTTAGGAACGGTGAAATCTTACGCATTCTTGCATCCACACCGAACGAGAAGGAACTATATGCCATTCCAAATGACAACCAGAGCCTTAGATGTTTCATGGCTAAAGAAACGTACTGGTACCACATGTTCAATGAAGGAAAGAGAATGATTGGCTTTATGAGCTCTTCTATGGACAAGGGTCTACCAGATACATTTTTGTCATTTTTTTCAGATGCTCGTGCATGCCATTTTGTGCATAGTTTTGTGGAGCTTCAAAAGAAGATGAAAAATGCCGGTGCATATGAGGACCAAGAAGAAATTGGCATGTCTTTCAAAAGAGTGTTGTACAGGCAATAATTCTCGTCGTGATTATGCTTGTATCAATTTTTTGTTGCTATCAACAACTGATTTATGGTTTCTACTTTTTGTTTGCTTCAGGTGGTTATTGTCAATGCAAAAAGCTGGACAAATATCGAGCATACCCACTCAATGCGCAGGTTGGCTCAATCCAGACAGAGTGGATTGCATGTTTCCTGACAGGTGGGTTGACATGGCCTGTCTGATTGGGAAAAGAGGCATTTGCCATGGTATCTAGAGTACCCAATAGGTACATATCCACCCTCTGAGAAACAACTGTACGAGAGAGAACAACTACAAAAAGCAAAGAGGGCTTGTTTACTGGTGTCAAGGGCCTTGCAAGAGTGGCAAGGGTGACCATGTTGTTGTGTGGAGGGTGATGCTTTGATGTACTCCAAATATTTGAAAGACTTGCACAACTTTGATAATCAGCAAAAAAATGTAGTCATATACCACCATAGTTACTTATAACAACTCTTTTATTATTCTGAGAAGATTTACTCAAATAATGGATATTAGCATTGCTTAAAAAAAATTTGTATGCTTTGAATTGAATGCAGACACTTTTTGAGATTCCCGTAAAACAGAGGTAACATTCTGTACAGAGGGCTAGCCTTCTTCACCAAATTGAAAAAATGGACAAAAGCTTAGCACATACATCACAGACTTAGGGAGTGTCGTTGTCAACAAGGAGCAAATAATAGATCTCTATCACAAGCCATAATGGGCAAAATCGAGGTGAAATTTGTATAGAAACGAGCAACATTATGCTGAAATAATGGTACTGTGATGAAGAAATACACCACCTCCTAAAAAGCGAAAGGCTAGGCTTGATACAAAAAGTGGGTAAGAAGGATATAAAACAAGCAGAATTTTGTAAAAGCACACTAGCCTTGATTAAATCTGCAAAAAACCCTATAAGGTACACCACCTAACTGTTCTGGAACTTCGATACCCAAACTTTTCGATTCCAACAAAATTCGATTCCAAAAAATTTCGATACCCAAACTTTTCGATTCCAACAAAATCCGATTCCAAAATTTTCGATACCCGAGATTTTCGATACCCAAAAAATCTGATTCCAAAAAATTTCGATACCCAAACTTTTTGATTCCAACAAAATTCGATTTTAAAATTTTCGATACCCGAGAATTTCGATACCCAAAAAATCCGATTCCAAAAAAGTTCGATACCCAACATTTTCAATTCCAAAAAAATCCGATACCCGAAATATTCGATATCCAAAATTTGACATCAAGATTCGATACCAAAATTTGATATCAAAATCCAATACCAAAATTCAATTCCAAAAAATCCGATTACAAGAATTTGATACCAAAAATTTTTTATTTTCAAAATTCGATACCCAAAATTTTGGATTCCAAAAATTCGATACCCAAAATTTTCGATTCCAAAAAAAAAAATGATTCCCAAAATTTTTGATTCCAAAAAAATTCGATGCCCAAAATACCATAAGAAAAGTCATCTCTTGTGGCATGAAATAATGCATGCCTTTTATTAGCTATGCTTCCGAAACACTCTCTCTCTAGAATGAGACCGATACGTGGGGGATGGGGGTGTATTGGAAGTTTTGCAATAGAAGGTTTGTGTCAAAAATAGGGGGAGCATGGCGACCACAGCTCGGAAACTAGCTCGCCGCTCGGACTTTTTGGCTCGTAGAATGGTAAACCTCTCGAAAGCATTACTAGACTTCTCTCATGTTGATAGAGACGATCATCAGCTTGCTCTGAAGAAGTGTGTATGATGTCTAAAGCGTCATTGGTGATGCAATTTAAGGAATTTGTCATTCTAAAAGACTGTCGCATTATGTTTAACTACAATTTTGTCTGATCAAAAATATGCATCTAAATTGTGACTATAAGGAAATTGGGGCCCTTATGTGTACATGGTCATAATTAATGGTTGTAGGCCTAACCACATGGTGGTGGAGTTGGTATGGGTCTTTTAGTGAGTCATTGGGGAACTGGATGATGTGGCCCAGATAGGCTGCAGAGGTGTCCAATGAGGTGTCATAGTGCACTACTAGTGGTGCATGGGCCTTGGAGGGTATAAGTATGCCTATTGGGCTCTCACTAGTGTATGCTTGATTGCATGACTGGCAGTCATATGCTGCTGGTGTGATGCCTCATTCCTCATTGTGATTGATCCATAGCTTGGGGGCTAGATCCGTTCGACCTAGGTTTGGTTGGGTTGGTCTGTCCACCATCCATTTCCCTTGTGTTGCTTGTGATTGGCATGCCTAGAATAGGATTCTTGGTTTAGAACCTTGAACGTAATTTTTCGGTTAAGCAGAGCAAATGGATAGGAATGAAGTTCCTGTGGGGTGAGACAATTTTCTCGTCTCCTTGGAAATTTTCCTAGCATCACCTACAATGATGGCCCCCTAAATTTTTTAACTCATAGTAGCCAACCTGGGATAAGACTATTATGGAACTACATAAAAGCAATAAGTACAGAGACAACCAAATGCAAAATCATTTTTACTCAATTATAAGCCATTATTTCAAAACAACTTGTGCTAAACCGAAAAAATTTTCCGGCGATGGAAACGTCCCGAAGTTGTCGATGACTGGGTAAACCATTAATCAGCTATTTTGGTTTGCACAGTGTCCCAGATGAAAAGCGAATATTATTAGTTTTGTTGTTTCTTGACGGCAAGGCCTCCTCGTGGTGGTGGTCCTACTTGTGAAACTAGTGTCTTAAGTTAGATTCCTAATGGAATTCCATAAGGCTTTAGTCACAATTCACGATTCTGATTGAAAATTTGCTTTCTTAACTGCAAAATGGGCAACCAAGAATTGGACAGTACTGTCCAAGAGTTCTTGGATTTTTTGGCCAAGTTCCGCTTTGTGAAGGGAAGTTGGCATAGTGGCAGTTCATTCTTGGACTGCAAGCCAATTTTCAAATCAAGTGCAAATGAAATATCCTCCTATGATTGCACTGTGATTGCCTCATGAAAAGACACGCACGGGCAAACGGCCCCGATGCCTAACATGGAAAAGACTAAAACAGTGTGAAGCAGTTTTTTTGATAAGCTTGAAGTTGGGGCGTACCAACATAATTTGTAAAGAATAAGTGAAGCCAATAAAAATTACGAGTTTATTCCCACTCATTCCTCAATAAGTTGGGATTGGTACTCTGAAGTTGGAATGTGAAATTCCCAAGAACTTCAATAGCACCGGTATTGTTAATCTCAAATTTTATGTAATTTGCATATTAATCGAGATTTTGAGACACTTTGATCAGGAAGTGGAGGGCCTTCATGGAGGAACAACCTATGGTATGGGATGCAGACAATTCCAAAATGAAGATCTAAAATTAACTAGATCAGTTGACCATAGAATGGCCGTAAATCTAATTGATGCCAAATACTATGGGTCATAGAACGGGTGTTTTGTTGAAAATTTGAGATATTGGTCATGACCTCTGTTAGATACTTCAAATTTACAAAACCAAAACCCAGGCAAGCTATTTCTTTATAAAAGATATATTGCTGAATTTCTTAAAAATTAACCGTTTTCTTATGATTCCTTGGAAGGTAATTTTTTATTACCCGTTCACCTTGGACGTTGTCATAGAAATGGTTGATAGAAATATTTTCCGAATTGTTTTCTTATGTAAATCTTCAATAACTCATTTTTTGGATTTACGAGTCAATTCTCAGTGTTGGTAATGAAAACGACCTTTTATTAAGTCATTCACAAAAATGTGTTGGGACATTATCAATATTTGGTTACGATAATGCAACATCTTTCTTGACTTTCAAGATTTTCTCGGATCTCTTCTTTATTTCTCCTTGGGCAAATCAGATTGATATGAACCCCTTGGAAAACTTGTGTTGTTTCCTGTTAAAAAAGGGGAGAAGTAGGAAGAAAAGAGAGTTATCAAGGAGAAACATCTATCATAGATTCCAGGAGAAATCTGTTATATCAATTGATGGTAAGCCAGTTTCAAGAATCCGAAACGATAGGATATTTTTATTTTGATATCTGGTTTGAAGATGTAAAATACGGAAATTAGAAAACACTCTTGTGTAGAACATTGGCTGATTACAAGTCCGATTGATTTGTGTCAGAACTATGAATTCTATTGCAAAATGAGGTTTGTTGAAATCTGTTCCTTGTTGGAAACAGTCGACTTGATCTTAGTGAGGACTAGGGATCCGTGGGTTGATACAAGGAAGGAAATTCGCACTAACAATATATTCTTTTGGGTTAATCTCCAGTTGAGATTTTGGTTTTGAAATGGCACTCTTTGAGAAATAATTTCTCTTAGAGGATAATCAAGTTATAGGATTTTTGGTTAATAAAGTATTGTGTACAGATCAGGAGATATCTGTAGAGATATGCTATGTAGTGAATCTTTGTGAGAAAAACCTTTTGTACAAACTTTTAATCATGTGGAAAGTATTCCTTGAACTAAGCTATTTGCATGCATAGGCATATTGATGAGAATTTTATAGAGACAATTTCTCACTTGGTTATAGTGATTGTAATTTCTCACTGAGAATTGCTATTGACCTAGGTGGAATTAGAATCAGATTGAATGTGGTGTCTTGGATCCACACATATACATTCAAATATTTTCTAAATCCAATATAGCTAACTGAGTTAGAAGCACTACTTTTGAATTAGTTGTTTGAGTCAACAATATAACTTCTCTTTTGGATATTATTGTTGAAATGTATTGCTTATAAGTCGCAACCTTTATGCGTCAAGTTTAGATTCATATAAAAGCTCATGTGCATAGAATACACGAGAACTTTTGGCCATATCTTTTCCCAATTGGAAAGGATAGAACGCTATCCCGGAAGACTCAGGAGAGTTGGATAGTTGTTGGTTGCCAGAAGTTAGAACTTCATGTAATGAGATTCTGGTAAATCTTAAGTTATTCTAAATTAGATCTTAAGAGTAAATTCTAGACGTATTCTAGATTGGACCTTAACTTTGGAATGAAACTTTGTGCCATGGCTTAAGTAAGGGCATTTTTTGAAATACAATCTTTATATATGGCACCATATTTGAGTTGGAAAAGTCTGAAAGTTTTCAGATGAAAAGGACTTTTTGGAACAACTCATGTGTCTTTTTAAAATTGTGATACACTCTTATGATATGGTATGGTCTTGGGAATCTGGAGAGTTGGAATTGGCGAATCATAACTCAGACTCTAGGATATACCTGATCCATAAGAGAGGATTGTGTTCATGGTAAGATTACCCCAGATGAATAAACAAGATAGTGGAATTTTGGTACGATTGATCATCTTACCAAATTAGCTATGTTTATTCTAGAAAAGACCAAGTGGTTATAGAGTGTCTGTTTAAGATTTACGGGTTACCAAGTAACATTATGAACATTTGCGATTTGAAGTTCACTGGTCGCTTTTGGTCGATCGTATTCATTGAACTAGGACTCTAAGCTTAAAATTCTTTAGTTCATTGGTAGTTACCTATGTTAGGTTATCACATTCTTTTATTGAGTATAAGACAAGAATCCGATGAATTATGATTGACGAATCATAGTTTAGATTCTAGTTATACTTAATCGTCTAAAAGAAGGATTACCTGTGTGATTAAAAGATCAGATAAGATATGTATTTATATTTTGATAGCAATCTCCTCAGAGAGGAAATTATCCTTGATGGAGATTGAGTTATTGTAAGCATTTGACCATCGGTTATAGCCGGATTTGAGCCTAGGTCACCCATTGCAGTAGAGACTCGAATGATCAAGTTTCAAAAGGTAGCGGATTTCCTACATGATATGCAGAGAATGCTACGGATTGCACGTGAAAATGTACAGTGTGCCCAGGATAGGGAACGACATTATGCAAATCTAAAAAGATCACCGAGAGACTTCCAAGTGGGAGATTTATAAATTTCTCCTAGATATAGAGGACCATATCAGATCTTGAAAAAGATCGGATCCTTAGCTTACCAGTTGGACCTCCCGGAAGGAACTCAAGTGCACCCGGTTTTTCACGTAAGCCGACTCAAGAAGAGTCTACGTGAAAGAGAGCATCTTGGTTCTGAAGATCAATTGGGCCTGTTGGATAAAATATCGGGTGTGTCTTGACTTGAACTCAGAAGGATCTTGGATACAAGAACTAAACAATTGATAAATCATATAGCTACCAAGCATCTGATTCGATGGAAGAGTCGCACAGACGATGATGATTCCTTGGAACAAGAAGGAAGCTTAAGGAGAAACTTTTCCAATTTTAAGTTTTGAGGACAGAACTTGAATAAGGAAGGAAGACTATCATGCCCATGACTGGTCTCGGGTGGCATGTCCACACTAGGGATCAATAGACCAACAACCGTAAGTTAATTGTGACTATAAGAGAATTGGGGCCCTTATGTGTACATGGTCATAATTAATGGTTGTAGGCCTAAACACATGGTGGTGGAGTTGGTATGGGTCTTTCAGTGAGTCATTGGAGAACTGGATAATGTGGCCCAGATAGGCTGCAAAGGTGTCCAGTGAGGTGTCATAGTGCACTACTAATGGTGCATGGGCCTTGGAGGATATAAGTATACCTATTGGGCTCTCACTAGTGTATGCTTGATTGCATGACTGGTAGCCGTATGTTGCTGGTGTGATGCCTCATTCCTCTTTGTGATTTGATCCATAGCTTGGGGGCTAGATTCGTTCGATCTAGGTTTGATTGGGTTGTTTGTCCCCACCATCTGTTTCCCTTGTGTTTCTTGTGACTGGCATGCTTATAATAGGACTCTTGATTTAGGACCTTATTTCCATAGTCAGATCTGACCTAGATGGAATGGTGTACCAGTCTGTAAGAGTTAAGGATTAAAGAATCTCAAGATCTTATAAAAAAAACACTAACAAATAGCACTTTTTCCATGATTTTTTGAGATCCCTTGGAGCTAACTCTTGAAACTTTGTCAGTCACTAAATCTGACTCATATACATCTTTAAAAATCTCTACAAGAGTTATTGATGAAAATCCTCAAAATTGAGTGTATGCAAGGATTCTAAAAAGCAAGATCTTTGAAACCTTCGCAAAGCATCAGAATCTACAAACCAACCTTTGTAGAGGACATAAATGGAATCAGAGTAGTGAATTTAGCCTACCTACACGGTTTGATCTTAAAAATCTATTATTTGGAGCAAGTTCTACGAGAGTTCACCTCCTGCAAGGGTTGAACCTTTGCAGACAGGCTGAACCTTCGCAGGACAGTGAAATCACCTTCTAAACCTTCGTAGACTTCTGAGGTCTTATAATATTGTAACAAAGGTCCTTGCAAAATTTTGGTTGGAACTGAACTGGAGAAAGTGCACTTCTCCTAATACAAACTCTGATTTTCGCGCGCTATATAAGGGCAGATTGGCACTTCAATCAGCGAAGCTCTGCCAAAAATTTCTTTGAAATTTTCAAGTTCTCCGATCACGATGAAAATTTTCACACTCTCATCTGCCCTCACAGCCACCTGCTCTACACTCAGTTCTACCATTACTGCTTTTATTTTCACGATTTTCACCTTTTGCCAGTTTTTTATGCCTTTCAACCATTTTTTACACCTTTTTCACCTTTTTGAGTGCCTTTTCGCCTTTCCACATTTCCATTCATAATACCCCTTACCATCCATCTAACAACATGACATTATCTTCTTCTACTGACAATACTGGCATGAAGAAGGTCATCACATGCAAGGTGCCTTCTGCCACACAGATTTAGAACCTGTTGTCTGATTTCTTGATCAAACCTTGGCTTCAGACTGCTGGCTCCCTTCTTGAAGCAATGGGCTTTTTGTCAGTGCTCTTCTCTTCTGACAACAACATGGATATCGCGCTCCATGCTTACACCACTTGGATGCACTGAAGTTGTGTTTCCATATCTTGTACCAAGGTACTACGTACAAGGTATGCATTAATGCTAACTCCATGGTGACCGTCGACATAGTGTCCGGTGATCGCCGACCCATCTCCCATCGCCAAGCCAAAAATCTCATCAAACCTTACGTAACCCAGACTGCTCCTCAACTCCCCGTTAAAACTAGCAATAGGTATTTGATAGAGGCTATCGATAATTCCATAATCCAAGCCGCTGCATACTTGTTGAACAACTTCTTAGTTGTTTCGACTTTTCACAAGGACTGAATACAGTCCATGCTGCTAAGCCAAATCATGGAATCCTTCATAGAATTCCCGAGCTCCTTGGTGGTACCATACGACTAGCATACCTTCCTCATGCACGAGCTCTCCATCGCTATCAAGCCTAACATGTGCGATCGCATCATAGCAGGATCACTGTTGTGCAACTTTGCCTGTGCACTTCTCGAAGAGAAGGTTCGCGGGTTTAACCGCTCCACCATCCTTTCTGCCACTGTTCCACACACTAACTTATACCCTCTTGATGCTGCATCCACCTCCACCCAACCAGTAGTTACTGACACAATGGCCAGCAAGCGTATGTGTGGTGCAGCCCCATCTTCATCTAGCCCTCCTGCCAACAGACAACGCACCGCACCGCTGCAACTCACTTCCACTATTTCCATAGCCACAGCTTTCTCTTCCAGTCAACCCTTTGCTACCACCACCACGTTTGCTCTTATTGTTCCCATTTCGACATCCTCTACCTCTGTTCATGCATCTTCCACCGTTGCCATCACCATTGGTTCTTCCATCCCTCTTGCATCCACTTCTACTACACTTCTCCCTATAAACCCCCTCGATTCACATCTTGAAGAAACAAAATGTTTCTATTGCCAAAGCCTTGCTAGCTCTCCACTCTGATTTTGACAGAAAAGACACAAGAAAAAAAATTGTTCGCGAACAATTTCGCGACACATAGCATGAAATTGTTTCGTGACACAAAATCATTTTTGCTCCACGAACGACCAAGAAGATCAGCCAAGTACCAAGGGATACAAGTATTTGATCAGATATCATGACATCAGTAGAAGTACTCTAGATCATGGCTATTCTGTCACTCTTGTAATTCGTGATTAGTTGTAGATGTTTAATCTTTCTGATCTTGAAGTTACACGATGCGAAGCGAAAAACATTTTCGAATAAGATCAATTCGTTTGGAATTCAGATATAATTGCTGGTCACTACCGGCTATTTTATTCCTACAATCCTCCAAAATGTAGACAGGCACTACTGATCTACATTATAGATTATTATAGCATTCAACAAAATCAAACCAATGTGCGAAATTGAATAATCAAGTGAATCAGATTCATGAATAGTAGTAGACAAATATTCATTCTAGATTATACAATCATTCAAAATAGTATGTGTATAACAACTACAATATTATCTATTGATCTTCTGATTTTTCAAGCACTGTGTGACAGATTCACAAAGTGCATTGGCATGAGAGAAATACAGTTCTCTCATGAATAATGTCTTGCTTACTAGCGAACTTCTGGATTTGTTGATCCTTTTACACAATTGTCATGTATTATGTATATTTTTGTCTTACTTGGTATTATGCATCAAGCAGAAAGTAGATAGTTCACGAACTTTTTCGTGTTGCATCGTGTAACTTCTAGATCAGAAAGATTAAACATCTACAACTAATCACGAATTACAAGAGTGGCAGATTAGCCATGATCTAGAGTACTTCTGCTGATGTCATGATATCTAATCAAATACTTGTACCCCTTGATACTGTTGATCTTCTTGGTCATTCGTGGAGCAAGAATGATTTTGTGTCAATTTAGTAGGGTACTGTTGATGTACGGACAATAGCTTCTATTTATGTTTTATTCATGTTTGATCAACTTCTATTAGAATTAGCATTCTATTTTGTGTGTAGATGCTGATTTTTAACATTGGCAAGATTGGTGAATTGCTTGTTTTTGTAACCAAAGATCTTTAGATGATTTGGATCTGAATTGGTCCCAAATCTTTCAGATGGTATCAGAGCTTGTGTTTCAGGTTATGAAGGAGACATTCACATCCATCAATGATTTGGAGAAGATATCAATGCTAGAGCATGCTAGCTAGGATTCTACACCAAAATCGAGTTTCTTGCATATGTAGATTGGACCTTTTGTAGATCTAAACTCTATTTAGGGTTATGATCTTGATCAATTTCTGATTTTTGAATTCACATACTAGATTTGGCCAATTTTTGGATCATTAGTAAAGCCTAAGTGGTGGCTATAAGATTGCATATCAAGATTTGAGCATTTGCATATAGACTTTAAAATAATCATTTTTTTGTGATTTTGTCAAAACCTAATTTTGATTGGATCTCTAGATAGTGAGGTTACTAAACTTCATTTGAGTTTGTTTCAATCTTAGGAAGTGGCAAGAGTCATTAGATTGAGGATAGATCATGTGTTGATCAAGATTTCATGATTCTATGTGTTGATTTGCTTGGTATAAATGATAGAAGAAAATTGAGGAGTTTCAAATCTTTGTGATTTTCTTTTAAAGCATTTGTTGTTGTTCAAAGGAGTTCTTTTTGCATTGAAATAGGTTGAAAGAGAAGATCAGGTCATTGCTGCATGGCAACATCAAGTGCAGTCATGCTGGAAGCCAATGATAGGCTTATCTCAAGTAACTATTCACTATGGAAAGTGAGGATGGAATCACTTCTTGAGATGAATGATGTTTTGAATATTGTTATAGGTTAAAAGGAGATACCAACAACTCAACAAGATCAATTGAGGTATGATAAGAGGGCCAAAAGGGCTCTACACATGATCAAGATGAATGTTACCAATGAGCTTCTTAAGGAAGTTGGTAAGCGTACTTCATCAAGTGAGGCTTGGGAAGCTTTGAAGAAGCCTTATGAGTCCAAGTCTACTTCTAGAGTGTTGACTCTAAGAGGGCAAATCTTTTCTTGTTTGCAAAAGAGTGAAGAAAGTCCAAACACTTTTGTTTTGAGAGTGAAAGTATTCAATGATAAGTTGCTTGCATTGATGAGAGCTTTAAGGAAGGAGAGCTTGTTCAAGTGATTCTTAATAGTTTGTTGGATGCTCATGCTAACATTGTTCAAAGTATTGCTATTCGAAGAACTTTGCCAAGTTTGATGGATCTTCATGGTGGACTGATAGTGCTGCAAGCTCACACATGACTTTTCACAAAGAGTACTTCACTTCTTTGTTGGCATATGGAGATGACAAGAGGGTGATCTACATGACCAATGATGGTGAGTGTGCAATCAAAGGGATTGTCACAATTCCTATTTCTCTCTCGACAAAAAGGAATGTTCATTTGGAAGATGTTTTGTTTATTCCATCTATTACCAAGAATTTTCTTAGTGCATGAGTCAATTGCTAAGTAAAGGCCTCAAAGTGAAGTCTGATGCAATGCTTGTATGATCAAAAGGAAGGATATCCTAGTTGCAAAAGGTATAAGGCCAAGTTGGATGTGTTGCAAGAGAGCAAATATCTATTCAAGAGGTTTGGCATAAGAGGATGTGACACATCAATTTCAGGTTATTGGAGGTAATGGCAAGAAAGAAGGTTGTGGGTGGTCTTCCAAGTTTCTTAAGTAGTATCAATGATGTTTGTGAGTCTTGTGCTTTGTCAAAGTCACATAGACTACCTTATACTATATCTACAAAGACTTTTCAAGTTGTACATTTAGATATTCATGAAATTACTACAATTAGCAATAGTGGAGCTAAGATGTATGTAAATTTCATTGATGATTTTAGTAGATTTTGTTGGATCTATCTACTAAAGAGCAAAGGTGAAGTGTTTGATGTTTTTGTTAAATTCAAGAATGCAAGGGAGAACCAATTTTGCACAAAGATCAAGTGCTTGAGAGGTGACAATGGTGATGAGTACATATCTAACAAGTTCAAGGCCTTTTGTGATGAGCATGGGATCAAGAGGGAGTATATAACAACAAGGACCCCACAACAAAATGGAGTGGCTGACAGGAAGAATAGGACTTTATGTGAAAGTGCTAAAGCTATGAGGTTAAGTGCTAATCTTGACAAACCATTTTGGGATCAAGCTTTGTTGTGTGCCAATTTCTTGTGCAATAGGTGGCCGAGTGCTATTTTGGATGGAAGGACACCTTTTGAGATGCTATTCAAGAGGAGGCCGAGTGTCAACTTTCTCAAAAATTTTGGATGCACATGCCATGTCAACATTACTCTTGATGATAGGACCAAGGAGGATCCATCTTCAAGAAAAGGTATATTTGTTGGATATAGTGAGGTGAGTAAAGCCTACAAGGTTTACATTCCTTCTACTAACAAAGTGATTGTTTTTAGAGATGTCATTTTTGATGAGGGGAACATTCCAAAGGTGTCTTCAAGCATGATTGATAGTAGAGTGGATGGATCTAACATTCTTGATGTTGATGAGAAGGATCTTACTTTGGATGGTGGTGATGATGGACCTTCATCAAGTCAAAAGCCAAGGAGAACATCAAGAGAAAGACAAGTACCTTCAAGGCTCACATATGATCAAAAGGGTAAGCAAGTAGTTTTTAGAAATTATGTTGCTTTCCTAACCTCTTTTGATGAACCTACAAGTGTAGATGAAGCTAGGAACAAAGAGGAGTGGATCCATTTGCACAAGTGTAGATGAAGCTAGGAACAAAGAGGAGTGGATCCAAGCAATGGATCTTGAGTATCAAGCTCTTACGAAGAATGAAACATGGAGTTTCGTGAAGTTACCCAAGGACAAGAAAGCTATTGGATGCAAATGGATCTTCAAGGTAAAGACAAAGCAAGATGGACCTATCAACAAGTACAAGACAAGGTTAGTGAAAAAATGATATGCTCAAGAGCATGGTATGGACTATGATGAGAATTTTGCACTTGTGGCAAAGATGGTGAGCATTCGAGACATTATTTCACTTGCTACTCTTAATGGATGGGATCTATGGTAATTGGACATTACAAATGCATTCTTGAATGGTGATCTTGTTGAGGAAGTGTACATGGAGCAGCCCAAGAGCTACATTTCTACTTTAAAGCCAAATCATATGTGTCTTCTACAAAAGAGCTTATATGGTCTTAAGCAAGCACCAAGGAGTTAAAGGAGGTGGAGCTTCAACATGTTTCTTCAAGGGAATGCGTAGCTGATATCTTCACCAAAGCATTGGGAAAGGAGCAGTTTATGAAGCATAGGACATCACTTGGAGTGTTATCAAAGTGTATGCTAAAACTAGTTGAAGAGGGAGTGTGAGAGATTTCAACTAGTTTGATCAATATTGAGTCAAATGCTACATTTGTTTATTTGACAATTGAGGCCAATTTCATATGACTTAGACATTTACTTTTTATAGTCATGTTAGTCTAAATGCATTTTAAATTACTCATTTTAGAGTTGGAGGGAAAGCTAGAAAGTCAAGTTACTAGTAGATTCAAATTTGAATAAGGTTCATGGAACCTAGTCACTTTATGTTAGGGTTTTATCATTTTGGAGGGAAACCAAACTTTTGAATATTCATGGATCTGTTATATGTAGTTGTACACATGTGAGAGAAGGCTGATCTTCTATCTCTCTTACCTCATTCATGCTTATACATGGTTCTCTTGGGTTCCACTATCCATTGGTGCATTCTACTTGTAATATCTTGCAATTTCATGTGTAGAATAATTGGTTATTGCTATTTTCAGATCCACACATGTGAAATACAGTAGGGTTTTGTTGATGTATGGAAAATAACTTTTATCTATGTTTTGATTCATGTTTGATCAAGTTCTATTAGAATTAGCACTCTATTTTGTGTGTAGATGCTGATTTTTTAACATTGACAAGATTGGTGAATTGCTTGTTTTTGTAACCAAAGATCTTTAGATGATTTGGATCTAAATCGATCCAAATCTTTCACAGGGTCTTCAACATTTATTACAAATGCCTACTCATACTAGCTCCTACATGGTCATTCCATCACTTGGGATTCACCGTGAGGCTCATGTGAAAAAATTCAGATCAATGATGATCCAGACAGTAGAGGAGTTTTGAGCTCCAAAAAGACCCTTTAAGAATTCGTGCAAGATGTAGTTTATATTGTTAAAATATTATAGCACTAATATTTTTTACTTTCCATAACTTTTTAATTGTAGCTCAGAAGTATGTCATCTAACATATCATTGGAAAGCCCCTGTTGAGCGCTTTCTAATGCACCAAACTGCGCTAAATTTGGACTTACCACTAAAAAGTTATGCCATTTTTAGTGTGGAATCAAAATGTGGACTTGAAAAGTTACGTTACGTAGATTTCAAATTTGAGTGTTTTGATTGGTCCATGTGTAAGAAAAAACTGAGAAAAAAATATAAAAAGAATCTTTACAAAGGGTCTTATTTGGCTTTAGAACTCCTCTAATGTGGCATAAACTGATCTTGGGTTTAGAAAGAGAACAAATCAACAATCCTGCCAATGTAGAAAAATCAGCATCTACTCTATTAATGAGATGCAAACTCTAAGAGAACTTGATCAAACATGAACCAAATCATAAAGTATTGTTGTTGTCCGTACAAAACCAGCAAGCTACTATATTTCACACGTGTGGATCCAAAAAAAGCAAATATAGATTATTCTACACATAGAATTGCAAACAATCACAAGTATAGTGCACCAATGGATAGTAGAACCCAAGAGAACCATGTATAAGCATGAAATGAGATAGAGAAGAGAGAAGATCTACTTCTCCATGAGTTACATCCTTAAATAATAGGTCCAAACCCTATTTGGCCACTTGGCTTTCCCTCCAAAATGTAAACCCTATTATTTATGGGTCTAGATTCAAAGTACCCCCAGCATTCAGATTTGAATCTACTCAAACTCAACTAACTTTTTCACACTTTCAAAAAGTGTTTATTCAAATGAAATTTAGACTAATGAACTTTGAAAAGTCAAACTCTGAGTCTAATATGGAAGTTGGTCTCAATTTGCCAAATATAAAAATGTAGCAAATATGGTATAATCTTTCACACTCCCTCTTCAATTAGTTTTAGCATGGACTTTGATAACACTCCAAGTGATGTCCTATGCTTCATGAACAAGTCCTTTCCCAATGCTTTGTGAAGATATCAGCTACACATTCCCTTGAGGACACATGTTGAAGCTCCACCTCCTTTGCAATGACTTGCTCCCTCACAAAGCCTATATTACACCTCAATATGACATGAAGAATCACATAGAATGTGAATGAGATGATTCCTCCATGCTATCAAATTTGAACTCTCTAGAAAAATATAGCAAACAAATAATAAATGTGAGTGATCAACTTTTGCTTGCATGTCTCCTCCCTCTTTGTCCTTTGTTGCCATGTATTTACCATGACACTCCATGAATGAGCCTCCATCTCCCTCTTGTCACAAGAAATTATCAAGCCTTGGAAACCCATGAGTAAGTGAGTACATCAATGATGCAAATCCAGCATGACATGATTCCATAAACCAAGCAAGTTTTACTAGTCCATCTTCAAGGTCTACTTGACACAAGAAAATGACCATGAATTCACCAAAAGTTGACAATCTCCAAACATTGGCACTAAGTAGCTTGTGATACCACACATTTGTATATTTACTTCAAAATGGAAATATTACTTGGAAATGAGGATATGCACTGGACAAATATATATTATGAATATGCCTATATCATTTTTTGATGTATTTGCTAAGGATCTGTCTTTTACTTAAGGACAAAACCTCCTGAAATGAAACGATGCATGTAATACAAAGCAACGAGATTCGTATCATCACACTGACCCATCAATTGTACAATTTACTTGTAACTTATACGTTAGCTAGAATTTGTAAGTGGAGCGATGCACCAGGAATTTCAAGTGGTGTGCTCTTTAGGCTATAAATACAAACATGCTTCATTCTCACACCACCGAGAGAGAGAAAATTTTTGTATTGTGAGATTGGAGAAGTGAATAGAGTGTTGACGGATATTTCCCTTGATCTTTGTTCTTATTGAGTGTGAGTGATTTTGGATCTACTAGCAATATCCTATGCATTACTTAAATCATTCTTTGGTCAGACAATACAATAGTTCATTATAGTCATTTGTTGTGTTTCCGTAAAGTTGATCTAAAGAAGTGTCTTTAAACACACTTATCCCTGCACAAATACTTTGTATTCGGCATTCAAGTAAACTATCTCTTGATGCAGTTTTCTACAATCGTTGATAGAGAAGTATGTATGCATGTGAATTGTTCTCTTTGCATGAGGAATTGAGTCATGTTGTAACGAAGATATATTTGCAAACTATTTGAGTTCTTTAACCATGACTGGACTTTGGTTGTTGAGGACTTTTGTCTAGAACACATGAGTAAGATTAACTATTTGTTTGTTTGTACAAAACAATTTGCTCACTGAAGTGCAAGAGTGGTGACTACAATCAGCCGTTCAACAACATGATATCCTCCCATCAAAAACGTGGCCAATGACTCGTGAAACCTGGCCTTCGGTAGCCATGAAAATGTCCATCCTTTGTGAAGTTCAAATAATGAGAGACTTCGTAAATGGGCCTTTTAGAAGTTCAAATAATGCCTTCACAATAAGTTATAATAGAATATTGTCTTCCAAGCGATCAGCAAGTTGCTTGAACAGACTATTTTAGACACTCTTGGGCCACTTAGATAGTTCAATATATTGACAGTTAGAGTCTTAGACAATGTCTAGACAATTGCTTAGATAGCTTCACTTCTAATTAGATAATCCTTAACAAATTGTCGTAGAAGCTTAGATGTATCTCGTTTTTGTCAGATGTCTTGCTTGCAGGATCGACATCTCACGAATCAAACATGCACCTTCCACAGTATTGTATGTGTTGGAATTAAGCATGAATTAAGAATCACTCCAACTCACCAAAATTTGAGTCATCAGAATTCGTTTCATAAGAACTCGAATCGTTCGAGTTCGTCTCACTCAAATTTAAATCCTGAGCACCAGTACACTATGTAAATACTCTCTCTCTCTCTCTCTCTCTCTCTCTCTCTCTCTCTCTCTCTCTCTCTCTCTCTCTCTCTCTCTCTCTCTCTCTCTCTCTCTCTCTCTCTCTCTCTCTCTCTCTCTCTCTCTCTCTCTCTCTCTCTCTCTCTCTCTCTCTCTCTCTCTCTCTCTCTCTCTCTCTCTCTCTCTCTCTCTCTCTCTCTCTCTCTCTCTCTCTCTCTCTCTCTCTCTCTCTCTCTCTCTCTCTCTCCCCCCCCCAACGACATCGCAGCCTTACTCTCTGAAGTCGAACGTCTGTGTAATCAATCAACTAGAGCAGAAGCAGGATCGACTATGAACTCTTTGAGTTTGAGGTCTTCGAGCTCTATATCTTCTTTGACCTCCTTCAAATTGAAAGTCTTCAAGTTCGAGGTCCACGTCATCCACACTGTCCTGTCCGACGCAGACCACATCATAGTTCACTTTAGTACTTTTGGTAATTGTGTTATTTCACGCTTGTTCCATGTGTATATACATAACGGCCATTCATGAAAAATAGTATGATGATGAAGAAGAGACATGAAGTGACACACATGTGGAGCAGAGTGAATAGTCTACGTGAACTCCATTGTATCTTAATCATCTGATTCGTTAGAATCAGAGATATCCGAGAGAGTGAAAGCTATTCAAAAAATAGAGATAGTTGTAGCTAGCTAAGTAAGATCACTACACATAGTGCACCACTACTGTGCACCATTCTTGGGAACAGGATCAGGATCTAATCATTGTATTCACAATAAGCTTAATTCAGATTCTCTATTTTCTTATGTGTATTTCACTACAAATGCTTTCTGATTTCTTTCTCAATTAATGCTCACTCAATTCGAAATGTCTAATCTCGAAGGAAGCATGGTTGTCTCAGATGCCTAATTGTTTTGCTCCCTTCATGGTTGTCTCTGACACCTATCAAGACATTCCTCCATTCGATCTAAGTCAATGTTGAGGTTGTAGTTTGGTAAAATTCTTGTTAAAGTTCTCTATGTTGGAGTTCCATTTCCTATTTCGCACCTAATTTCTTCAAGAGCACCCCCAACAAAGTGGTATCAAAGCCATCATTCCAAACTATTATTAGTATTCAAAATTGTTTTACTATATTTAGATCATTTATCATGGAAGAAACATCATTAGAAATCCGCTTGATCAACAAGTTCAATGGTGATGACTTCCACATGTGGAAGTTCAAGATGAAGATGATACTCATAGAAAAAGAATTCTGGGGATACGTCAACGGTTCGATAGCCAAGCTTGCTGAACCTGACATGTTGACCGCCTGGGAAGCCAAGGATGGCAAAGCTCTTGCCATTGTATACGACACCACACGAATTGTGTTGCGGTAGAAAACCCAATCTGGCTCACATTAGAACCTTTGGTTGTGCAGCTTATGCACATATCCCTGACAAGATTCAAAAGAAACTTGATGAGAAAGCTGAATAGGGATATCTGGTAGGATATCACAACAATTCGTCATACTACAGAGTCTACATGCCAGAGACGAACACTGTGAAGACAGTCAAAGATGTCAGATTTGATGAGAGCAAAATGATGGCCAATGATGATCCTGTCAGCTATGAAGTTTTTGAAAGACAATACTATAATCTGCCACCTGTGACAGAGGGAGCAAAAGACGAATACAAAAACGAAAATTTTTGAGTCGCTTCGCATTCGAGTGACGAATCAGAAGACAAAAGATTCGAGAGACAGCCTTCTGCTACAGTACCTGTGAACCAAGATGGTTCCGGACCTAGTAGAGCAGACAAAGGCAAAGGCATTGCAATTCTAGGAGGATCTCCTAGAAGGTCGACAAGACAACGAAGAGTGCCAAAAAGATATGTGTCGGGTAGATCAGCTTCCACATTATAAGAGTTCTGTGGATTCAGTGGCAAACCACGGACATTCAAGGAGGCAAGTGAATGTCCAAATAAGGACAAATGGATCCAAGCCATGAATGAGAAGATGGAATCCATGAGGAAGAACCAGGTATGGACGTTACAGCCATTACCAGATAAGCAAAAGGATCTAAAATGCAAATGGGTATACAAGCTAAAGTATGGACCAGATGGAGATGTCTCAAAATATAAGGCAAGACTTGTAGCAAAGGGATTTTCTCATGGATATATTATTGACTATTCTGAGACCTTCTCTCTTGTCGTGAAACATTCATCCCTACGTTTACTATTTGCATATGCAGTTGCTTATGACCTTCGGATCCACATTGTGGACAAGAAGACAGCATTATTGCATGGTGAGCTAGACGAAGAGGCCTACATGTATCAATTTCCGGGTTATGCCTCAAATTCACTTCCTAATTATGCATGAAGAATGCATAGGAGTATCTATAGTTTGAAGCAGTCAGCTCGACAATGGTACAAGAAGAAAGATCAAGCCATGAAATCCTTGATTCAAGCCACTCTAATTCCAATGTCTATGTGAGAATTACAGATTGGAAGATCATCATTGTGGCTGTGTATGTGGATGACACTCTGATACTTTGCAAGAGTGAGAAGCTGATTGCTGAAGTGAAGAATGACATCTTGAAACATTTCGAGATTGTAAATCTGGGAGAAGCCAGGTGTTACCTTGGCTTACAGATTGATAGGGACTATGAGGGAAGTAAGGTGTACCTTCATCAGTCTAGATACACCCAAGAAATCGAGAATTTTGGGATGCTAAATTGCAAAGGAGCAAATACTCCAATGCTTGTAGGAACAGTATTGACGAATAAAAATTGTTTGAGGACTGAAAAAGAGAGAGAATTGATGCAGCTCACATCTTACAGGAAACAGATAGGATCGTTGACCTACCTTGCAGATAATACATGCCCTAGCATAGCTTATGTAGTGTTCAAGATAAGCCAATTCTGCATGAATCCAGGCTCGACACATTGGAAGATTGCAAAACAAATTTTGCAATATCTTCAATAAACAAAGGATTATGGTTTGTGTTATTGTCGTGATGCAGGGTTTCAAATGCTTTCCTACAATGATGCTAGTTGGGCATCTCTCAAGAACGACTGTAAAAGTGTCTTAGGAGAATGCACCATCGCGTCAGGTGCAGCAATTCTATGGGTCAGCAAGAAGCAGACCATTGTAGCTCAGTCATCCTGCGAAGTAGGGTATGTTGCAGTAGCAAAGATGGCCAATGAGATAATTTGGCTCAGACAGTTCCTTGACAAACTGGGCAAAACGAGGAATGAATCTCTAGTTTTGCAGATGGACAATACATCTACAATACATCTGACAAAACACATTGCGATCAAGTATCACTTGATCAGGGATCTGATCGGGAAGAAGATGTTGCAGACCACCTTCATTGAAACGAAAGACATGGTTGCTAACATTTTCACAAAGGCCCTAGACAAAGGTCTATTCAAGAAACCGAGGAGCAGTCTTGGAATCGTCAAGCTATCATGCTTCGATAGGGAGCTAAAGAAACAAAATGTTTCTAGTGCCAAAGCCATGCTAGCTCTCTACACAGATTTTGACAAGAAAGAAAAAAGAAACGAAATTGTTTGTGAACAATTTTGCAACACACGACACAAAATTGTTTCGTGACACAAAATCTTTCTTGCTCCACGAACGGCCAAGAAGATCAGCCAAGTACCATGAGGTACAAATATTCGATCAAATATTATCACATCAGCAGAAGTATTTTAGATCATGGCTAATCTGCCACTCTTGTAATTTGCGATCAATTGTAGATGTATAATCTTTCAAATCTGTAAGTTACACGATGTGACACGAAAAAGTTTGCGAACTATATACTTTCTATTTGATGCATAATACCAATGCTAGTAAGCAAGACAAGAAGTCAGAAGACGAAAAATACTAAATACAAGTCCGCCTACGTGCAAGACAATTCTGTAGAGGATCTGTAGATCCAGAAGTCCGCTAGTAAGCAAGACACGATTCGTGAGAGAACTGTATTTTCTCTCATGTCAATGCACTGCGTGGATCTATCATGCAGTGCTTGATGAATCAGAAAATCAATAGATGATATTGTAGTTGTTGTGCACATATTATTCTAAATGATTGTATGATCTCGAATGTATTTTTGTCTGCTACAATTCATGTGTCTGATTTACTTGCTCATTTAATTTTGCACTTTGGTTTGATATTGTTGAATGCTATATTAATTTGTTAAAATAGATCAGCCATGTTTGTCTACACTCTAAAGGATCATAGGAATGATATAGCCGGCAGTGACTAGCGATCATATCTGAATTCTTGACAAACTAATCTTGTTCGCGAATCCTTTTGCTTCGTGTTTTGCTTCATGATCACTTGGCTATAAGGGTAAATAAATTACAAAGCTCACCTAAATTTTGTTTTGTTTCGTTTCGTCTTGTCTCATCTAATTACAGAGCCTGATCGATCTTTTCACGAATGCTTGTGTTTCGTTTTATTTCGTGTCATTTTGTAATCCCTATGCTTTTAGCATGAATCAATGTTAGAGCTCGTTTAAGCTTCACTTTGCTTCGCTTCATTTCATTTTCATCTAGATTTTGTCTCGTTTCATTTTGTTGTGTTTCAAAGCTTAATTGATCCAACACGAATTATTCTCGAATAGAAATAATTCTTGTTTCCCAAAAAGTTGCATGAATCGTTTGAGATTTTCTTTTATCAGTTTATCACTAGAGTTCTAGCTGAAATCTGCATTTTCTGAGTGCATTTTTTGCATCAATCTTTCTCTTGATGTTATCCCACTCACAAACACTGATAAGGTTCTGCAATGCCGCACAATGCATTGTGCACCAGCTCAACATCACGTATGCGCTCACCAATAGAATGTAGTTCATCCCTCATTGTCTTGATTCTGGTCATGTACGTCTGAATGTGCTCTCCTTGTTCCATTCAAGCACTATTCAGTTTTGACTTCAGAATTATAATCCTTGATGGATTTGACGTCTCAAACTACTCCTTTAGCACATCTCATGCTTGTCTTGATTCTGGTCATGTACGTCTGAATGTGCTCTCCGTGTTCCATTCAAGCACTATTCAGTTTTGACTTCAAAAACATAATCCTTGATGGATTTGACGTCTTGAACTACTCCTTTAGCACATCTCATGCCTGTCTGTGTAATGGCATCACTTATGTGGGTAATGATGTGGTCTTTCACTGACAAGTTGATGAAGGTCAAAGCTCTCCTCGCCTTCATGTCGAACACTTTAATGTCCGCTTCATTTGGCGGTCTTCTCTCATCACCTATGATGGCATCCCACAGTTCCTTCTCTATCAGTATGTCTTTCATTTTGAATTTCCACAATGCACAGTTTGAAATCCCATGCAATTTGTTATTTTCACTCAAAATGACTCTCCCATGTTTGCCATCCCAAAACTGCCTAAAACTGCAATCGTAAGCTAAAAAATAGGGGTCCGCCAGTGGCAACCTCACCTCAACCTACATAGCACTGTTGGAGGGTTTGCGGATATCGAGGCAATCCTAACCATAGTTAATAAGTGAAAGGGATTTGGCACCCTACGTGTGTAAGTCCGATCCAATGACCACATAGATAATTGATTAGCTAGAAGTTAATAAAAGGACTTTCGGCCTTTTAATATCACAGGGCCTAGTAGTCAAGTTAGTGTATAAAAGGCATTCCCAACAAAAATTCAAATTCAAATTGGTTCCCTCCACTTTTTGAATACTTAGGGTAGAAATTGGCCAATAGGATTTGAGGCCAAAGCCCTAAAATCCACTATATATAGTGGTGAATTCGAATCATTTGTACATATTATCTTCATTTTATGGAATGGATATGGAATCTCCTTGCTCTCCATCTTTCCTCCTCTACGTCTCATGTTTTCTTTGGATTTGCTAATTGTTCGATTTAATGCTTATTGGGATTGATCATTCTTATGGTTTTTGTGAGAGAGAAGGGTAAGTCTCTATCATTGTTGTGGATCTAGTGTTAATGAATGTAGTGTTTATGGATCTTAGAATAGCCATGAATCATATGCATTTACTGGATTATGAAATATGTTATCGCTCTCATGGGAACAAATCTCCGTGTGACAACTAGTTAATCATTTTCATCTCATTGATGCTTGTGTGGTTGGATCTAGGGTTGAGGGTGGATAGGAAATGCTTAGTGTTAATGGATCTTAGTGTTAGCCATGTATGCATTTGTTGGATCATAAAATATGTTATCGCTCTCATGGGAACGAATCTCCATGAACACAAGAACACATAAAGAACACGTGAAGCAAATATCCACGCATATATCCATGCACAATACAAAGGAGGTCGCGTGGCCAAAAAAAATTCACGTGGATATAGCTGTGGATTGGCGTGGATATAGCATGGATATGCTCATGTGGATTATCCATGCGTGGATGTTCCACATTGATATCATTTTTGGCAACAACTATTCATAGTTGGCCGGAGGTCGTAAAATTCAAATCGCATGGATTATCCACACGTGGATCTTCCATACCAACTCCAACAACGGGCAGCCGGAGAGGAGAATTTGATTTTGGCGTGGATTATTCAAGCCATAGTAAGATTAAAAAAATAGGCTTGACTTTCGCGTGAATATGGCATGGATACTACATGGCAAATTATCCACACGTGGATAATCCACGCGAAATTGTTTTATCCACGCAAAATCCAGAGAGCTGGGACCGTGAATATCTTGTGGATAAATTTATTTTTATATCCACATAATATCCACGGCCCAGGGATGTGGATTTTGCGTGGATAATCCACGCCGATTTTTTTTACCAGATTTGTTTTTTGGCGCATGAACCAAAATGTGGTTCGCAGATGTCGACTTCTTTTTTCTTTTGTGTGAGAGACAGAAAAAGAGATAAAATATGGGAGTGAGGATGAGATGGGAATGAATGTGAGTGAGAATATTGATAGTGTTTTGTGTTTTTAGTCCATTGATGGATGTTAGTTGTATTTGTTTTGTGATCATAATCTTTTAGGATAAGTTTTAAGATCTTTTTTGTTTGTATATGAAAAATGGAAAAAGAGCTTTCAGATTGAAAGATCAAGTGCATGCAAAAGGAAAAACAAAGATTGCAAAACAATGGAGATACAATAGTAAAGGTAAATTCCCATTTATTTTGGTTCATTTGATATATATTTGATAACTTAATGTGTTCTCTCTTGATGCATTGTATTGTGGTTTCCATTACTTTCCATTGTGCTTTCCATTACTTTCCATTGTGCATTCTAGCATGCAAATCATGTGCTAAAATAGATACATTGCATTGAATTTATCAATAGATACATTTGCATTCAATAGATGTGCATTCAATAGACTATGCATTGCATTGAATTCATAAATAGATACATTTGCATTCAATAGATGTTCATTCAATAGATGTGCATTCAATAGACTATACATTCATGAATTAAAAATATATGCATTCAACATTTTTGCAAGAATGATGTAGTGGCAAAACATTATATTGATCTCAAAAAAGTACATTGATGAAAGAATTAATTACCCCTTCATACATTGCCTTCTACAAGGCCTTACATTCAATTTTAAAATTCTACTCATCATCACTTCCTCCCTCCTCGCTTCCTTCGTTTTGTAGATTTACGTTGGTGTCCACATCTTCAAACTCCCCTTCGCTCTCATTCACGTTCTCTTCCACATTTTCCTCAATATTTTCCACATTTTCCTCCACATCAAGAACGCTTGAATTTGTAGAGCCTCTCTACAAAATAGAATCAAAGATTCGATTAAATTGAGATAAAACTTGTAAACCACAAAGTAAACAATCACAAAACAATAAAGGTTAAGAGTTTAAGATTGGATACAATCCATGGGATTCCATAAATGCTTTAAGGCCGACATATCCATGATCGTAGCCTTGTTTATACTCTGTCGCGGTCATGTGTCTTCCAAAATCACCAAGCTACATTCAACAAAAAAAACATAGTTTAGCAAAAAAATATAGTTTAGCAATAAAAACATAGTAAAAAATATTGCACTTACAAATTGGGCCTCTAGATTGCAACTTCCTCCTGATCCCAAGTGACTTTGGCCATGTTTTAAGATCTTCTCGGCGGCGGCTCTACGTTGTTGTTTATACTTTTGGGGATTGTTTTCAACAATCCCCTTTCACCTTCCTCCAATCCCATTTGGAGCACCATCCAGGCTTCGTGGGATTCTTGGGATTCTTCACAGCTCTTCTCATCAATTGCCTTGTGTTTCGAATCCAAAGGCACATTGAATTCAAGGCCCAAGGCCTACTAAAAAAGTTGGATTGAGGGAATTCAGAATATAAAGTCTCTATTATTTTATTTCTATCTTGAAGTGATTGGGAGGACCAATCAATCATGTAATATTCACCAAAATATAAAGCAACTAAATCATGCACACGGGCATGAACTACATTGTCACACGTATTTTTATAACTCCACCACGTGGATTGAGATCATAATACACACTACACGATTCCTGGGAAGGGGCACCCTCGAAGCTCTTCTCTCAAATGATTCACCTGAAGAAGATAACACAAGAGTTTTTATCCTATCTCTTTGTTGAGGAGATAGATTTTCAAACCAATCTTGTTTATATCCTTTGGGCTCTTCACGAGCTCTTCTCCTAGATTTTCTCCCACTTGACCTACCACTTGAAGACATTGTATCAAAGAAAACTTCAAAAGTTAAAAAGTAGTGGAGAATGGGAGTGAAAGAGTAGTGAAGAGTGTAAGATTAGAAGAGTAAGCAATGACAAGAGCAAGCAATGACAAGAAAGCAATAGAAAGAGCAAGATCAATAGCAAGCAAGAACAAGCAAGCAAGATCAATAGATTAGGAAGAACTTGCAAGCAAGAGCAAGAGCAAGCAAGCAAGATCTATAGAACTTGGAAGAACAATAGCAAGCAAGAGCACTAAACACTAGATTAGGAAGAGCACTAAACTCAAAAGCAAAAGAAGAGGAGCAAAATGCTTGCAAAAATCTGATTTTATGGAGATTCAAGTTTCACATGGATTATCCACACAGAAAATATCCATGTGTCCATCCATGCGCTATCCACGCGTGGATGTTCCACACGGAATTTTTTTCCCTCTTGAGATCTAATCAAAATTAGGGTTTCGACAAAATCACAAAAAACTAAACATCTCAAATTCTACATGCAATTTCTAAAAACTTGATATATCATCTTGGCCTTCCTAATGCACCAGAAATTGGCTAATTCTAGTAAACCAAGTGTGAAATTGGAATTGATCAAGTATATAACCCTATATTGAGTTTTGACTTACAAAAGATCAATTCTACATATGCAAAAATGCTGATTTTTGAGTAGAAATCAATCTAGCATTATCTAGCATTGGTAACTCCTCCAATTCTTTGCTAAAGATGGATGATCCTTTCATAACCTGAAATAAAATACTCTGATACCATGTGAAGGATTTCAGACATTCAAGATCCAATCCATGTCCCTGATCTCTGGTTACAAAAGGAGCAAACCAGCAATCCTGCCAATGTAGAAAAATAAGCATCTACATACAAAATGAGATGCAAACTCTAAGAGATATTGATCAAACATGAACCAAAACATAAAATATGGTTGTTGTCCATACAATTACAGAACCCTACTGTATTTCACACGTGTGGAACCAAAAATAGCAATAAATGATCATTTTCAAATAGAATTGCAAGATAACACAATGAGAGTGCACCAATGAGTAGTAGAACCCAAAGAGAACCATGTATAATGATGAAATGAGAGAGAGAAGAGAGAATATATGTCTCTCCATGAGTTACATCCTTGTATAGTAGGTCCAAACCCTATTTGGCCACTTGGCTTTCCCTCCAAAATGTAAACCCTACTATTTTTGGGTCTAGATTCAATGTACCCAAAGTTCAAATTTGAATCTCTCTCAAACTCGACTGCCAACTTTCCCACACTTTCAAAAAGTGTTTATTGAATGTATTTTAAACTAATATAACTTCAAAAATTTTATCTCTAAGTCTAAAATGAGTTTTGGCCTCATATTGACAATGTACCAAAATATGACTAAACTTGTTGAAATCTCTCATAGTCAATCCCATAGGTTTGTTCGTAACCTTTGACGACTAGACGAGCATTCTATTTGGCTGTTGAGCCATCTGGATTGAGCTTCAACTTGAAGATCAACTTGGTGTCGATGATTTTTGCATCTATAGGAGCTTCGACAAGATGCCAGGTCTTGTTCTTCATCAATGAATTGTATTCAGCATGCATGGCAGAGTGCCAGTTGTCTGCATTCGAACTTGACAATGCTTCTATTACTGAAGTAGGTTCATCGTTGATGATGAATGCCTAAGGGATGAAACGATCAGATTCTGGTCGATGTCGAGTAGATCTTTGGCAGGTGCTAAGATGATGATTCTCCTTGACAAGGGTATCTTTGATGTTCATAGGACGAGGCATGTCGATGGTGATGGGAGTCGTTGGGACGAACTCTTGCATTCATTGCTTCTGCTTGAAGTTGAAGAATTTCTCTTCAAGGAAGACAACATCTTGACTAACTGAGATTCGGCTTGACTCGACATCAAAAATTTGATAGGCTTTGTGTGAAGTCGAGTATCCAATGAAGATACTCCTATAGCTAACAGGGTCAAGCTTCTTTCTCAAATCAGAGGGATCTATACATAACAAAGACAGCCAAACACTCGAAGGTGTCTTAAACTCGATTTGTAGCCACAGAAAGCTTTGAAAGGAGTCTTTGAGTTGACTGCTTTGGTATTCAAGTAGTTTTGTACATAGCAAGCTGTTGAAACAACTTCAGCCCAAAAATTCTTGGTGAGCTAAATCATTTGACATCATTGATCGTGTTGCATTTAGCAATGTTCAGTTCTTCTTTTCGGCTACACCATTCTACTGTGGTGTGTAGCTGGTGATTGCAAAACTCTCCAAAGTAAAACTCTATGAGGTTGCAAAACTCTCCAGAGTAAAATGTATACATCCTGTATATATCCGTTGAAGAAAATACTTTTTATCTTTTTTGATTGTTGGAGATCCATTATGGAATGTGTTGAAGAAATATCTTTTCTTTGATGTGTCGCTGATTTCGATTGTTTGTGAGGATGCTTCACATTTGAGGGGGGGGATATGTAATACTATATTACATGCCTATTTTTCTTGAAGAACTAATTGATGATGCATAATTTTAATTAACCTACTCAAGTGATGAAGATAATCACCGAATATGAAGAAATGTCTAATGGACCCGACAATGACAACTTATACAAAGATTTATTGAAGACAAAGAGGCCTAAATAAGTATGACTGAAGAAAGGACTGTATTCCGAAGAGTAAATATGAAATGACACGAACCTCAATAAAAATGCTAGCCTTAAGAGAAGAACATTCCATAAGCCCTATCGGTCATGTCTCAATCAAACGTTGTAACCTTCTAGGTGCTTGCTTCTCATTGGAGTAAAGTCGCGTAACAAGAATGCTATCTAGGACATGTAAACTTGTAATTTTCCTATTGGATGTAATTAGTTAATTAAACTAAATGTGAAGTGACATATCAGTCACTAGAGAGCTGCGTACTCTCGCGCTCATTCTCTATATGTACTCCATTTACACTTCAATACAATCACCGAGTTTATCAAGAGATCACAGAGAGTGTTTTTCGAGTTCTCTTTTCTCTCTGCTTTTATAAGCCTTCTGTTTGCTGAGTACTTCTGTATCTAATAGTTGGTAAGCCTCATCTTGTTGGATATGCTTGTGATTGAAACTCTGGTCAAACACTTCTTTAGCCTTAATATTGTCGTATGAGAACTACCGTAAATTCATCGCTAAGATTGTCTTAAATCTCATTGATCATTTGGTTGCCTATGCAATTGAATAATCAATTGCTTGGAACTTAATTTTGATGTTAACTTATGGAATCACTATTACAGTTCTCTGACGAATATTTAGACTTACACATCCTGAAGTTTGTTCTGTGTTGTTGTAAATCAATGCTTTGTACTTTGCATATGCATACTCATGTAGTTCAACATAGCAGTTAGTCATTCTTGTAAAAAATACATCAAATAAGGACCCTAAAACACTTGAAATGATGAGGGAAACAATAGATTATGATCTCATAAGATTAGCACAAGTTGAACCATCAAAATCCATCAAAAATCTATGCTTGAACCTCACTAAATGGCCCAAATCCTTGAAGAAGGCTTCACACGTGTGAAAGTACGGACTCCCACAGTCTGAGTACTGTACACCAGACCTACATTCAATCCTATAATCATTAGTAATCACAAGTACTCAAACAATTATGAACATAGAGAGCAATTGCACCATTATGAGAGAAAAATCATGAAATTGCTTGATCAATTTTGGTGAGATATCATCACCTATATATACATGATCCATCACGGTTTTGGGCAGGTATGAGTATCCCTAAACCTATCCCTATTGCTAATTTTGGTGGATCTTTCATCCCTACCAAGTTAGGGTTGGAATCTTGGAGATCCCTCAACAATGCAAAAATTACCAAAAATAGCTCCTATTTTTTCTCCCTTGTATCTAAGCATAATTTGGACTCATTCCAAAGGTTCTAACACTTAGGTCTACTTGAGAACATCCTTATGAATGGTACCCTATGCTATTTGGCACGTGTGACAAGCCTTGGTTCAATCATTGCTTTACTAATCACTCCAAGTGATGATCTGAACTTCATAAAAGGTGTCTTTTGAAGTGGTTTAGTAAGTAGATCAGCTACACATTCATTGCTTGGAACATGCTCCAAAGCAATCTCCTTGGCTTGCACCATTTCTCTCACAAAGTGATGGCATATCTCAATGTGCTTAGATCTTGCATGGAAGATTGGGTTAGATGCAAGGTGTTGGGCTGATATATTGTCATTGTAGATGATTGGTGCCTCCTCTGAATCCATGATCTTTAGTTCCACCAATAATCTCTTGATCCAAAGTACCTCCTTTGTAGTGGTTGTCAAAGCTTTGTACTCGGCCTCGGTTGAAGATAGAGATATAGTTTCTTGCTTTTTTGAAAGCCATGAAACCACACCTTCTCCTATGAAAGTTGAATAGGCACTTGTTGATTTCCTATCCCTCTTGTCCCCTGCAAAATCTGAATCACTAAATGCATGAAGGTTAATCACATCTCCTCTATATAGAATCCCAAAATCCAATGTACCCGAGATGTATCTTAGAATCCTCTTAGCCTTTTTCCAATGGATATTCAATGGCTTTTGCATGGATTGGCTCAACCTACATACACTAAAGCTAAGATCTGGTCTAGTTATAGTGATCCACATTAAGGAACCTATAAGTTGCCTAAACAAAGTGATGTCCATGAAGGATCTTTCATCATCTTCATTTGGCACTTTTACATCTTGCTCCATTGGTGTGTCAACACTTTTGCATACTTCCATCTTAAACTTCTTCAAAAGACTTTGAGCATAGTTTACTTGAATTATAAAGATAAAATCAGACCCTCTAAGTACTTCTATGCCTAAGATGAAGTGAAGACACCCTAGATCTACCATCTTGAACTCTAAGGATAGATCTATCTTGATTTTTTCAATACCATCAACACTATTTCCACTAATGATGATGTCATCTACATAAATGAGTAAAAGTACAATACCAACATCATCAAACTTAATGTAAAGAGTGGGATCATATTTACTTTGAACAAAAGAAAGTGAAATAAGATAGCAATGTAGTCTTGAATTCCAAGATCTCGAGGCTTGCTTCAAGCCATAGATGCTTCTTTGAGATGGCATACTTTGTTCTCCATTCCATGCTTGATGAACCCTTGTGGCTGCTCCATATAGATATCCTCTTCCAAAAAACCATTCAAGAAAGCATTAGAGACATCCATTTGACATAGAATCCATCCAAAATGTGATGCAAGTGCAATGATTAGTCTTATTGTGACCATCTTGGCCACGGGTGCAAAAGTTTCCTCATAGTCTATCCCTCTCTCTTGAGCATAACCTTTTGCAACTAATCTTGCTTTATGTTTGTTAACACTCCCATTTGCATTCAACTTAAGCTTGAAGACCCACTTGCATCCTATTACATTCCTTTGAGGTCTCTCAACAAGCAACCAAGTTTCATTCTCAATCAAGGCATCATACTCATCCAACATAGCTTTATACCATTCTTTGGAGTTCAATGCATCTTCAACATTAGACGATTCTTCAAAACTAGATAAAGCATAAGAAGTGGATGAGATACCCTCAACTTGCTGTCCTTTGCCTTGATATGTGAGCCTTGATGGCTCCACTTTTGCCCTTGAAGATCTCCTTGGTGTGATATGTGGGTTTGGTGCTTGCTCCTCCATGAGCTCCTCCTCAAAACCAAGATCTTGCTCCTCGGCCATCTTCTTCTTGATTGTTGGAGCACTTGAGCCTTCTTCAAGCATATGCATGTGATGTTCATCAAAGATGACATCCCTTGAAACAACAAATTTGTTTAAGGATGGGAGATAGACTTTGTAGCCCTTGCTTGAGCTTGCATATCCAAGCATGATCCCTCTTGTGGAAGATGGATCCTCCTTGGTTCTTGTTTCCAATGGCACATGCACATAACATATACACCCAAAAACTTTCAAGTGATTAAGATTGGGTTTCTTTCCATACAACATCTCATAAGGAGTTTTGCCTTCAATTGCTTTGCAAGACACCCTATTCATCAAGTAGTTTGCACATACAAGAGACTCACCCCAAAAGGATTTGGGCAAACAAGCATCTAATCTTAAAGCCTTAGAACATTCACATAATGTTCTATTCCTTCTTTCAGCAACTCTATTTTGTTGAGGAGTGTAAGGACAAGAAGTCTCTTTCTTGATCCCTTCCTCCTCACAAAAGGCCTTGAACTCATTGGAGATGAATTCTCCACCATTGTCAATTCTAAGAATCTTGATGCTATGATTATGATGCTTTTCCACAAACAACTTGAACTTTACAAAAGTATCAAATACTTGAGACTTGAAGGAAATTAAGAACACCCAACAATATCTTGAGTAGTCATCAATGAAGGTTAAAAACATGGATGAACCTCCATTAGATTTGGTGCTAGCAATGTGCACATCCGAGTGTATGAGTTCAAGAGGATGAGATGACTTTGTGATGGAGTTAGGAAACACCTTCTTATGTGCCTTGGATAAGGCACAAGCTTCACAAACCTTGTCTTCCTTCCCAATAGACCTTGGTAGGCCTAAAGCATACTCCTCCTTGATCATAGCCTCCATGGAACCCGAGTTGACATGTCCAAGTCTTTTGTGCCATAAAGTAAAGGTAGATATCTTGCTCTTCTCGGCCAACATGACAACATTAGTATCCACAAATGCATCCAGCTTATAAAGTTTGCCAAGTCTAGTGCCCTTAGCCACTATCTTACCCTTCTTCTTGATGAAACATTCATTTGAAGCAAAGTCAACATTGAAACCATTGTCTACCATTTGGCCAACACTTAGTAGATTCTTTGTTATTGTAGGAATGTACAAAACACCTTCTATGTTGATCTTTTTGGAAGATCCTAAGCAAAGGGGAATGCTACCAACTCCTTCAATCTTACAAGCTTCATCATTTGCTGTATAGATAGACTTTATAGGTCCATCATAAGATAAGAGAGAAGAGAAAAACTCCCTTTTACTAGTCATGTGTGAACTAGCACCCGAGTCAATCCACCAAGGATCTTCTCCTTTGAAGCTTGTTGAAGAAAATATGGACATCATGAGAGAGTCCTCATGTGAACTCTCCTCCTCCTCCTCTTTGCTCATGTTGGCTTGGCTTTGATCTTGCTTCCTCTTGAAGCATTCCGAGGCATAATGCCCCATCTTGCTACAATAGTAGCACTTCACCTTTGATTTGTCCTTCTTGACTTTGGTGGTTGATGGAGATGCCTTTGAGGGTCCTTCTTGATCGTCAAGCTTTGTAGACTTCTTGAATGTTGATCCTTTGCCTTTGGACTTGCCTTTGCCTTTGGTGAAGAGAGCTTGGTCATCTCCACCTTGGATGGAAAGCCTATCCATCCTCTCTTGCATTTGGCTCCTTCTTGATTCCTCGGCCATGAGTGTGCCTTGGAGTTCTTCAAGTATGGGTAGCTTACCCATAATTGCATATCCCTGAACCAAATTGTCAAATTCAAAGCTTAGTCCATTCAATATGAGTTGAACAAGCTCTTCATCCTTGATAGGGTCACCTATAAAGGCTAGCTCTTTGTTCAATTTTTTTACTCTTAGGACAAAAGTATGTGCACTCTCTCCTTTCTTTTGATAGCTTCTATAGATTTGATTCTTCAAAGCTAACATTCTAGTTTGGTTCTTGGATTCATAGACCTTTTGCAAAGTCTCCCAAGCATCTTGAGCTGAAGTGCAATCTCCTACCTCTCTTAAGAGTTCATTTGCAACATTCATTTTTATGCAATGTAGTGCAACATTGCACCTCTTGATGTATTTGGCTTTTTCTTGAGGATGAATAGGTTCACCCTCCTTACCATGTACAATTTCCATCAGATCTTGCATGATCATGATAGATTCCATTCTAACTTTCCACATGGAATAGTTAGTTTTGTTGAGCCTTTCATTAGTATCCAAAAGATATGCATTTATAGATGCCATCTAGTCTCCTAATCAAGGACTTGACACAAATGAAGGTTACTTCTATTGATTTGATTGAAGGTCTACCTTATCCCACTTCTTAGGGACCTGAAAATATCAGTAATAGACTTCCTATAAATATCTAAGAATGATCTCTAACAAAATCAAATCATAGAATACTAGAAACAATGCACTTGCTTGATTGAAGTAGACAATACTAGTAGAATTGCCCCTCTTTCTATAAAGAACATTAAAGATTCCAAATGATCTGATCAAGAGTGAATTTCAGCAACCTAATATACTTCCAAAATCACTTGTAAAAGATATAAATGGAACTTAATGAGGATGCAACACAATCTACTATCCAATCACAAGCAAAAAATGATCAAAATTGATGAAAAATTGATCTAATTTGGTGCATAAGTCAAGAAATGGTTGGACTGAACCTAAATCACTTTAGGAGGTGCCTACTACACCTTAGAAAAGCCTTGAAGAGTCCCCAAAACTTTGATCTTCCCTCTCCTTGAATGCTAGAAAGCCTTCTCTATGAAATCACCTCCAAAACTCGCTTAGAAATCAATGCTTGGAGCAAGCAAAACTTGCTATCTTGGTAATGTGAATTGAATTCAACTTTGCCTCTGGTTTTAGACACCTAAACACCTGCAAATGAAGTCACACAACACCAATCTCCAATGTATTTGACTCACTTTGAGTTCTAGAATCAATACTAGATGCTAAGATCCAATCTACACAAGATTTAGATCAAAAATTGTGATCAAATTGAATGCAAACCAAGGATTTAGCTCATTTCAGCCTTTAGGCTCTGATACCAAGTAAAAATTACATCAAATAAGGACCCTAAAACACTTGAAATGATGAGGGAAACAATAGATTATGATCTCATAAGATTAGCACAAGTTGAACCATCAAAATCCATCAAAAATCTATGCTTGAATCTCACTAAATGGCCCAAATCCTTGAAGAAGGCTTCACACGTGTGAAAGTACGGCCTCCCACAGTCTGAGTACTGTACACCAGACCTACATTCAATCCTATAATCATTAGTAATCACAAGTACTCAAACAATTATGAACATAGAGAGCAATTGCACCATTATGAGAGAAAAATCATGAAATTGCTTGATCAATTTTGGTGAGATATCATCACCTATATATACATGATCCATCACGGTTTTGGGCAGGTATGAGTATCCCTAAACCTATCCCTAATTCTAATTTTGGTGGATCTTTCATCCCTACCAAGTTAGGGTTGGAATCTTGGAGATCCCTC
The DNA here is from genome assembly GCA_029204225.1 of Diphasiastrum complanatum. Lineage (NCBI taxonomy): Eukaryota > Viridiplantae > Streptophyta > Lycopodiopsida > Lycopodiales > Lycopodiaceae > Diphasiastrum > Diphasiastrum complanatum. The sequence goes on from CM055092.1 coordinate 26,192,230, forward strand.
AACAATGCAAAAATTACCAAAAATAGCTCCTATTTTTTCTCCCTTGTATCTAAGCATAATTTGGACTCATTCCAAAGGTTCTAACACTTAGGTCTACTTGAGAACATCCTTATGAATGGAATCCTATGCTATTTGGCACGTGTGACAAGCCACATCATGACCATCTAACTATTTACAAGTCATATGACCAAAACTAGTCAAGCTAGAATTGTGAATTTTTAACAATTCTTATGAATGAGCGCTCTCTGTTGTTGAGGATAGATTGTCGAAATTCATTTGGAATGCATTGAGACATTTGCATCTTTCTCTACCTTGGTTTAATTGATGCAACAGATTGTCGCTTGTCTCACAAAACTTTATTAGGAGCACAGACCGATATATCGGATTGGCAGATAAGTCGAATACTCTAATAAGAAATGTATCATGTTCGATATGAGTTTTTTGGTATCAATATCTTTTACTTTTTATTGTTTGGAACCACAACTAACCGGTGATACTGGTTGCCGATACTCTTGAATGTCTGTTGACAACCAGCTTTTAATCCAAGAACAATAAAATGAGTTAAAAACATCTAAAATCACAACATAAAGCAGTCCCTTTGGGGAACAACAATCTTTTATGATACATATCCTTACATTTAAGATAAGTATAGCATGACAAATTCTTATTTTGGCATCGTTGTCGGGGTTTGCTAATCTATTGGATATAGATGTTTGTCAGTTAATGATTAATGCCAACTGTAGGAAGCAGTTCAATCAGTTCTAGAGTAGAGTGTTTGGAAAGAAATAGAAGCTGTCGTGAGAACCTTTTCAAAGGTCTTCAACAAGCTTTTCAGCGCGAAACATCACCTTTTGCCACTTATTAGGAAGCTGAAGTTTATTTCAACAACTTACTCGATAAACCCAAAACTGAAACTGAACCTGAACTTCTTGAGACTGTTCAAAATCCTAATCCAAATTTAGATCTTGATCCTGACCCTGAGCCATATCCCAATCCTGAATAAAAAATGGATCCTCTTCAGAACCGATTCAATTCCAGTTCAAAAATCAGGTATGATTACTTTAAGGGAACTTCTTCAAATGATGCCGATAGTTATATTTCCCAGTTTGAATCCATTGTCATTTCCAATAGTGAGGGAACAAATGCAAAAATATTACGTATATTCCCTAGTCTACTGTGGAAACAAGCCCGAATTTGATACAGCCAAATGGATCGTGCAGTCGTTAACACTTGGGACTTGTTGAGAGAAGTCTTTCTTAATCCGTTTCATGAAATTGGCTACTCTACTCGAGTGTTTGCATGTCTCAATTATGTTCAAAAGAAGGAAAAGGAGTCTCTGAGAAGGTAAACCCGAAAGGTTATAAACTTAATTGGTAAACTAGTGGGTGTTTTTCCTATTGCAAGTAGGATTGAATGGTACCTTGCAGGGCTGCCAAGTAAGATTGACAGGTAGTGCCGTCAAGGACCCATGAATACTTTGGATGAAGTCATTGCAACAACAGAGAATTATGAAACGTCAAAAATTGCTCGAAAGTGTCGTTCCAGCAAGAAGACAAAGAAGAAGTCATCAGTCTTATCTGACGATTCAAGCTCGGAAAGAGGATTCGTCCAATAGTTCGAAGTCATCACTTCTGACTTGAATATCTAGTGTACTAGATGCAGAACTCCAGGTCACTCTAACCATGAATGTAAAGTTAAACAAGTTTCTTATGTTGAGATTTCCGATGGAGAGGTTTTGTATGTATATGAAACAGATCCGAAGGAACATTGTCGTTATGTCCAAGGATCATCTACACCAATTTTGCAGCCCAAACCGAAATTTGGACCAAAGCACTTTGTACCTACTCAAACGAGAAACTCGAATCAAAAGACTGTTTATGCACCCGTCAATTTGCCACTGAAGAAGCTGGTGGGCAACTGTTATAACTGTGGTGCACAAGGCCATTGTTCACCCGATTGCTCGGAGCCTCGTCGACTAATCGGCTATGTACCTTTGTGTTCAGATTGTTCAGGAGAAGGACATTTAGCTGCAGACTACCCCCAAGTCTCAAAAGTCAAAGGTGTTGTACAAGTATGTCCAATATCCAAGTGCTGAATCAGAGATTAAAAAGAAATAAGAGGATGCAATTGTGCAGAGAATTGAATGTTTTGACGAAGGCACTCTGCTGGTTACTGATACTAATTGGCCAAGTGATTTTGAAGATGTTTGTAAAGTTTCTACTCGGAGCACTTCAAAATCACTCAAACCAACGAAAGAGGATTTAGCTAAGACTCAGAAGAATAAGAGAAAACATCCGACAAAGAAGTTGAAGAACAAGTCTCTTACTCAAAAAGACTTGAAGGACGAATCTGATTATGACAGAAACACTGCTAAGATGTTTCAGAAGGATGTTGTTGAGGAAGCAAAAACTCTTATCGAAGAAGAACTTAAATCCAATCTGCTTCAAAAGAAAGTCGCTTTCAAAGAGGAAGTTCCATTAAGTTCGAAGTTATCCAATGTTGTAGTGGACTTTAGGTTGCAGACAAAGAAGCAGTATGATATTGTTTCCGATATTGGCTCCTTAAGGCCAAATATTACATTTGAGCAGATCCTATCAGATAACAACTATTATCGGAAGCAACTGAAGATTCTATCGCAGACAAGGAGGAAGAAGAAGATTTCTCTTCTTGAGATATCTATTCTTGATGTTGACCTTGGAGACTTGGGAGCGCCAGAAATTGATATCTCTATCTCAAGATGTTTAATCGAAAAAGTACCAATTGACTCCAAGTCAAGTGTCAATATTATGATAGAGGATATGGCACATGCACTTGGACACTAACATCCAGCCTACTGAACGTAAGATAAATTGGCCGACTCGACAAGAGGACAAAAAAATGATGAAAAACGAGACTATCATGTCTATTATGCAGGGCATCATTTAAGCATCTCAGAAAAGAATTATTTAGCAACAGAGTGTGAAGGACATGGAATGATTTTCTCAGTAAAAAAAATTTGACATTATTTGCTGGGATATTTCTTTATCTTCCATGTCGACCATTATGCGCTAAAACATTTGGTTAATAAACCATATCTTTCAGGTTTCACACGTGTGAAGAGTGCCTAGTCATCTAGATCCACCAATGGGAGCCATATGTGCTCATTTCCAAAGTTGACTATTCTCTTTGGCTAGAAAACAAAAAAAGTAGTCTTCCACATTTATAGGAATATTCTCTATAAAATAGGATCTAATGAAATCTTCCTATCTTATCTTCTAGAAGCTTATCCACACGTGTGAATGGTATCTTGACATGTGTGAGTGATAACTCATTCACATGGAAGTCCAATCTATTTACACAAAGTTTGACCAATTTGACCATTTTCAAGCTTCTACTCAAAGGTCAATTTCACACTAGTGTAGGTCAAGCTAAAATCAATCTAACTTTATAGAAAGGACTTATGTACATTCTTTCACATGTGGGAACAGACTCCACATGTGTGAGATCCTATCAAGCTCAAATAGCTTGAGATCTACAAGGTACGACAAGTTGGAAGTGATATTTTAACACTCCTCCTCATTTCTAACTTGTTAAGAGTAATGTACACATATCTACAACTCCAAGAGCATCTCTTAACTTAAAAAATGAATCTTTAGCCAAAGGTTTGGTTAGGATATCAGCTATGCACTCGGATGAAGGCACATGATGAAGTTGAACCTCCTTGGATTGCACCTTCTCCCTCACAAAGTGATGAGCTATCTCAATATGCTTTGTTCTAGCATGGAAGATCGGATTGGTAGCAATTTGTTGAGAAGCTTGATTGTCACAATAGATGCAAGGGACCTCCTCGGCCTTTAGCACTTGAAGCTCCACCAAAAGTCTTCTTAGCCATAGGAGTTCTTTGGTTGTTGAAGTCAATGCCTTGTACTCGACTTCACAAGAGGAAAGAGAAATTGTATCTTGCTTTTTGGAAAGCCAAGATATCACTCCTCCACAAAGAAAAGTGACAAATGCACTTATGGATCTTCTATCCATCTTATCTCCTGCAAAATCTGAATCCGAAAATGCTCTCAAGTACAAGTTAGATCCTTGATAGAGAGTGATTGTCAAATAGATTAAGTAGCCTATTAGCTTCCTAAAGAGTGTGATGCCCCCAAAGGATGCTTCATCACAATCATTAGTAACCTTACAAGCTTGCTCCATAGGGGTGTCAATCCCTTTACAATCTTTCATGCCAAACCTTTCAAGAATGGAAGTAGCATACTTTGATTGACTTATAGAAGTAAAATCACTACCTCTAGTATCTTCTATTCCAAGTATGAACTTAAGAAGTCCTAGATCTACCATCTTGAATTCACTAGACAAGGAAACTTTAACATTTCTTAAGCCTTCACCATCATTTCCTATCAATATAATATCATCAACATAAAGTACTAAAATGATGATCTTTCCATCATTACATTTGATGTACAAAGAAGGATCATAAGAGCTAATCACAAAGCCAAGAGAGTAGAGAAAATAATGCAACCTAGAGTACCAAGCTCTGGGTGCTTGCTTCAAGCCATATAGGCTCCTTAAGTGGCAAACCTTGTCCTCCTCCACCATCCTTGATGAATCCCTCGGGTTGCAACATGTATATTTCCTCCTCCAAGTAGCCATTTAAAAAAGCATTTGTCACATCCATTTGAAACAGATTCCACTTGAATAAAGTAGCAATACAAATGATCAATCTAATGGTTACAAGTTTTGCTACAGGAGCAAATGTTTCTTCATATTCTATGCCTTTAGTTTGAAGACACCCCTTAGCAACCAATCTAGCTTTGTACTTACTTATAGATCCATCTTGATTGTACTTTAATTTATAGATCCACTTACATACAAGTGGCTTCTTCCCATATGGAAGGTGTACAAGATTCCAAGTTTGATTATCTATCAAAGCATCAAACTCTACTTGCATTGCATCTCTCCAAACTTGTGATCTACTTGCATCTTCATAACATGATGGCTCTTCAAGCATTGTGGTTAGAAAAGAGTAAGAGGTAGAAGGAGATGTGTCTTCCCTTTGCTTGTCTTTCTCAAAGTATGTGAGCCTTGAAGGCTTCATCAAACAAGACATCCTTGCTAACTTTTACTTTCTTTGAAATAGGATCAAATATCCTATATCCTTTGCTATTTTCACTATAGCCTACAAATATTCCTTTGAAGGAAGTTGCATATTATTTCCTTCTTGTTTCCAAAGGAATGTGGACATAACATATACATCCAAACACTTTAAAATCTTTTACATTGGGCTTATTTCCAAACAAAGCTTGAAATGGTGAGATCCCACCAATAGCACTATTAGGAAGCCTATTCCATAAGTAATTAGCACAAGTTATGGCCTCCCCCAAAAAAGTGATGGGTAGAGATGCATCAAGTCTTAAAGACTTTGCCTATTCACAAGCCACCTCCTTCAAGAGGTCATTGATTACTTTAACTTCAAGCAATGTAGGGCTAATCTAGCCCTCTTCTTGTACTTTAGTTGTTCTTGGGGAGCTTGAGGCTCTTCCTCAACTCCTAAGACAATATCAAAGAGATCATGAACCACTAGTAGTGATTCCATTCTTACTTTCCAAATGGAATAGTTTGTGGAAGTTAGTTTCTCACTAGATTCTAGCATGTATCCACCCATGGATGTCATTTTGAGTGAAAGCCTATGAGATACACAAAGATCTCTTGATAAGGTGTGATCTAAGATAGATTTCTAGCTTTCAAGAAGCTTCTAATCTCAACCCAATCAATCCTAGTTCAACTTGGATGATGGTATAATAGATCAACTACAAATATCCTAGCAATTCACTCCACAAAGAAATTGATTCTAGTTTAATTTGGTTTGATATTTCACACACACTTAAGATCTGAACAAATCAGTCTTAAATATCTGATCTAATGCTTCAAAATGAATTGCTTCAATGACTCAAATCACTATTTGATCATTAGCATTCAATAGATTGACCTAGATCTAGACAATGCACTATAAACCTTGAATTTTGGACTAGTATGCACTTTTTTTGGATCAAAAACACTAATGGAAGTTAATTTGAAAATTCATGTACAGTTTCACACATGTGGATAGTACTTCAGCAACCCACAAATCAATCTTGACCAAAAACAATGATGTTACTTCTCTCTTTGAACTTGCCCTCTCAATTAGAACTCAAAAACAACAAATTGTCAATGATTTTCTATGAATCATTTAGATCACTCTTAGACTTGGCTCTGATACCATATTGACAAATTTCAGAGAAAAAAAGACAAATATTGATTGTACTATCAATCATTAAGAGTTATTGATTGCTTAATCCCAAGATCTATCAAGTTCTAGATGTTAGATCTTGATACAGATGCTTTACACTATGATTTAGGCAAGAGCAATGGATCAAATGATCAAACACATGGATGGGCGGCCTCACATGTGTGGCGGACAGTACCTGTACGGCCTGTTTACAAAGAGTAAAGTACATTAACTTACAAATGCATTGCATTCATCAAAACTCAAGACAAATGCGAAAATCTCAACAAAACTAGAATTTGCCAATCTCACATCAACTTGTTATTAATTTGGTTGATCCCTTTATAGATCAAGTACATCCACGAGCTATGTACTGTCCAGCAGGCCTTCACACGTGTGAAGAGTGCCTAGTCATCTAGATCCACCAATGGGAGCCATATGTGCTCATTTCCCAAAGTTGACTATTCTCTTTGGCTAGAAAACAAAAAACTAGTCTTCCACATTTATAGGAATTCTCTCTATAAAATAGGATCTAATGGAATCTTCCTATCTTATCTTCTAGAAGCTTATCCACACATGTGAATGGTATCTTGACATGTGTGAGTAATAACTCATTCATATGGAAGTCCAATCTATTTACACAAACTTTATAAAAATGACTTATGTACATTCTTTCACACGTGGGAACAGACTCCACACGTGTGAGATCCTATCAAGCTCAAATAAATTGGGATCTACAAGGTACAACAAGTTGGAAGTGATATTTTAACATTTTGTGGCCATTGCTTTCAAAGCCTTTCATAGGTCGATGAAGCATGGTAAGTATGCAGCATATGCAACACATATTTCACACTTGTGCTCGCATTTTGGTATTTTGTCAGCAGGAGAGCTTGCACTACTTGAGAGGAGGAAGACCGCACTTCCTACACCTCAGCAAGTCGATCTTAGCTCTATCAAAATCATTGATGTTGATGCAGGCCTGAGTCAAGCTACACAAGACTCAGTGCCTGAGGATGCTACTGTGTCGGATTCTGTGGCCGACACTTCAATAATGTTGTTGTCAATACAACTGCTACTGCTGCTATTGCCACCAACACTGAAGACATCCCTGATGAGCAGAAGAATCAGATGCCAGAGCAGATACTCTAGATTGACTGGCTGATGTGAATCCAGAGGTTCGGCAGATGATCACCTATCTGCACAATATTGATGCAGTGCAGAGAGAGTATGAGCTGAAAATCACCAAGCTCGAAGGAATGAATGTAGACTTGAAGAAGAAGAAGATGAAGCTCCTGGCATAGCCCAAGGCCATGGAGAAAAGCAATAAAAAGTTTGAAGCTACTTTAAGAAAATCTAATGATTATTCTTTGTCTCTTCAGTCCGAATTGGATAAGAACAAAGATGAATTATCTGCTTCCCGAAAGTAGATTTCTTCATTTAGTTCAGAGTGCATTGCTCTATCAAATAAGGTAGATTTCTACCAGAAGAATGCTGAAGACCTATAGCAACAGGTGGATGTAGAAAAGTTGGCAAGAATCAGTGCCGACAATACCTTGTAGTGTTGTTCAGATGGAGGCACCATCAAGGTGGATGCTACCAAATGAAAGTAGGTGCACGAAATATTCAAGGCTGAGCATCTCCAACCACTGTATGAGGAGAAGAACATGTTTGAAGAGGAATTAATTGATTTGAAGGAATTGTCGAAGGCTGCATGCTCAAGTGTGAATTCACACGAAGAACATTTGCAGGCCCTCAAAAATATTGACAGTTTGTTGGCAAAGATTGCAACCTACAGGAAGGAGAAGCAGGTGGACCAGGTGTTCTCGATAGTTCACAAGTTTTTAGTTGCCCCGATGTGGAAGACCATGAGGAATTTCACAACACTATGGCTAAGAATGACCGACTGAAGAGAGAACTGGAGTCACTGCTAAAGACTCAAATAAAAGATGCCATCTATGCAAAAGAGATAGAATTCAGTCGATATCTAGAAGTCCAAACGAACTCATGCGACCAAATCCAAGAAATTGGATAAGATACTTGCACGCGAATTCAGAAATTTTATTGAAAAAGTTCGTGTTTGGCTGCCACTCCAATTTAACTATGAGTTGCAATGGCATGTGTATTATTCCTTTTTGCCAGGTCTAATGGGTTTTACTTGGGCCGACTGCGAAGCCCCTTGGGAGAAAACAAAATTTCTGAGTCTGTGGAATAATCTCACTATCGAACAGAAGGGATGCCTATGCTGGGCAATTTTGCAAGGCAATTTTTTTGTAATTCCTTTTAGAAGTGTAGAGTTATATGTAGGATGTACATTATTGTATGCATTAGAGTATATAAAGTAGAAAGAAATGGAGTTCTATGATTACTATCCAGGCCAACTTGATTTTTGGAGAAGGCATTCTCAATTTGATTTGTACCGACCGAAGTTCAGATTTTGCAAAGTTCGACAGAGACAATTTATTACAAGATATCGATGTCACATATCTAGAGCTCTGGGAGCTGTATGCAGATTGGGAAGCTGGTTACCATGTGCATTACGAGAATATCGCATGCGCTATTATAGAAAGATGAGCAAACAAAGACCACAAGAAGTTTGTTACTTATTTGGTAACACATTTTGGAACACTCGTCGGCCATGTCCTGTCGGCAATGCAAAGCCTCTATTTGGGTGGCTCTTTCATTCGGATAGATGCTGAGTTGTTGAAGAAAGTTACACTCAGAAAGGACATGCCCGAAGACTTTGTTGTTGCTTCTGTGCATAATAGAACATTTTTAAGGACATGTTTTGCAGATCTGGGCAACCGTGTCATTGGTCAATTTCATGAGGCCAAAAGATGAAAGATTGAAATACATATACAGTTAGATGAGAAATTATCTCTGAGGTTGCAAAACTCTCCAGAGTAAAATGTATACATCCTGTATATTGAAGAAAATACTTTTTCTCTTTTCTGATTGTTCGAGATCCATTATGGAATGTATTGAAGAAATATCTTTTCTTTGATGTGTTGCTGATTTTGATTGTTTGCAAGGATGCTTCACATTTGGGGGGGGGGTATGTAATACTATATTACATGCCTATTTTTCTTGAAGAACTAATTGATGATGCATAATTCCAATTTGCCTACTCAAGTGATGAAGATAATCATCGAATATGAAGAAATATCCAATGGACGACAATGACAACTTATACAAAGATGTATTGAAGACAAAGAAGCCTAAATAAGTATGACTGAAGGAAGGACTGTATTCCAAAGGGTAAATATGAAATGACACGATCCTTAATAAGAAGGCTAGCCCTAAGAGAAGAACATTCCAGAAGCCCTATCGGTCACGTCTCAATCAAATGTTGTAACCTTCCACGTGCTTACTTCTCTTGGAGCAAAGTCGCGTGACAAGGATGCTACCTAGGAAATGTACACTTGTAATTTTCCTATTAAGTGTAATTATCTAATTAAACTAAGTGTGAAGCGACATATCGGTCACTAGAAAGTTGCGTACTCTCACGCTCGTTCTCTATATGTACTCCATTTACGCTTCAATACAATCACCAAGTTTATCAGGAGATCATAGAGAGTGTTTGAGTTTTCGAGTTCTCTCTTCTCTCTGCTTTCATAAGTCTTCTGTTTGCTGAGTACTTCTGTATCTGATAGTTGGTAACTGACAGTTGGTAAGCCTCATCTTGTCGGATGTGCTTGTGCTTGAAACTCTGGTAAGACACCTGAGCCTTGATATTATCGTATGAGAACTATCGTAAATTCACCACTAAGATTGTCTTAAAACTCATTGATCATTTGATTGTCTGTGCAATTAAATAATCACTTGCTTGGAACTTACTTGTGATGTTAACTTATGAAATCACTATTACATTTCTCTGATGAATATTCAGACTTACACATCCTAAAGCTTGTTCCGTGTTGTTGTAAATCAATGCTTTGAACTTTGCATATGGATACTCGTGCAGTTCAACATAGTAGTCAATCGTTCTTATGAATAAGCACTCTCTGTTGTTGAGGACAGATTGTCGGACTTCATTTGGAATGCATTGAGACATTTGCATCTTTCTCTACCTCGGTTTATCTGATGCAATAGACCCTGCTTGTCTGACAAACTTTATTAGGATCACAGACCGATATATCGGACTGGCTAATAAGTCGGATACTCTAATAAGAAATGTATCATGTTTGATATGAGTCTGTCGGCATCAATATCTTTTATTTTTTATTGTTTGAAAACCACAACTAATCGGTGATACTGGTCACCGATACTCTTGAATGTCTATTGACAACCAGCTTTTAATCCAAGAACAATAAAAGAAGTTAAAAACATCTAAAATCACAACATAAAGCAGTCTCTTTGGGGAACGACAATTTTTTATGCTACATATCCTTACATTTAAGATAAGTATAGCACAACATGAACTACTGATGAATGCCGAATGATGCCAGAAAGTCGGACATTTCATTTGACAGGAACTCTCCAACATTGTCTGTATGAAGGGTCTTGAGTCATTGACCAGTCTGTGTCTCAGCAAACTGTTTGAAATCTTTGACACAGTTGAATGCCTCAAACTTGTTCTTATTGAACATAATGCTGGTAAATCTTGAATAATCATTGATAAAAGTGATAAAGTATAGTGCTGAACCTAGAGAGGGCGTACTCATAGGACCACATAGACTATGTATCAATTCTAGAATGGACTTACCTCTAGTGGCTTGTCCTTTTGAGAATCTTGATCTAGGTTGTTTGTCTAGTAGGCACATTTCACATACATGTCGAATGTCAATGGAGGCAGCATTAAAGTTTAAATCCTTGGCCATACTATTATGATGCATATACAAGATTGATCTCATGTTTAGGTGTCCTAATCTACGATGTCATAATTGGGCATTTGAAGTACTCGCATAAGCAAAAAGTGCATATTCGTGACCCAGAATGTCCAGAATGGTACACTGCCTCGAATTGAACATGGCTCTGTAGCCTTGATCAATGAGCTTGCTAACTAACAATAAATTTTTGGTCAATTTGGATACATACAATATATCCTTGAGCAAGGTCAATTTACCATTAGGAAGACAAAGGCATATAGATCCTTTGCCTTCGATCTACAGTGCACTTGAGTCACCGAAGTAGACATAGTTCGATTTTGCTGGTGTGTTGCTTCACTCATCTTGAGTGAGAGAAACTTCTTCCTCAAGGAGAGTCAAGTCGATACATCTGTCATTTCATATAGTTTGGTAAGAATGTCCCATGCCTCTTTGGAGCTTGAACAATTTGCTACATGAGAACACCAGACTTGTCTGTCCTATTCTCAATGTCTGTAGTTGTAGCTACTGCTTCAGCCCACAATACTCTTGGAGCTTTTGAGTAGGCCATCATGCATCTGGCAGCTTCCATCAGAGTTCTATTCTTTCTTTCTGCAACATCGTTGTGCTGCAAGAAGTAGTCCTTCACGATCATTGCAGATGTCAGTGAAGTGATTTGAGATATATTTGCCAGGCTCGATTTGTCCTGATCTGCTTCACTTTGTTGCTAGTACATCTTTCTACCCCAATTCACATACTTTGCAAATTTGTCAAATGCTTCTGATGTATTCTGAATAAGATACACTCTGGCAAATTTATTGTAATCATCAATGTAATATTTTGAGCCTCCTACTAAGAACACATTGAAAGGCCCACAAATGTCAGAATGCACTAACTCCAGAATCTTGGTCGTTCTGTACGAGTCCTTGACAAATGGAGTGTGTGACATCTTACCCTTCAGACACACATCACAGGTGGTTGAATTCTTCGCATTCGAGATGCTGACTCTTGTAATTGCTCCATGATGGCTTGCTTGGTAAAGTGGCATTGAATTCATATGGCATAGTCTCTTGTGCCATAGAGTGTCTGTCGAATCATCATGAGCTGATGCACTTGATCTGTAGGCAGACATACCTTTAGGTGATATAGATTTTCTTTTCTTCTGCCTTGAGTAATCAGAGTACCGGTACTAGCATCAACAACGTTGCATGCTTCGTGTGAAAGATTCAACTAGTTTCATCACATTTTGCTATATTTCCATATTTGGCATATTGAGGCCAAAACTTGTTTTAGACTTAGAGGTTGACTTTTAAAAGTTTATTAGTCTAAATTTCATTTGAATAAACACTTTTTGAAAGTGTGGGAAAGTTAGAATGCGAGTTTGAGTAGATTCAAATTTGAATAATTGGGTACATTGAATCTAGACCCAAAATTAGTAGGGTTAGCATGTTGGTGGGAAAGCCAAGTGGCCAAATAGGGTTTGGACCTGTTATAAAAGGATGTAACTCATGGAGAGAGCTATCTTATCTCTTCTCTATCTCATTTCATGCTTATACATGGTTCTCTTGGGTTCTACTATCCATTGGTGCACTATCTTGGTGATTGCTTGCAATTCTATGTGTAGAATGGTCTATATTTGTTATTTTTGGATCCACACGTGTGAAATACAGTAGCTTGCTAGTTTTTTACGGACAGCAACAGTAACTTTTCATTTCATTCAAGTTTGATCAAGTTCTATTAGTGTTTGCATCTCATTTTGTGTGTAGATGCTGATTTTTCTACATTGGTGAGATTGGTAGTGTATTTCTCTTTCTAACCAAAGATCATTCAAGTAAATTGGATCTTAAGGATCTGAAATCTTTCACATGGTATCAGAGCTTGTGTTTCAGGTTATGAAGGAGGAAATCAGATCTATCAATGATTTGGTGAAGATATCAAGTCTAGAGCCTGCTAGAGAGGATTCTACATCAATATCGAGTTTTTTGCTTTTGTAAATTGGATCTTTTGTAGATCAAAACACTAAATAGGTCAATATACTTGTTCAATTTCAAATTTTGAATTCACATACTAGATTTGGCCGATTCTTGGATCATTGGATTAGCCTAAGTGGTGGCTTATAGATCGCAGATCATATTTTCAGCATTTGCATGTAGATTTGGAATAGTCAATTTTTTGTGATTTTCTCAAAACCCTAATTTTGATTGGATCTCTAGATAGTGAGGTTGCTGGACTTCATTTGAGTGCATTTCAATCTTAGGAAGTGGCAAAAGTCATTAGATTTAGATCATAGGTTGATCAAGATTCCATAATTCTATGTGTTGATTTGCTTAGATAAGTGCTAGAAGAGAATTTGTGAGATAGTTTCAAATCTTGGTGATTTCTTTTGAAAGCATTTGTTGTTTTTCAAAGGAGTTCTTTGTGCATTGAAACAGGTTGAAAGAGAGGATCAAGTCATTGCTACATGGCAACCTCAATTGGAGTCATGTTGGAAGCCAATGATAGGCTTACCTCAAGTAACTATTCATTGTGGAAAGTGAGGATGGAGTCACTTCTTGAGATGAATGACGTTTTGGATATTGTTGTAGGTTTGGAGGAGAGACCAGTAACACAAGAGGGCCAAGAAGGCTCTACACATGATAAAGATGAATGTAACCAATGAACTTCTCAAGGAAGTCATCATCTTTGGAAGCTTGGAATTCATTGAAGAAGCTTTATGAATCCAAGTCTACTTCTAGAGTGTTGACTCTAAGAAGGAAAATCTTTTCTTGTTTGCAAAAGAATGAAGAAAGTCCAAGTACCTTTGTTTTGAGAATAAAAGCATTGAATGATGAGTTAGCCTGCATAGATGAAAGCATTAAGGAAGGAGAGCTTATTCAAGTGATTCTTAAATGGCTTGTTGGATGCTCATGCTAACATTGTTCAAAGTATTGCTATTCAAAAGATTTTGCCAAGTTTGATGGATCTTCAAGAGATCTTGATCAATGAGGAATATAGGCTTCCAGCAAGAGGTGGATCTACATCAACACTTTAAGAGAATGCTATGTTCACAAAGGGCAAATTCAAGGGCAAAACCAAAAGTAAGTGGTCTAAAAGGCAAGATCAAGTGGATGCTTCTTCAAGTGGCAAAAAGAAGGATAGATCAAAGCTCAAGTGCTTCTATTGTGGCATCAAAGGACACTTTGCAAGTGAGTGCTACAAGAAGAAGAGAGATCAAGGAGACAAGCAAGGTAATCTTACTCTTGATGAGGATGGTTTGGATGTTCAAGATGCAAATGATGATGCTTTTGTGATGTCTTCACGTATGATTTCTAACGATGGAGATCTAGATCCTTGGTGGATTGATAGTGGAGCAAGTTCACACATGACCTTTCACAAAGAGTACTTCACTTCTTTGTTGGCATATGGAGATGACAAGAGGGTGATCTACATGGCCAATGATGGTGAGTGTGCAAACAAAGGGATTGGCACACTTCATGTTTCTCTCTCTAAAAATAGGAATGTTCATTTGGAGGATGTCTTGTCTATTCCATCTATTACCAAGAATTTGCTTAGTGTGAGTCAAATGCTAAGTAAAGCCTCAAGGTGGAGTTTGATGGAGATGCTTGTTTGATCAAAAGGAAGGATGTCTTGATTGGAAAAGGTAAAAGGCAAGGGAAGTTGTTCAAACTAGATGCTTGTGTTATTGCTAACCAAGTTGGATGTGTTGCAAGGGAGCAAATTTCTATTCAAGAGGTTTGGCACAAAAGGATGGGACACCTCAACTTCAAGTCATTGGAAGTAATGGCAAGGAAGAAGGTTGTAATTGGTCCTCCAAGTTCCTTAAGTGACGTCAAGCATGTTTGTGAGTCTTGTGCTTTGTCTAAGTCACATAGACTACCTTATACTAGATCTATTTCTAGATCTACAAGGCCTTTTCAACTTGTACATTCAAATATTCATGGATTTACTACAATTAGCAATAGTGGAGCTAAGATGTATGTAACATTCATTGATGATTCTAGTAGATTTTGTTAGATCTATCTACTAAAGAGCAAGGATGAAGTGTATGATGTCTTTGTCAAGTTCAAGAATGCAAGGGAGAACCAATTTTCCACAAAGATCAAGTGCTTGAGAGGTGACAATGGTGATGAGTACATATCTAACAAGTTCAAGGCCTTTTGTGATGAGCATGGGATCAAGAGGGAGTATATAACAACAAGGACCCCACAACAAAATGGAGTGGCTGACAGGAAGAATAGGACTTTATGTGAAAGTGCTAAAGCTATGAGGTTAAGTGCTAATCTTGACAAACCATTTTGGGATCAAGCTTTGTTGTGTGCCAATTTCTTGTGCAATAGGTGGCCGAGTGCTATTTTGGATGGACAGACACCTTTTGAGATGCTATTCAAGAGGAGGCCAAGTGTCAACTTTCTCAGAACCTTTGGATGCACATGCTCTGTCAACATTACTCTTGATGATAGGACCAAGGAGGATCCATCTTCAAGAAGAGGTATATTTGTTGGATATAGTGAGGTGAGTAAAGCCTACACATTCTTTCTACTAACAAAGTGATTTTTGGTAGAGATGTTATTTTTGATGAGGGAAACATTCCAAAGGTGTCTTCAAGCCTGATTGATGGTAGAGTGGATGGATCTAACATTCTTGATGTTGATGAGAAGGATCTTACTTTGGATGGTGGTGATGATGGACCTTCATCAAGTCAAAAGCCAAGGAGAACATCAAGAGAAAGACAAGTACCTTCAAGGCTCACATATGATCAAAAGGGTAAGCAAGTAGTTTCTGAAAATTATGTTGCTTTCCTAACTCTTTGGATGAGCCAGATCAAGCAAGGAAAGAAGAGGAGTGGATCCAAACAATGGATCTTG
The DNA here is from genome assembly GCA_029204225.1 of Diphasiastrum complanatum. Classification (NCBI taxonomy): domain Eukaryota; kingdom Viridiplantae; phylum Streptophyta; class Lycopodiopsida; order Lycopodiales; family Lycopodiaceae; genus Diphasiastrum; species Diphasiastrum complanatum. The sequence goes on from CM055092.1 coordinate 26,208,147, forward strand.
AGTATCAAACTCTTATGAAGAGTGAAACATCTTTTGGAGGATCTTCTTGTGTAGATGGAGCTATGCAAGTGGATGGATGTTATCTTGCTGTAAAATCAAGTAATGGATCTGAAAAACAAAGTTTTTTCAATGACTTTGATGATCAAGTTGAAGATCAAGAGGTTGATCTCAAAGCGCTTCAACTAGTCAAAAGGGAAGGTGGCAATCTGGAGCTAGTCAAGAGCATCAAAGGAGAGGTAATTGGCAAAGATGTTATGGATCTGTTTTTGCATCATATTAGAGACTTAATTAAGGTCAAAGGAGCGGCAAGGAAGTGTTTTTCAAGTCTACTTTACTTGTTCTATCTCATGTTTGAGCATTTTCATGTGGATGTGTGCAAATTGACAAGATATGGTAAAACTAGCTACATTGGTGAGCATTGTTTTGATGTTGGATTTGTACTAGCATTCTTGGATGATTTTGCTGATGGAAATGAAGATATTGTAGGTTCATTGTGTCACTCATTCATGGTCAAGTCATCAAGGTATGATGGTATCTTGAGGCAAGATGGAGATGGAGGCTCATTCATGGGGTATCATGGTGAATACATGGCAACAAAAGACAAAGAAGGAGGAGACATGCAAGCAAATGTTGATCACTCAAATTTATTGTTTGTTTGCTGTATTTTTCCAGAGAGTTCAGAGATGAAAGCATGGTGGAATCATTTCATTTACATTCTATTTGATTTTTCATGTTCTAGTAACATTTTGACATGTAAAATTGATGTAAGAAATAGTGAAGCATCCCAAGTGGACACTATTCTCTATATCAATTATGGTCATTTCTATTTTGAGCATTATATAATCATTGAAAGGAGATCTATTCTTAGAAAGAAGATCATTCTTATGATGGATCAAAGTTCTATTGTCAAAAACTATGCTAGGGGCAAGCATATTGAAATACAATATCATTTTGTGAGAGAGCAAGTCATTTGCAAAGGAGGTGGAGCTTCAACATGTGTCTTCAAGGAAATGTGTAGCTGATATTTTCACCAAAGCATTGGAAAAAGACTTGTTCATGAAGCATAGGACTTCACTTGGAGTGCTATCAAAGTCTATGCTAAAACTAGTTGAAGAGGGAGTGTGAAATATTCAACTAGTTTCATCACATTTTGCTATATTTTCATATTTGGCATATTGAGGCCAAAACTTGTTTTAGACTTAGAGGTTGACTTTTAAAAGTTCATTAGTCTAAATTTCATTTGAATAAACACTTTTTGAAAGTGTGGGAAAGTTAGAATGCGAGTTTGAGTAGATTCAAATTTGAATAATTGGGTACATTGAATCTAGACCCAAAATTAGTAGGGTTAGCATTTGGTGGGAAAGCCAAGTGGCCAAATAGGGTTTGGACCTGCTATAAAAGGATGTAACTCATGGAGAGAGCTATCTTCTCTCTTCTCTATCTCATTTCATGCTTATACATGGTTCTCTTGGGTTCTACTATCCATTGGTGCACTATCTTGGTGATTGCTTGCAATTCTATGTGTAGAATTATCTATATTTGTTATTTTTGGATCCACACGTGTGAAATACAGTAGCTTAATGGTTTTGTACGGACAGCAACAGTAACCTTTCATTTCATTCAAGTTTGATCAAGTTCTATTAGTGTTTGCATCTCATTTTGTGTGTAGATGCTAATTTTTCTACATTGGTGAGATTGGTAGTATATTTCTCTTTCTAACCAAAGATCATTCAAGTAGATTGGATCTTAAGGATCTGAAATCTTTCACACTTCGTCCGAGAACGTCACACACATCCCTGCATCAGCTATTCTTGCCACAAAAAGCAAGTCTTGTTGTAGTGTGGGCACAAACAGAACATCTTTGAGTCGTCTGTCTCTGCCATTCATGTTGAGCCACAGTGAACCAATACCGTTCACTTGATGTTTGGATCCATCTCCAGAGAACAATGAATCTTGATGGATCAGCACTTCAAAAATCAAACATAATTTGTCTTGATGTGATGAAGTGTGAGGTAGCTCCCGAGTCCAGGATCACCTCCTGTGTGTCAGGTGTTGACACTGCACACACGTCTGCACAGATGTAGGCGATCGAATTATTTCTGTTCAATCTCTCTTTGCCCATTTTTGAGCTCTCTGGCTCCTCAACATAGGACGAACTATTATTGTTCTCTTGTCTGTTCTGTGCTGATTTGTTCCTTGAGTTCAGGCAGGAGTTCATGGCTGCATGACCTTTCTTGTGGCAGTGGATACACTCAATTTTCGGATTGAGCCAACACGTATCGACTATGTGCCCTTCGCGTTTGCATCTCACACAAGTCTTCTTTTCTATATATGACTAAACTAGTTGAATTTATCACAACCTACACAGAAATTCTTCTAGTCGAAAGAATGATCTAAGTAATAGTCGAATTCTACAATTTGTTTTGATCCTTCCTTTTATAATTTCAACATTGTTTTTCCCTTGCTTGAATAGGACTCGAACATACCTCAGGGTATTGAGCACAGTAGCTTCCACAACTTATATATCCAACATAGTGGTATTAGAGTTTATCCACGCACCAACAATCTCTCTCTCTCTCTCTCTCTCTCTCTCTCTCTCTCTCTCTCTCTCTCTCTCTCTCTCTCTCTCTCTCTCTCTCTCTCTGCACTCCTATAATGTAGGAATCATCACCAACAAACTTGACCAACCCTATGAACATAATCTAACCTATTCAAGAGTAGATTCACATGTGTGGGACCCACCAATATACATATTTACATGTTTTAATTAAGGTAGATTTGCCAATTTTGGCGATCTTTCACACCCTCTCTACTAAAACTTCAAAAAGACATTGCATGTCATCGTTAAAGAACCTGTCACAATCTATTGTATTTTACAAATTACCACTTACACGCGATAAGACATACTAAGATTTTAAGATTAAAAAATAAGTAATTTTTGCTTCACTACTTACACATGAACATTGTTGTAAGGACACCTAAACTCAAGTGATCTAACCCACCGTAAATTAAAGTGAGTTTTTAATGTCAAACTCACTTTTTTGAAAAAAGCTCAAAGAAAAACTTTACACCTTTTGAAAATGAAAAAAGTGATATGAAATATCACAATAAGCTCTCCTATGTGGGCTCGGGTTGGAATGCCAAATTTATCAAAACCATATTTTATGCATCTGTGAGAGATGACGATGATGAGAGTAATAGTGAACTAGATGCTACGCCATGAAAACAAGTGGAGTAGCCATAGCAACAAGGAGAATGAACAAAACATATATTTGTTCTAAAAAATAGCCAAGGTATTTGATTCACTAGAACCCCTTTGGAGCCATTGTTGTGCTAGATGACTCCATCGCACACACGATTGATCCTAGCTCCTTGGAGTTGGGTAGGGACCGAAGATTTCACATTTGTAATGTCATGACATCATTGGGCCGGGCATCGAGGTAGTTGTAAAGTAGAATATACGGAGCACTTCATTCTAAAACACTTTGATTCAAATATGCCAGCAGACGATGTGATCAAAATTGGAAGCATAGAAAAGGAAGCAAGATCAGAGAAATCAATTAGTAAATCAATGAAACAAAACACATGTACAAAAAACAATTACCGACGGATCGAAAATCGAAACTAAAAAAGGCTTGGAATCATGACCCGACACAAAATACAATGTATTGAAAACAATCAAATTGTGACAAGAATCATGTCGTGTGGGCTCCTTATACATTGAAATGAATGAGAAATGTAAAGACAAATAAATGGAGCAGGTGAGAGAGACAACTAGAAGGCCCAAAAAGATTTTGGTGAACGTCATATGACGTGGTGGAAGTTGGTGTGAAGGCCGAAAAAGAAAAGCAGCGTGCCTTTTGTATGGGCCATTACTGCAGCGCTACGTGGCACACGTATAGCCAGGGACTCGCGCGCTAGTCACGTTCTCGCAAACAATCTTTGGATGACCTCCACGTGGCCCCTGTGCTACGTGGCAGAAATCCAAGTGGTTGAGCGTAGAATACACGATGCGCTTAAGGCTTGTGGGCAGATATAAAGCACCAGCGATCCTTTCTCCCTCAATTCAAATCAAGGCCATAAAAGATACAAAACAGCAGCCGTTTTTTGCTTTCTCTAAGATGCTTGATGCTCTGCTCAGCTCTGAGTAAGCCATTACATTGGAATATATATATATGATTTTTGCAGTAAGGAAGGAGGACTGCCTTCAAGCCTGAAAAATCTTCTACCTGAGCCCAGAATCACTTGGTATGATGGTGTCAAGTCATGATTGCAGGCCTTCTTTAGTTTCAGTTTTGGATCTTACATGTCTGAGTGCATAGTCGAATTATGTGTTGAATTATGATTATGTCCACGCTTTGAAAGCGATTCAATTGCAAACTGACTGGATGATCTTATTGCTATAAGGGGCCTGCCCCACCACAGTTAGCATAAGAGAGAAATGAAAGGGAAGGGTGCAATAACACATTGACAACTCAAATTGGCCAAGCATGATTGCAATAATTTACATTCCAAGATTTTGTGCTGTTTGCTGCATGAGCAAATTTTAATTGACTATTATTTTTCGTTTGTCAATGCTGGCATTGCTTTCTTATTTATTGATGTAAAGTAGCACATTTCATATCTGCTAGCCAGGGTATCAGCAAGTATGGACGCTGAGAAGCTCATTCAAGTTGATCCATATTGGATTTTGGTGACCAATCTACTAAAGCAGAACTTTCTACTTCTGCTTGTCACGCTGGTCGTCATATTTCTTGCAGCAACTGCTGCATCTGCTCAAAGAAAGTCTAGAAAGCTTCTGCCTCCAGGACCACCTGGTTGGCCTATAGTAGGGAATCTCTTGCAACTGGGTCCATTACCACATAGAACTCTTGCTGGATTCTGTAGGCAATACGGCCCTCTGGTGTACCTCAAAATTGGATCTGTGCACACAATCACAACTGACTGTCCTCAGATGATCAAAAAGCTTCTGTGTAACCAAGATGAGGTTTTTGCCTCCAGACCCCGAAGCACAGCTGGAAAATTGATGGCCTATGATGATATGGATGTTGGCCTTGCACCTTATGGAGCTCACTGGAAGCTAATGAGACGTGTCTGCATGGAGCATCTTCTCACCACAAGAAGAATTGCGTCATTTCAGCAACATAGACAAGAAGAGGCTCAGGCACTGGTGCATTCTGTATGGGAGGAATGGAAACAAGGCGGAAAGGTGGTGAATGTGAGAGAGCACCTGGGGTCTTTCACTATGAACATTGTGACCATAATGCTATTGGGGAAACGCTATTTTGGCTCAGAATCCATGGGTGCTGAAGAAGCAAAGGAGTTTAGGGAACTGATTCATGCAGCTATGGCATTGCATGGCACCTTCTTTGTTGGGGATTACCTTCCTTTCCTCAAATGGTTTGATTTTCAAGGCTACCAAAGCTTGTTCAAAAGAATGGGTAAGCAGATGGATGATTACTACTCCTCTATTCTGGAAGATCACCGAGATAGACTCAAGCAATTTGGCAACGGTCCAGATGACGATGGACCCCAAGACTTTGTGGATGTCATGTTGAAGATTTCTGCTGAAGAAGGAAAGCTAAATGATATAGAGATGAAAGCTTTAATGCAGGTAGCAAATTTTAAGTGTTACCTATTGTAGTAGTTACTTTGCATTTGATTTGTCTAAGTTTTTTACAGGTTATTGCATACATTAATTCCAGAGGACATCCAATTCAAATGCTTTGCATGCACTCTATGCATTCTTCAAAGCAGTCGTAGTGATTTCAGCTTGTTCACGGATTTTGAGCATTCCTCTTTTATAATTTTTTTATTGCATGATTTCACAATTTCAGCTTGTTCATCGATTTTGAGTATTCTTCATATTAACATTTTACTTTGACTGCATCAATTTCAGCTATTTCAGCTTGTTCATGGATTTTGAGAATTCTTCTTCTTTATATTTCTCTTTTTCTGCTATTTCAGCTTGTTCATGGAGCATTCTTCTTTTTCAAATGTTGCTTTGATTACATTAATTTTAACTACATCAGCTTGTTCAAGAATCTTAAGCATTCGATTTTCTTACATTTTGCTTTGATTGCATAATTGCTTATGCAGGATATGGTGGTGGGAGGGACAGACACTGCCTCTTTCACCATGGAGTGGTGCATGGCCGAGCTGATCCGCAACCCAAAAACACTGCAAAAGGCACAGGAGGAGCTAGACCAATTGCTGGAAGATGGTCACACTCTGCAGGAAAGTGACCTTCCTCAGCTGAGATACCTCAAAGCAGCAGTAAAAGAAACCTTCAGATTCCACCCCGTGGGGGGGTTCCTCATCCCCCATGAATCCATCAAAGAAACAAAAATAGCAGGCTATATTATACCAAAGAATTCACTTGTGCTAATCAACACCCATGGGCTGGGAAGAAATCCAGATGTATGGGAAAACCCACTTCAATTCATGCCTGAGAGATTCATTGGTGACAAAGTAGAGCTGAGAGATGCAGAGTTCAGAGTGATTCCATTTGGATCTGGGAAGAGAAAATGCCCCGGAGCTCCTCTTGGGCAATCCATGCTGCTACTGGGACTGGGACGCCTTATTCATGCCTTTAACTGGGCACCTCCACCACCCTTGCTGCCAACCGACATAGATGTATCGGAAGCCAATGGGATGACCACTCCCCCCGCGACCCCCTTGAAGGCACTCGCCACCCCTCGCCTCCCACACCATCGATACTAAATCCCATCTTTCTGTGGATGCAAACACTTAAGGCAATCTTTCCCACATAAAACCAAGTGATGTTACATGGCAAAGGGATGATGCAAAATTTTCTAGTTCACTAAGTTAGCATGCATTTCTTATATTGTCTCAACTCATTGCTTCATGGTTTTTTTTATAGACATTATGCAATAATAGTCTTCAAATAAACTAACCAACATTGTGAAGTCCTCAAAATTGCATTAAATAATGTTTTGAAATATGTGAAAGACTTATTCAACCTAAACTAATAAATTTATAAGGTGTAATTTTGACTTCACATTTTTGAAATTAAAAAAATATATTCCCCATGAATTTGTGTTTGATTGTAAATCGAAACTGACAAAGTTATGATCTTGTACTTAAAAGTTAAAGCTAATGAATTTTGCCCAATCTTACCCTCTTTATTCCTACAAATCTATTCTTCCATTTCGTGGGAAGATTGGATGTCACATCTTGCATAAAGCCATTCATAAATGGCAACTCAATTTGTTTCATCTGGCATGAAACCACCACTCATTCGTAAGAATGGCTTTTGTTACGTTCTTACATGATAGGATATGCTTCTTGCCACAAAGTTTGTTCTCCCATAATTTTTCTCATTCCATTGTTTCGTGGCATTTACAAATAGCTTTCTCTTAAGGACAATGCTCAATGCATTGTTGAAAAGCAGACTAGGATTTCATTTAGATCAAGTCATAAGCATATAGCAAAAGGTATTTTAGTTGTTGTTCATTCATATATATGTGACCCAATGCAAACCTTATCTTTGGTTGGTGCAATTCACTTTATCATATATATCGATGAATTTTTTAGAAGAACAATTGTTTATTTTATAAAGCAAAAAATCAAACAATTCAAGGAGCATGTAGAACTCGACACTGGTAAAATAATCAAAGCATGGATGTCAAACAATGGCAAAGAATACATTTTAGCCGAATTAAGGAGTATTGCCTTAGCAAGGACATTGACTAACCATTTATCACTCCTTATTCACCTCAGTCTAACGGAATTGTTGAGAGAAAGAATTGCACCTTAGTCGAAGTGGCTAAGTGTGCTCATGCGACACTGCCTAAGTTTTTCTAGGCTAAAGTTGTTTCTACTGTAGGTTATATTCAGAACAGATGTTCGACTAAATGAATCTCAGACAAGACACCTTATTAAGTTTGGACAAGCTCCAAACCTTCATTATCGAACCTCAGAGTATTTGGATGTATTGCCTAAGTGTAGATACCAGAGGAGATCATATTGGATTTCTACAATAACAAATTTATTTTCATTGGTTGCGCTTCTTTAGACAAGACTTATAAATTGTTTGATCTTGTTTAATCAAAGCTATTCTTCAATAGAGATATTATATCCATCAAGGATCAAATTTGGGAGTTCAAAGGCAAGGGTAAAATTCCTACAGTTGACCTATCAAGCACTCCTATTTTTTATACAGTTATTTCCATCGTAGGTGCAAGTATGTCAACAAGAGATGAACAGCTTATCAATAGCGAATTAGAAGAAGACGTTGCAGCACAGCAACAACAAACCAAAGACAAGATAATCAGCCACCTCCTAGAAGATCAGCAAGAGATTGTGGACCACATTAGAGGAGATCTAAATCCAAAAGAGACCCTTTGTGAAGAATCTTTTTATATTTTTTTCTCAAATTTTGCTTACACATGGACCAATCAAAACACTCCATTCAACCAAGACACTTCTATCATATGATGTTGTGGTTAATCTGGAGACATATTAGATGAATGTATAAACAACCTATCTTGATGGAGTTATCGAAGATATCTCATGATCCAGTCCAAAGGTTATGTACTTGATGACAAAGAGAATCATGTACGTGGACTCTATAGAGCTCTTTATGGCTTGAAGCAATTTGCTAGAGCTTGGTTCCAAAGGATTAGCACTTTCAGAGAATTTCATTCTCGAACATGGTTATAACCCAAGCACTTCATATTTGAATGTCTATTTCAAGTCAATACAACATTATTTTGTTATCATGATGTTGAACGTGAATGACACATTGCTATTTCGTGACAATGTCGAACTGATAAAAGATGTGAAATAGATGTTGTCCTCAAAATTCAACATGACAAATCTGGGTGAAACTCATTATTGTCTCGGTATTTAAATCCATATAGATAGAGAGCAAAGGCTGATTTACATCACTCAACAAAGGTGCATTTATAATATGCTAGTCAAATATAATCTGATGAATTGCAAGTTAGCTCACTCACCAATGGACCTAGGACTCAAATTGTCAAAGGACCAATGTCCTCGGACAAGAGAAGAGAAGGAGCATATGTGAGAGCACCGATATCGTGACTTTATGGGCCATACCTCATTCTACTACTACTAAAATCCGAGGAGCCAAATGGCATGTATGCTTATAACGTAATGCCCTTTGGCTTATGTAACGCCCCTTCCACGTTCCAACTCATCATGCAAATGGCATTTCAAGATTTGTTACATCGAATTGTTGAGATTTATCTCGATGATTTGTGTACATTCTTTCGCGGACAAGCACCTCAAAGCCCTTGAAAAGATCTTCATTCCCTGTCGCAGGTTTGGAATCTCTCTAAACCCTGATAAATGTCAAATTTGGGTAACCCATGGAGTTGTCCTTGGACATATCATTTTGAAGGATGGTATTTCTAGATATCCTTCAAATATCAAGGTTATAGTAGAGATGCCTCTACCCTCACCAGTGAAGGAAGTTTACGTCTTCCTAGGCCACACCAACTATTATCGCATATTTATAATCGACTACGTCGGTAAGGTGCGACTCATTTATTTAGGAATGTGTATACCGACACAAGTAAGTATGCCATAGGGGGTCTCCTAGGACAACTAGACGAATATGGAAAGGATTTTCCGATACATTTCTTGAGCAAACAACTGGTGCCTGCTAAAGTAAACTATACAACAACTGAGAGAGAAGCACTAGCCATGGTCTACGCCGAACAACAACTCAGACACTATTTGCTAGGCCAAACCTTTGCATTCTACACAGACCAACAGGCACTGTTATACATTGTTAATAAATCTTGTAAAATGTGACGTATATCTTGAGGTTGTTAATACTCGAGAAATTCAATTTTCGAGTAGTCGTCTAGAAAGGAATCCAACACTTCTTGGCCGATCACCTTTTCAGACTTTCCAATGCTGAAAAGGCTGATGCACTAGTCAACAACGATCTTCATCTAATGCATGCCTTTTTCAGATCGATGCCACTCTCTTGTGGGTTGAGGAAATCACTCAGCTTTTAACCACCAACAGAAGAACGCCTGAGTACAATAGCAAAAAGAAAAATTTTGCTAAAGGCAGTGCCCTTTCAAATCATAGCAGGACAATTATACAAAAGAGGCGCTGACCATATTATATGCAGATGTGCTTATGAGTCTGAGATACGACCTATAATATCTCAGGCACATGCAGGCTTTGGCTGTGGTCACTTCTTAGCTGAAGCAACTGTTAAAACCATCCTCAAAGTAGGCTTATGGTGGCCATCATTGTTTAAGGATACCTTTGCTATCATTAAAACATGTGATGTTTGCCAATGAGCCAAAAAGAATACAAAGATAGACTTCACCCCGTTGACCCCTATTATAGAAGACGAAGCCTTCCATAAGTGGGATATAGACTTTGTTGGGCCAAACAACCCAACGACAAAGAATACCCAAGCACGATATATCTTGATCGCAATGGATTATGCAACCAAGCGGGTAGAAGCACGTGCAACAAAGGACGCCAACGTGAAGACCATTTTTTTAATGAAAATATTATTATGCATTTTGGTTGTCCCATTGAGCTTGTTAGTGATCGTGGCACTCAATTCTTAAATGAAGTGATCGATAATCTCCTACGCCATTACCTTGTTGTTCACCGCAAAAGTACTCCGTACTATCCTAGATGTAATGGCCAGGCAGAATCCACCAACAAGACGATCTGTAAAATCCTAACCAAGATAGTCAAAACGGGTCAATCAGATTGAAAAATCAAACTGTTCTCTGCTATCTGGGCGTACCGCACCACTCCCAAGAAGGCCACTGGATGGGTTATCCCATTCCATCTCGTATATGGTCAAGAGGCAGAAATGCTTGTTGAATCCTTAATTCCTTCATTGCAAGTCATGCAAGCTTTCTCTTCGGATCTATGTGAGAAAGCTACCATTGAACAACAAGTCAATAACAGGCTATTTACGTTAGACCAATTGTGTGAGACACGACTCATATCGTATTATGCACAATTAGTTAACAAACGTTTCCAAAAGCATGGCATGATCATCACCTGCACAATAAAGATTTACACCTAGGTGATCAGGTGCTTCTTTACACATCTAAGAAGCACTCGGGAAAATTAAAATTCAGAAGTGAAGGACCTTATGTCATAAATAAAATCCTCCCTAATGGAGCAGTCCAATTGGAAACACTTGACGGAGTACTCCTAGACACTGTCATAAATGGCAGTCGTCTACGACGGTACTACAAAGAGTTGTTTTTTGTTGACCCCATATAACTCCACCACTAATATATATATTTACTGATTTGTTTTAGTTATTTTTCATATCTATTTTTGTGTCTTCTTACTATTTTTATGATTTTTTGACTAACTCTATTTGTCTTTAGTGCATTCTTATTTTCCATACTATTTTTCTCTCATCCATGTCCATTCACAGAGAGTGTTATAAGTCAACAACTGATGGTCTAGTTCACATGGATGGGTTTTATACCATTTTAGATCCATTTCACTTCTGCAATTATGTTATCTCATATTTTTCACATATAGCACAAATCTGTAAATGAGATAGTTCATTCCACTAAGAGCTTTTATTTTTAGACACTGTCAAAATTTACTTCATGAAGTTCTACAACACCATCACTGAGATACAGTACTCAGGATTCACTTGGTTGGCATCTCGACTGAGTCCTCTGGTTTGCATCTCGACTGAGTCATTTGGTCAGCATCTCAACCGAGTCACCTAGTTGGCATCTCGACCGAGTTTCGACCGAGTCCTCTGGTTGGCATCTCGACTGAGTCCTCTGGTTGGCACCTCGACCAAGTCATTTGGTCAGCATCTCAACCGAGTCACCTAGTTAACGTCTCAACTGAGCCTGCTACTTGAGATCTCGACCGAGCCTGTTATTTGAGATCTCAACCGAGTCTGTTATTTGAGATCTCGACTGAGCTTGTTACTTGAGGTCTCGACCGAACCTGTTACTTGAGATCTCGACCAAGTCTGCTTTTTGAGATCTTGACCGAGCCTGTTATTTGAGATCTCGACCGAGCCTGTTACTTGAGATCTCAATCGAGCCTGCTACTTGAGATCTCGATCGAGCCTGCTACTTGAGATTTCGACCGAGCCTGCTACTTGAGATCTCGACTGAACCGAGTGCACATAGTTTACCAAGGTTTTTGAAATCTCAATCGAATCATCCCGTTACAAGCTCGACCGAGTTGGGCACTTCAAAAAAATCTCAATCGAGGCCACACCAGATGAAGGACTATAAAGACCTGAAAATCGAAGTCATTTTCACCTCAGCAACGTGCAAGCTTTCAAATCTTCTGACAAATGGTTTTTGGCGATCTTCAAGCTCCCATCCTCAATTCTAGCACTCTTGCATTCAATCGATCCATGCTCTCACACACACTCCATTCCTCACATGTCATCCTCAACTATTACGAAACAACAAAGAGCACCATCAAACATCATCCTTGAAAAAATCTAAAATCGCCAGAAATCAAGAAATCCATTCCAACTTTTTGCACGCAACCACGCTGAGGGTAGTGTAGCTAGAGCGTGCATCAAGCTCTAGTTTCACTATTGCAAACTACGTTTCCCTTTCCAAAACCATTGTTTTCATACCGACACATTTTCCAATACTTTGTTTTCATAGCCATAGTTTTACATTCCATTCTCAACCGAAACTTGAGCTTCGTTCTCAGCCAAGTCCCTCCACCTTCATTTTTGCCCGAGTGCCATCGTTTACGTCTCTTCCAAGTCTCAGCTTTGAACCGAGTACTCCAAGTCACCATCTCGACAAAGTGTCTCCATCACCATCTCAACTGTGTGTCTCCATCACCATCTCGACCGCGTGTCTCTGTCACCATATCAATCGAGGCTCCCATCACCATCTCGACCGAGCCCCACCATAACTCTACTAAAAATCTCAACCGAGCCCTATTTTCCAGAGAGCACTTCTACCAGTTTCCAGTCATGTCTTCCCACCAGCCTTCTAGCTCTGATGACCCAGATGTCAATAAGATCGATATCCAGATGGGTCAGCTGGATCTTATAGAGATGACAACCTAGTACCAGTAGGCAAACCAGTTCCTCACTCAGATTGAACTCAATATCCCTATTCTGACTGCATACCAAAGACCTTACCTCCTGCACATGGCCTATGCATCATACAACAACACTGCAAGATCATGCCAATTTATTGTACCTCCTAACAAAACTTATCTCTATAACATATATCTTTCTAGAGCAGACTTCCATACTTTCATATTCCCTCGAGGACCAGGACATTGTAGAAAATAGAGCAGACAGCTTATTTCAAGTATATTGATCCCTATGTTGAAAAGTAAAGACAAAGGACAGGTATTGGTTTGATGCCATCAATGATCAAGCTCTAGCTGTTGCTTGTGCTTACCTAACTAAATACAGCCAGCATTACAAAACCAAGATCCTTCGAATACCGATGTCCCTGTTTTACATGCTAGCAGATTCACAACTGCATGGCCAAAATCTATATGATTGGGCCCAAATTACCTCGAATTGCCTTCATGAGTGCATTAAGAACAAGCAACTCTCCATCCTGCTTGGATATATGATGACAGATCTCACTCTCCAATAGGTGCACAATGGACCGAGACTCCGAGAGTTGTTGCAAGTGGCGAACAAGGCTTGGAACATACCAATTCAGTCCACGAAGTCAAGCAGTCCCGAAAACAAACATCCTCGTCACAGAGGCCATCAAAATAGAAGTACTACCATTGCCATACCAAAGATAACACTCGAGGAGGCATTCACGAAGAAGAAGCCAAAGGTGAACCACTTGCGAATCTTTGGATGTAAGGCCTTTGTACACATTCCTAAGGAAGAAAGACGTAAGCTTGATGTGAAAGCTATCAAGGGTATATTCCTAGGATATGATGATCGTGTGAAGGGCTATAGATGTTTTGATCCAGTGGAGAGCAAAATACATGTCAATCGTGACGGTTATCTTTGATGAATCTAAGATGTATAAGACGAGAATGCTGAGAAGACGGATACATACAGTGGGAAAGATGGTATAGTGATAATTCCTCCTGATGATGATCCATTTACTGACTTTCCTAGTGAAGGACACGAGGATACACCTCAAGATACTACTACTCAACCTCAAGAGATAGGTTGGAGAGGTAGAGATAAACCTTTTGGTGCAAGAAGGACTGAAGTTGCAGGTGACAAACGCAAGGAGAAAGATGTACCGTGGAATACATTTTCACCAGAAAGCCGATCACTTGACAGGAAGCTCCCTAAGTGGTTTGAGAGATTGATGGAGAGTCGCGACATGGATGACTTTCCAGGATCATCTAGCCAGGGAGAGCTATGAAGATAAACAAGAGAGAAGACACAACCTGAAAGGTGTGAAGCGAATAATTCTCTCTTATCTAGCATTATTCAAAGCAAAGAACCTTGAACTTATGTTGAAGCGAAGGATGATGGCATTTGGGTCAAGGCCATGGGAGAGGAGATGGAGTCAATTGCTAAGCATAGCACATGGGACTTAGTGGAACCACCAGTTGGCAAGAAACTCATTGGTTGTAAATGGGTATACATGACTAAGTACTATGTAGATGGAAGTATAGCAAAGCACAAAACAAGATTGGTGATCAAAGGTTATGCACAAAGTAAAGGCATCGACTATGAGAAGACCTTTGCGCCAGTATGTAAGTGGCTATGTTGTTGGTATTGTAAGTCAGTTTATGGCAGCACCTACGGAAACGCATTGGAAGGCAGCCAAACGCATTTTGCATTATGTCAAAGGCATTTCAGATTATGGCTTGGTTTATAGAAAGCATGAGGGTTTACCTGAGTTATGTGGCTATGTGGATGTGGATTGGGGAGGTGACTATGACGATCGTAGATCCACCACAGGGTATGTATTCCAGCTTTGTAGCAGTTGCTTTTCTTGGTCTAGTAAAAAGCAAAGTATAGAGCTTTATCTACAACAGAAGTAGAGTATAAGACAATGTGTAGTGTAGCACAGGAAGCTATATGGGGGGTTTGGCATTTTGCAAGTAAATCATCTGCGAGCTTTACAAGTTTCGTGTTTTTAAATTATGTCAAATTGATAGCACATGGCATGCTACATTCTTTTTAGGTTTTTAAAATTTATTCTACTTCGCTTTTGGAGTTAAAATCCATTTGCATACTTCATTATCATGTTATTTATTTTCTTACTATCTAAAAGATATGTCTGCAAATCATGTTGTCTACAAATTGTACATAGTATGCTATATCATCGAGAACGCAGAAAACGTAATCACTATAATTTCACATTTATCAAGCTAAAAAAATTTTGTCTACTACCAAGGATTGATGTATGACCATACATTAAAAGACATGATGGTATGTGGCCAAGCCTATGATAGGTATCATAAAATCAACGTTGGTAAAAAAAAAAAACATTTTTATTGTATGTTCTAGATGGAGGCTATAACTTAACTATTAAGCTTATGTTGAGATGATGAAATAGGAAAAAAAAAATTCATTTTTTTTTATCAAATTTGATTAAAGCAATGTAGTCTACATGAAAAATGGAGCAATTTTATCATCTCAATCCGAGCAATATCAAGAAAGTTATCGCCCTTCAAAGTTTTTTAGGCTGATTTTTTTTTTTATTGGAGCCTGAAAGGGGTAGCACACCGACGTGCTACCAATTTAAGCTTTTAGTCTTTAACTCAAATTGATAGCATGCCAGCGTGCTACCCCTTTAAGGTTCCAAGGGAAAAATGTTTTTTGGTCTAAAAAATGTTGAAGTGTCATAACTTTCTTACTATTGCTCAGATTGAGATGGTCCAAAAAGCAAAAGTGCTCCATTTTTTATGTAGAGTCCATTGGTATAATCAAAGTTAGCTTTTATCTAACATAAAATGAATATATATATATATATAAAGCCTATATATTTGATAACATACCATGTACCATGAAATTTTAGAAATCATTTGTAAATAAAACTCGTAAAACTCGCAAAGAATTTACTCGCAGATTGTCAAAACCCGCTATATGGTTGAGGCAAATCTTGGATGAAGTTGGCATGAAACAGGAAAATCCCACGACTATACATAGTGACAATCAGAGTGGCATTCAGCTAGCAAAGATTCCAGTGTTCCATGCGAGAACCAAACACATTGAGATTCTATATCACTTCATACGTGAGAGGTTGCTGAGTCGTGACATTAATGTTGTGTAGTACGGACGAACAACTAGCTGACATTTTCAATAAGCCACTTATTAGAGAAAAGTTTGATAAGTTTAGATCAAAGCTTTCTGTACTTAAAGTTTGTTGACTTTAAAGCTATGTATATGACTGTATAAAAAGTAGACTCTACTTTAAGGGAGAGAGTTAGAACTAAAGTAGAACTACTGTGTTACTGTATTGTGGGTCCTATCAGTAGATAAGGATTAGTTGGCCTCACCACGAGGCGAGTCGAATGGACACGCATCTTATCAACGGCAACTTGGGCCATGCATGGGTTGCCTGAGTGAAGAATATATGTACAGTGCAATCTTGTTTTGAGAAATACAGTTGCTATGAGAGCTTGTTGTGGAGAGTGTTTTTCTGTCTATATTATTGTGTAGCATTTTGTGTTCCTGTTCGAAGCAAATTCTAAGTTTGTACCATACCTCTTTCAAAGCCTACGCTATGCTCAATTGGAGGATTAAACCAGAACAACCTAGAAAATGCAAGCAAAGGTCTAATCTAGTGCTAATCCTACTTCTTGGCTATTTGTGGACACCATACCCTTCATAGATCTTTGCCTCCTTGGGTTCTAAGACTTAACAAAAAATGAAATCTACCTACATTGGCCTAAAGCCCTCGATAAGGATCTAACACTTACGTTTGTATTGGAGCAAAGAGAGGAGGGGAGAGAGAGAGACTAGTTATGAAGGAGCATGGAAGCCGATCTTCCTATGCACAAATCCATAGCTTAATTCGTTCATCCTGCATAGCATTCTATCACGAATCTACAAACAAAAGAGAGATACTACACATGTCTAGTGATCTTGACATCGTATATGCATAATAGAAAAACAAGCAGGAAGCATTAAGCATAAACTCTCACCTCACAACTCTCTCTCAAACAAAAGAGAGATACTACACATGTCTAGTAATCTCAACATCGTATATGCATAATAGAAAAACAAGCAAGAAGCATTAAGCATGAACTCTCACCTCACAACTCTCTCTCAAACAAAAGAGAGATACTACACATGTCTAGTGATCTCAACATCGTATATGCATAATAGAAAAACAAGCAGGAAGCATTAAGCATAAACTCTCTCTCTCTCTCTCTCTCTCTCTCTCTCTCTCTCTCTCTCTCTCTCTCTCTCTCTCTCTCTCTCTCTCTCTCTCTCTCTCTCTCTCTCTCTCTCTCTCTCTCTCTCTCTCTCTCTCTCTCTCTCTCTCTCTCTCTCTCTCTCTCTCTCTCTCTCTCTCTCTCTCTCTCTCTCTCTCTCTCTCTCTCTCTCTCTCTCTCTCTCTCTCTCTCTCTCTCTCTCTCTCTCTCTCTCTCTCTCTCTCTCTCTCTCTCTCTATGGTCACTATACGCTCTTTGATATAGATTAGAATTGAAAGGCCCAGCTTGGGTTGCAACTAATTTTTGTACATATACATATACAGAAAATCAATATATAATGTACTACATATATTTGAATGGCTATTTTTGTCATTACATGTGGATTTGACCAATTTGCCATCTATGCCAAATTTTTGTCCCTATCACAACTCTACACAAAGATGCTTGACATAGAATTTTAGGAAACCGCTAAAGCTATGATAGATAGCTTTTTATAACTATTTTACACATGTGGGAACATGCTCCACACATGTGAAATGTACTCGCAAACATAAAATCATAAAATCACCAAGATAGATTTTTGACTATTTTTCACACTCCTCAAAAACTAGCTTGGTAAGATCAAGGAGTTTGTGAAACTTTTTGAGTGGATCCTTGAAGTAAAAAACCAGCAACAAGATCCATCATATCAACGCCTCACCAAATCCATGATAAGATCTCTTTGGTAGAGATCTCTTGCCAATATCTTTGAAGAGTACTCCACCAATTTGCCACTATTTCAATGTGCATCTTCCATGCTTGATGATGATCTTTGATTTGAAAGTTGAACTTGCATGAAGATGGCTGCACCATAGAGATGGAAATTCAAGGCTTCCATGCCTCATAAATATCACAAAGATCATGGAGATCAAGATCTTAAGATGAGCAAAAGTGTAGATCTTCAAGCATACGTCACTTGATCTTGTTGTGTTGTTGGTTTCTCCTCCAAACCTACAACAATATCCAAAATATCATTCATCTTAAGAAGTGATTCCATCCTCAGCTTCCACAATGATTAGTTACTTGAGGTAAGCCTATCATTAGCTTCCAACATGACTCCACTTGATGTTGCCATGTAGCAATGACCTCCAACATGACTCCATTTGATGTTGCCATGTAGCAATGATTTAATATTCTCTTTCAATCCGTTTCAATGCACAAAGCACTCATTTGAACAACAACAAGTATTTTCAAAAGAAATCACAAAGAACTGAAACTACTCAAAAATGCTCTTCTAGCACTTATACCAAGCAAATCAACACATAGAATCATGAAATCTTGAACAACCTATGATCTATTCTCAATCTAATGACTCTTGACACTTCCTAAGATCTCCCTTGGATCTCATACATTCTAATGTACATAGTTTTTCACATGCAAGTGATGGAGGTGCTTTGATGTATATAACTTTTATAGATGATTGTACTAGATTTACATGGATTGAGTTACTATCAAAGAAAAGTCTTGTTTATGAAGCTTTCATTAAGTTCAAGTCTCTAGTAGAGAAGCAACTTAGTACTTCCATCAAAGCACTAAGATGTGATAATGGAGGAGAGTACACCTCCAATAAAATGAAAGAGTTTTGTGAGATCAATGGCATTAAATTGCAATACACTTGCTCCTACACCCCCCAACAAAATGGGGTGGCCGAGAGGAAAAATAGGAGTCTATGTGAGTGTGCAAAGTCTTTAAGACTTGATGCATCACTTCTCATCTCATTTTGGGGAGAAGCTATAACATGTGCTAATTACTTGTGTAATAGACTTCCTAGTAGTGCTATAGATGGGATCTCACCTTATCAAGCCTTGTTTGATAAGAAACCCAATGTAAAATATTTTAAGATCTTTATATGTATTTGTTATGTTCACATCCCTTTGGAGACAAGAACGAAGGAAGATGCTACCACCTTCAAAGGGATCTTTGTTGGCTAAGAAAATAGCAAGGGCTATAGGATATATGATCATATATCCAAGAAAGTAAAGGTAAGCAAGGATGTACTTTTTGATGAGTCACAATTTGCTATGAGCTTGTCAAATGGATCTAACCCATTGTGCATTGAAGATCTTGACAAAACCGAGGAGGATCTTGACAAAGAGACATGGATCCAAGTCAAAAGGGGCCAAGAAGGTCATCAAGAAGCAAGGCTGAGCCCTCAAGTCTCACCTATGTGGACAAGGGAAAGCAAAAGGAAGACTTTACACCTTCTACCTCTTATTCCTTCTTAGCTACATTGCTTGAAGAACCATCATCTTTTGAAGAAGCACATAAATCTAAAGTTTGGAGAGATGCAATGCAAGTAGAGTATGATTCATTAGAAGAAAATCATACTTGGAATCTTGTAAATCTTCCAAGAGGGAAGAAACCACTTGCATGTAAGTGGGTTTATAGAATAAAGTACAATCAAGATGGATCTATTAGTAAGTACAAAGCTAGGCTTGTTGCTAAAGGATTTCTTCAAATAAAAGGATTGGATTATGAAGAAACATTTGTAGCTAAGCTTGTCACTATTAGATTAATCATTTGCATTGCTACTTTGTTCAAGTGGTATCTCTACCAAATGGATGTGACAAATGCCTTCTTGAATGGCTTCTTAGAAGAGGAAATCTACATGATGCAACCCGAGGGCTTCATCAAGGTTGGTGAGGAGCAAAAGGTGTGCTACTTAAGGAAGAGCTTATATGGCTTGAAGCAAGCACCTAGAGCTTGGTACTCTAGGTTGCATGATTTTCTCTATTCTCTTGGCTTTGTACTAAGTGCTTATGAACCTTCTCTATATTTCAAATGTAATGAAGGAATGATCATCATTTTGGTACTTTATGTTGATGACATCATTTTGACAAGAAATGATGATGAAGGCATAAGCAAAGTAAAAGTTGATTTATCTTGTGAGTTCAAGATGGTAGATCTAGGCTTCCTAAAAAAGAATGAATCTTGTGGTTGCATAGAAAAAGACTGATTGTATTCATGATCTGATGATATCTTAATGTTCTAAACAAAGAAACATACCAAAAAATTGTCAAAATGGCAAGCAGGCAGTAAACAAAAATTAGAAAATAAAGCAAACTTAGTACATATCAAGATTAAAATAGAGTTCGTTGTACTTTTTGAGTCTACTTCCATTGACCATAGTGTCTAAAGTATCGTCTTATAGGGTTTGGAGTTGTACATATCTAGTCTAGTAATGGTTAGATGGATGTGTGAACCAACTAGCTTCCTATAGAGTAATGTCCTTGGATTTACAAGGGAGCCTTCAAAGACAAAGTTGGAAAATCAACTAGCTAGCACAACATTCTAATCAAATAGATCGCATCTATGGTATGTTCACTGCCAGAATAGATACCCTGGAAACTCTAAAAGCAAATAATGAAGTTTTTAGTTTTGTAAGTGAGTATATAGAAGATAATCTAATGCCTTACTCAGTGAGAATTCTTGGCTATGATATTTCATGGATTCCATATAATTTGTTGAATTATATATGGAAAGGAGATAGACCTTTTGTTTTTCGATTCAACAATTTATCAGCCATCTGGAGAACAAGCACTTTTTGGAGTAAAAATGTGATCAACAAATAAACTTATGCAATAAGTGCATGCAACATGCAAAGTGGTTTATGTGATCTACACATGTCTAGGCAGTTTTATGAGTTGACATGCTGTACATGCAACATCCATGCATGTAGTTACACATGTGGATCTCTGGTAGGTGAATTAGTTCAGTTAAGTGGACTTTCCATGCAACTCCACTGTAGGAATTCGAGTCTCTCTCATGTAGGAAAAGCTTGGCATGTTTTGCCATATTGTGAATATTGAGATTTTAGTGTTTTGGACTCATTCTCTCTCTACCCGAGTTTTCTATGTATGATTTTCTCTCTCTACCTGAGAGCAGCCTATTTTTCTCATACTGAACACTTTATGTGAAGATTATTAAAATATTATCTTTCTATCTCGAGTTTGGGGTCATGTCCATGATAATTTCCACTAGATTTCATATTGTACATATAAGGAGTGTAAACTGAGCACATATCCTTCTAGTGTAGCTCGGATTTGAGTTAGATAGGTTCAATTGTAATGACATGCAGATGTTTTGATAGCATGCAAAGCCTTTTGTATGCATGCAAGCCACATGCAATCAGTGCATGCAACATGCAAAGTAGTTTCTGTGATCTACACATGTCTAGGCAATTTTATGAGTTGACATGCAGTACATGCACCATACATGCATGCAGTTACACATGTGGATTTCTGGTAGGTAAATTAATTCAGTTAAGTGGACTTTCCATTCAACTCCACTGTAGGAATTTGAGTCTCTCTCATGTAGGGAAAGTTGGGCATGTTTTGCTATATTGTGAATATTGAGATTTTGGTGTTTTGGACTCATTCTCTCTCTACTCAAGTTTTCTATGTATGATTTTCTCTCTCTATCAGAGAGCAGCCTCTTTTTCCCATACTGAACACTTAGAATTATTTTTGACATTCATTTCTCATAGTGAAGAGTTAGATTTTTTCATCAGACGTATGCCATTGTGCTCTTGCCTTAGATTTTTCAAGCATACTGTTATTTGATCAATCTTCTGCAATCACAACACCCCAGTAAGATCCTGTAGGGTGTGTGGTGAAGTTTACACGTGCTAAAAACTTCACATGGTATCAGAGCTTCATGCTTTGAAGAGGTGAGGGTGTATACATTAGATCATCAGTGTTTTTGCTTGCAGGAACTCGGATTTTGGAGAAGGATTCAAACTCGCTAAGAAACAAGCAATCTGTACCATAAGTGGATCAAATCAAGACTCTTTATAAGAGTCTTATTGGCTCACTTATTTGGTTAACAGTGACTAGGCCTGATCTAAGCTTTTGTGTTCACAAGCTGAGTCAACACATGTAGGATCCAAAGCTATATCATTGGAAGTTGGCTAAAAGAGTCTTGAGGTATATATCTTCTACCTTGGATTATGGACTATACTATGAAGGAGAAGATCTGACTTTGATTGCTTTTTCAGATTCAAATTGTGCAGGAGACAGGTTGGATAGAAAATCCACAAGTGTTTACACTATATTTCTTGGAAGAAATTTGGTTTCTTGGTTGTCAAAGAAGCAGGCAACTATTTCCTTATCATCATGTGAAGCTGAATACAAATCTCTTACAACCACAACAAAGGAGGTTTCATGGATCAAAAGGCTACTTTTGGAGCTTAGTGTTATGCAAATGAAGATTTACCAATTATGAAGAATGATAGCATTTCTGCTCAAGCTCTTGCAAATAATCCAGTCTTTCATGAAAGGAGCAAGCATATTGAAGTGACTCATCATTTTGTAAGAGAAAAAGTCATTGGAAGAGAGATCTCATTAGAGCATGTTTCATCGTCAGATTGTGTTGCAGATCTTCTCACCAAGCCTCTACTCAAGAATGTCTTTATGAAGATGAGGTCTAACCTTAGCCTAATTTCGAAATCTATGTTGATAGGAACATAAATTTTTTAAGGAGGAGTGTGAAGATTATTAAAATATTATCTTCCTATCTCGAGTTTGGGGTCATGTCCATGATAATTTCCACTAGATTTCATGCTGTACATATAAGAAATTGAGCACATATCCTTCTAGTGTAGCTCAGATTTGAGTTAGATTGGTTCAATTGTAATGACATGCAGATGTTTTGATAGCATGCAAAGTCTTACTGTATGCATGCAAGCCACATGCAATCAGTGCATGCAACATGCAAAGTAGTTTCTGTGATCTACACATGTCTAGGCAATTTTATGAGTTGACATGCAGTACATGCACCATACATGCATGCAGTTACACATGTGGATCTCTGGTAGGCGAATTAGTTCAGTTAAGTGGACTTTCCATGCAACTCCACTGTAGGAATTTGAGTCTCTCTCATGTAGAGAAAGTTGGGCATGTTTTGCCATATTGTGAATAATGAGATTTTGGTGTTTTGGACTCATTCTCTCTCTACCCGAGTTTTCTATCTATGTATGATTTTCTCTCTCTACTCGAGAGCTGCCTCTTTTTCCCATACTAAACACTTAGAATTATTTCTGACATTCATTTCTCATAGTGAAGAGTTAGATTTTTTCATCAGATGTATGCCATTGTGCTCTTGCCTTAGATTTTTCAAGCATGTTCTTTGATCAATCTTGTGCAATTACAACACCTCAGTAAGATCCTATAGGGTGTGTGGTGAAGTTCACACGTGCTAAAAACTTCACAGTTCACACATGCTAAAAACTTCACATGGTATCAGAGCTTCATACTTTGAAGAGGTGAGGGTGTATACATCAGATCTTTAATGCTTTTGCTTGCAAGAACTCGGATTTGGGAGAGGGATTCAAACTCGTTGAGAGACAAGCTATATGTGGATCATAAGTGGATCAAAACGAGCCTAATCTGCTCCAGCGGAACCCTGTACGGACAGAGAGCTCACACGTGTGAAATCAGCCCTCATTAATGAGTGCTACTTCTCTAGATTTGATCCAAATTTGATGTTCTATAGCTTGTTGGATAGGTATTGAAGAGTAGAATGTGTTGCTCGGAGTTTTAGGCAATCAAAGAGTTTGAGAGAGTACTCAACTCGTGGGATATGCCAAAGTGAGCACACATCAGTTTCTCTCACCATTTCCATCAATTTTCATTGTCAATCAAGTAGAATTGGATAGAAGTGAGTGTTCTGAGGTCTTAGAATTTTCATTTCACACAAATTACTGTGTTTGAGTTGAAAGTAAAGTCCTAGAGAGTTTATCACTACTATGAAACTCGTGGGATAGATAGACTTCTTAATTGCATGTGCTTCTTTTTTGTGATTGAAGCAAGATCCAAATTCAAGATAGATTGATTTTCTGTGTTGAGAATTTGTTCTCACATCTGTTGCTAGATTTCATAGGTTGGATCAACATCAATGTTAGATCCTAGATTGAGATAGTAAGCAACATCCTTTCAACTCCATTTTTTATCATTACTAGAATTTCTCATAGAGAAGATGTCTTCATCTGGTTCACATTTCTTGGAGCACAGTGAGAGATTAACATCTTCCAATCATGCAATGTGGAAGATTAGAATGGAATCATTGTTGATTCTACAAGATGTAATGGATACTGTAAGTGGAGCTGAAGAAGAACTTGCTGCATCTAATGAAGCTGCAGCATTTCACAAAAGAACCAGAATTGCTCTTCATTTCTTAAAAATGAATGTAACCAATGAAGTGTTAAGAGATATCAGTACATGCACCACTGCCAAGGAAGCTTGGGATACTCTAAAACAATCTATGAAATTAAGAATACTTCTAGATTGCTTACACTTAGAAACCAAATATTTCTAAGAGTGCTTCATCATATGTCATGAGAGTTAAGGATCTTTATCAAGAGTTAGCCGGTATTGGAGATGCTCTTAAGAGCACTGAACTTGTTCAAGTAGTCCTAAATGGACTTAGAGATGAGTATGACAATATTGTACAGACTTATGCTATTAGGGAGGATCTTCCATCCTTGGAGACACTGCAAGGTGTTCTCATTGTTGAAGAAAGCAGGCAAGAGAACAAGATGCTGAGGATCAACAGACTTTCATTGAAAGATGGTGGAGATGACAAAGCACTCTTCATCAGAGACAAGTCAAGAGGCAAGGGCAAAGGACAACAACACTTCAAGAAGGACAAAGCCAAAGAAGGTGGTGAGGATCAGTCCTCACAAGCTGCAATATCCAGTGGCAAGAAGAAGCTGTCAAAGATCAAGTGTTTTACCTGTGGCAAGAATGGACACTATGCATCAAAATGTTTCAAGAATAAGAACCAATCTAAGCAAGCTAACCTTAATAATGTGTATGAGTGTGAGGGTGTTGAGAGTGAAAGAGAGGATTCATTAATGATGTCTACTTTTTCATCTTTTCTTTTTAAGAATGAAGAAGTCTGGTTGATAGATAGTGGGGCTAGTTCCCATATGTCTAGTTCTAGGAACTCTTTCACTAATCTCATGCCATATCTAGGTACAAAAAGATCAATCTATACTACTAATGATGTAGAGTGTAATACTGAGGGAATAGGTAGTATTCCATTGCATGCATCATCATCAAAATCTTTTTGCTTACATGATGTACTGTATGTACCTAGACTGACTAAGAATCTCATTAGTGTAGGATAGTTTTTTGATAGTGGATTGGATGTCAAGTTTCAAGTTGACAAGTGTATAATCTGAAGAGAATATGAAGTTATTGCTAGAGGATCTAGAATTGGTAAGTTCTACAAACTAGATTCTAGGGAGAGTGCTAACATTTCAGATATTGCTTATGAGACCAAGGTTCTTCAGGAGGATCTGTGGCACAAGAGATTGGGTCATTCCAATTTCAAAGCCATGCAATCTATGATCAAGGAAGGAAAAGATGTTGGACTACCAAAGACACTATCAAAGGAGCTTCTACCTTGTGAAGCTTGTGTGCTGGCAAAATCACACAGAAGGCCTGTTCCTAGATCAAGCATGAAAACAAAGCAACCATTTGAACTAGTGCACTCTGATGTTCATTTCTCATCAACTAAGAGCAAAGGAGGAGCAAACTGCTTTATTTCCTTTGTAGATGATTATACAAGATATTCTTGGATCTATATGTTGTCTTCAAAAGCCATGGTCTTTGATGTTTTTCTTACTTTCAAAGCTTATGTAGAAAAGCAGTTTTCTTTCAAGTTGAAAGCTTTGAGAAGTGAGAGTGGAGGAGAATACACTTCCAGTAAATTTAAAGACTTTTGTGAGAGAGAAGGCAGTCAAAGAGAGTTTTCTTGTTCATATACTCCTCAGCAAAATGGAGTTGTTGAGAGAAAAATAGAACTTTGTGTGAATGTGCAAAAGCCATTAGGCTAGAAGCTTCTCTACCTAAAGAATTTTGGGGAGAGGCAGTTGCATGTGCAAATTATCTTTGTAATAGGCTTTCAAATCTTGCAATAGGAGGAAAAACAACATTTGGGATGCTGTATAAGAAAAAGCCTAAGGTAGATCATCTTAGGATTTTTGGCTGTGTATGCTTTGTGCATGTGCCTCTAGAAACTAGGAAGAAGGAAGATCCTAGTGCAGTTAAAGGAATGTTTGTAGGATATGCATCCACTAAAAAAGCATACAAAGTATATCTTCCTTCTACTGATAAGAATGTTGTTAGTAGAGATGTGATCTTCCATGAAGATCAGAAGTTTAACTTGGATGATGCACAGATCAAGGAGTCTCATGCAAGATCAATCATCAATCTTGATGTTGCTCAAGAGCTAGTGAGACCGAGGCTTGAGGAGGCACAAATTCAAGCTACTACACCAAGAAGATCTACACGAACAAGATCTAAGCCAAGGAGGCTCACATATGATGAAGAAGGAAGGCAAGTGGAAGGTGAAACTTCATATCATGCTCTCTTCATATCAAATGAAGAGCCTAAAGATGTCCAACAAGCTTTTCAATCCAAGATGTGGGTTGAAGCAATGACCCAAGAGTTTGAAGCCTTGATGTCAAGTAACACATGGGAGGTTGTGGAGCCACCAAACAACATGCAATCAAGTATAATCATGATGGATCTATCAATAAGTATAAAGCAAGGCTTTGTGCCAAAGGCTACTCACAGATCAAAGGTCTTGACTATGAAGACACCTTTGCACCAGTTGCAAAGATGGTAACAATCCGAATACTTATATCTCTTGCATGTTTTCACAATTGGAGTATGTTACAGCTTGATGCTTCTAATGCATTTCTCAATGGTTACCTTGAGGAGGAGATTTATATGGAGCAACCTCTAGGTTTTGTGAAAGAAGGTGATGAATCAAAAGTTTGTCTTTTGCTCAAAAGTCTCTATGTACTGAAACAAGCACCAAGGTCTTGGTATGCAAGGCTCAACTCCTATCTCATATCACTCGGATTTTGTCTAAGTGAATATGACCCTTCTCTGTATTATAAGTTTGTAGATAGCTTTGTAATTATTCTTCTCATCTATGTAGTCTAAAAGTATTTGAATAAACACTTTTTGAAAGTGTTGGAAATGTAGAAGTCGAGTTTGAGTAGATTCAAATTTGAATGTATGGTACAGTGAATCTAGTCCTAAAAACAGTAGGGTTTTTCATATCGGAGGGAAACTAAGTGGAAATTTAGGTTTTGGACCTACTATAAAAGGATGTAATTCATGGGAAGAGAGCATTCTCTCTCTCTCTCTCTCTCTCTCTCTCTCTCTCTCTCTCTCTCTCTCTCTCTCTCTCTCTCTCTCTCTCTCTCTCTCTCTCTCTCTCTCTCTCTCTCTCTCTCTCTCTCTCTCTCTCTCTCTCTCTCTCTCTCTCTCTCTCTCTCTCTCTCTCTCTCTCTCTCTCTCTCTCTCTTATCTCATTCATGCCTATACATGCTTCTCTTGGATTCTACTATCCATTGGTGCACTATACTTGTGATATCTTGCAATTCTATGTGTAGAATGATCATTAATTGTTATTTTTAGATCCACATGTGTGATATACAGTAGGGTACTATAATTTTACAGAAAACAACAGTATTTTATGTATTAGTTCATGCTTGATCAAGATCTATTAGAGTTTGCATCTCATTTTTTGTGTAGATGTTGATTTTTCTACATTGGCAAGATTGGTGAGCTGTTTGTTTTTGTAACCAAAGATCCTTTCATAGGTTTGGATCTTAATGAACCTCAAATCTTTCACACTTAGTTTATATGATGATTGTGAAATTTTTCAACGAGTTTGATTTTTTATATGGCAATTTTGAGGCCAAAATTAAATCTCAACTTAGAGAGAGATTTATATTTGTCAATAAAGGCCTAAATAGTGTTTGTACTATTTTTGAAAAGTAGATAAATGGATGAGGATGAGTCTGGACCCATTCTAATTGGCTAATTTGATACATTGCATCTAGACTAGAATTTCTAGGTCATTTGGTGAGATACCAAGAAATTATCATTTAGGAAAAGTTTAGGGCAAGTGGCCAAATGACATTTGAGAAGCTATAAATAGTAGTAGCATCATGGACAACATATGATTGTATTCTCTTTTGATATAGAGAATTCATCTCTTTTGGTTCTATGTCAATCTCATGTGTATTTCTCTTGATATCTTTGTTTTCTATGTGTAGAATGTTGATTTTATGATTGATCTTATTTTCACATATGTGAAGGATAGTAGGCTGCTGCTGCTGTACGAAAAAGGATACTAATTTATTGTATTTTCAAGCTTATTATCAGATCTTAGTGATTTATGCAATTCTGGCATGCTAAAATTGGTGATTTCTATCTTGTAGATAAAACTAGATCTGCATTCAAATCTGGTCAAGATCTTAGAGATCCATTAAATGTATTTTGTATCTATATTTTTCACATGGTATCAGAGTAGGTTTCAGGCCAAATTTGTTGTTTATAAATCTAGAGGTGGATAGATCAAATCTTGCATTTTCAAGTATAGAAAGTGGATCTTTGTGGTCCAATCATCATTTTAGGTCAAATCACTTGTGGATGTCCAATTTTTGAAACCACTTACTAGAATGTGGAAACAAAAATTTCTCATGATTGTGGATGGTACATTCTATTAGATGAGATATCTAGATTCTAGCTTTTGCATATAGATTTTGCTTGATTCAATAGTTTGTAATTTTGGAGAAACCTTAAATTTGATAGGATCTCTTGATTTTAAGTTGATGGACTTTTATGAGAGTGTGTTTCAGTCTTAGGTGTTGGCAAAAGTTCATCATATTGTATTTAGATATATTGTGATCAAGAGATCAACATTCTATGTGCTAGGATTTGCTAAAAGAGAAAAAGAAAAGGCTAGATTGTTTTCATCTTTGTGATTTCTTCTTGAGTTTCATTTGTTGATTTCCAAGGGAGTGCTAAGTGCATTGGAATATGTTCAAAGAGAATATCAAATCATTGCAACATGGCAACCTCAAGTGGCTTCATGTTGGAAGGCAATGATAAGCTTACCTCAACAAATTATTCTACTTGGAAGGTGAGGATGGAATCTTTGATGGAGATGAATGAATTGATGGATATTGTTGTAGGTGTGGAGGAGAGACCTTTGGCAACTCAAGAACAATTGAGGTATGACAAGAGGGCAAATAAATCTCTACATGTGATCAAGATGAATGTGACTAATGAACTTCTCAAAGAAGTTGGTAGGTGCACAACATCAAGTGAGGGTTGGGAATCCTTGAAGAAGGTTTATGAGTCCAAGTCTACATCTAGGGTCCTAACCCTAAGGAGGAATTTTTTCAAAATCTTCAAAAAAAGATGAAGGTGCGCATGCTTTTGTTTTTGAGAGTTGAAACTTTGAGTGATGAACTAGCATGCATTAGTGAAAGCATTAAGAATGTGGAGCTTGTTCAAGTTGTTTTTAATGGCTTATTGGATGATCATGCTAATTTGGTTCAAAGCATTGCTATTCTAAAGATATTGTCAAGTATGGAGGATTTGCAAGAGGTCTTGGTGAATGAGGAGTTTAGGCTTCTATCAAGAATCTACTTTTACATCTCAAGTTGGAGAGGAGGAAGCTATGCTCATCAAAGGCAAGTTGAACAAAAAATACAAAAGCAAATGGTCAAAAGGGCAAGATCAAGGTGAGCCTTACAATTTTGTTGGCAAGAAGAAAGATAGATCCAAGTTAAAATGCTTTTATTGTGAAGTCAAAGGGCATTTTGCAAGTGATTGCTTCAAGAAGAAGATAGGTCAAGGTGAGAAGCAAACCAATCTAATTAGCTCTTGATGAAGATGGTGTTGATGAACAAAATTCAAATGATACGTTTGTTATGTCATCTTGCTTGTTGGATATTAACGGAGATATTGGTCCTTGGTGGATTGATAGTGGAGCAACATCACATATGACATATCATGAGGAGTATTATTCATCATTGATGGCATTTGAAGGTGACAAGAAGGTGATCTACACGGCCAATTATGGTGAGTGTGCAATCAAAGTGATTGAAAATATTCCTATTTCCTTTTCTATTTATAGGAATGTGAATTTGAAGGATGTTTTGTTCATTCCATCTATCACTAAGAATCTTCTTAAAGTGAGTCAAATGCTTGACAAGGGATTCAAAGTGGAGTTTGATGGTGATGTTTGTTTGATCAAGAAGGAGGATGAATTAATTGCAAAAGGGATGAGACAAGGTAAATTGTTCAAACTTGATTCTTGTGTTATTGCTAACCAAGTTGGATGTATGGCAAAAGAGAAACTGTCAATGCAAGAGGTATGGCACAAGAGATTGGGGCATCTCAACTACAAGTCATTGGAAGTGATGGCAAAGAGCAAGTTGTGTTTGGTCTTCCCAACTCTTTAACAAGCTTGAATCATGTTTGTGAGCAATGTGTTTTATCAAAGTCACATAGGTTACCTTACAAAACATCTACATCAAGGTCAAGTAAGCCTTTTCAACTTGTGCATTCCGATATTCATGGTGTTGTTGCGGAAGTGCTTTTTTTTTCTTGTTTTTTGTGTTCGTCCTCTCTTCTGATTCGCGAACAATTTTCTATCTTTGAATTTTCTTTTCGTGTGGAAGCTCTTATGGGATCTCAGACACTCAACTACGCATCACAGAACATGTTTTAATCTAGCAAACAAGAAACACAACACAAGGCCAAGAGATACACAAAAATAGAGCAACTATATTGTCAGTTTGGTTTTGGAGGAGAGATCGTCAGTGTCTCGCTCGTTGGCGGATTGAGTCTCTACTCTTTTGTTGTGTTCTGCCTATTGGCAGACTTTCATGCATAACTATGGTATTTTTTTGCTATCTTACTCTATTCGCTACGTCTCTGTCTGTTTCTTACAGATCTCTGTATTCACTATCACTCTTCCCTCTTTTTTATTATGATCCAGAGAGGATCGTTTATACCTCCACTGTGTGGAGTTTACAAGATAGCTAAACGTAGAATCACAAGACTAATTAACGCTAATCAACTAGTTAGTTAGTCTCGGTCGTTGCTATTCATTTCAGTTGGGCATGAAGCCCGTTGAGCTGCCAGCTGACAACGCGAAGTATTTCTCTTCGTTTGTTTCTTGGAGGTGTGTTTATGATTCATGATTGATTCACGAATCATTTGTGCTTCGAGTCAAAGACGCGTTGACTGTCGCGAATTGTTCTCGTTCGACCTTTGTGTCTTGTTCGTGTTGCGATAAAGTTACAGAAGTTCACCATTTCTGACACTCCCTCTTGAACCTTGCAGCTTTGTTCGTTTAATCCAATTGCCTCTCTTTGCTTGGTAAAGAGTGGCTTGTCGAGCGGTTTTGTGAGAGATCTGCAATCATACTTTATGATTTGATGAACTAGACCTGGAGCTCTCCTTTCGAGATCAAATCTTGAATGTGATGGTACTTCAGAGGAATGTGCTTCATCTTTGAATGGAAGACAGGATCCTGGGACAGATAGATGGCATTCTGGGAGTCCATCATCGTCATGCTTTGCCCCTCTTGTATCCCGATTGCCTCCAACATCATCTACAGCCACACTACCTCATTCGCCACTTTTGAGACTATGACATACTCAGCTTCGCAAGAGGATTGAGCTACCAGGGTTTGCTTTTTGCATATCCAGTTGATTGCAGCTCTGCACGCTATTGTACATCCTCCAGTAATGGACTTGTTGTCATCCTTGCAGCTCGCCCAGCTCGCATCACTATAGTGATGCAGTTCGAATTTTTTTTTCTTGTTTCTAGCTCTGTAGGTTAATCCAATATTCTGGGTACCATTCAGATACTGTAGGACTCGTTTAGCCATTTGCCAATGTGCTAAACCAGGATTGGAATAAAATTGGCTCAATGCATAAATAGAGAAGGCCAAATCTGGTCTGGTACAAATTGTCAAGTACATCAAGACTCCCAATTAAGTTCTGGTAGGGTATACCTGCCATCTTCTGTTCTTCCTCTTTTGTTTTTGGGCAATCATGTTTCGTGAGCTTGGCTCCAGCTATCATTGGTGTGGCTTTCTCTTTGCAGTCCATCATGTGGTACTACTTCAGCACTTTTCTGGAATATTTTGACTGACTCAAGTGCATTTCGCCATTTGTTCGACCTCTTCTGATCTCTAGCCCTAAGCATTTTGTTGCTTCTCGTAGCTTTCAGAAATCTGACTCTTCTTGTCTTTGATCAGCATCAAGGAATTTCCTATCATCAATGAATCATCCACGAAAAATGGTCAGTATCACAAAATCCTTTCCTACTCTTTTGATGTAGACATTACAGTCTGGTTGAGTAGGGTTGAAGTCTAGAGACTTCAGAAGACCATCAAGCTTTTTGTACCAGACCCGTGATGCATGTTTTAGACCGTAGATGCATCTCTGCAATCGACAGACATATTGTCTGTTGTCGGGGTCTTCATAGCCTTCAAGTTGCTTCATGAAGATTTTCTCCTTTAGATCTCCATGGAGAAAGGCTGTTTTCACGTCAATTTGGTGAATTTTCAGATTGTACTGTGTGGTGTATGCAAGGAGTAGCCTTATGCTTGTCATCTTCACCATGGGCGAATATGTGTTGAAATAGTCGACACCATATCTCTGCGTGCAGCCCTTTGCGACAAGCCTTCCCTTGTAGCAGCCAATAGTGCCATCTGATTTTAGCTTTTTCTTGTACACCCACTTGCAGTTGACAATTTTTCTATTTTTTGGCAGTGGCTCTAATGTCCATGCCTCATTTTGCCTCATCGATTCGATCTCCTCTGACATTGCCTGCTTTAAGAATTCTCCTTCTGGACTCTAGATAGCTTCTTGGTATGTTACTGGCTCTTCTGTGAAGCTGCAGTACTCAAACTGCATGTCTTTGCTCTATTAAAGATTGTCATAATAGCAGGTCTGGAACTCTTCTTTGTCTTGTTGACCTTCGAGGTTCATTTCGTCGCTGCTCGAACATTTCTTGTTTGTGGAGTCAATCCTCTACTTCCTGCTGCTCTGGAGTCTGGGGATCTACATTCTGATTTGATGTATGTCCTCGATCTCCCTCTTGAATAGGCAGTAGTGTGAAGATCTCATGACCTCTTTCATCTTTCAGTCCAAGGAATGTGGACTTGTCGAACTTCACATCTCTGCTAGAAACAACCTTCTTCGTGGTTGGATCGTAGAGTTTGTACACATGTGTTCCATTCGAGTATCCGACCATGATTGTTTGCTCGGATTGTCATCGAGCTTGCTTCTCTTTTTCTTTGGAATGTGCTGTATGTTGCACATCCAAACACTCGTATGTATGACAGATTAGGCTTTCTGTCTGTCCACATTTCGTATGGTGTTTTGTTCTCAAGCATTGTCGTTGTAGATCTATTCTGCAAGTGTACAACTGTAGCTATTGCCTCGGCCCAGAATTGACCTGGAAATCGAGCCTATGCCATCATGCATCTGGCTCCTTTGACTAGCATTATGTTTCTTCTTTCTGCCTCACCGTTGTATTTTGGTGTGTATGCAAGAGTGAACTGGTGTTTGATCCCTTGTTCTTCACAGAATCTTGAGAATTCTGTGCTTTTGTATTCACCTCCATTGTCAGATCTAAGGGTCTGTATCTTTTTCGAGGTGTGTCGCTCTGCGAATGCCATGAACTTATTGAAAGAATCAAATACTTTGGATTTCTTCTTCAAGTAGTAGATCGTGGTCATTCGGTTATAATCATCTATGAACGTTAAAAAATATCTCGAACCTGAGAGCAAATCTATTTTCATCGATCCACACACATCAGAGTGGACGATCTCAAGAACTTCTTTCGCTCTTCTTCACTCGTGTGTAAATGAATTCCGATGTTGCTTGCCTTTCTAACAAGCTTCGCTGAACTCAGCCTCTAGCCTTGAAATCTTGAGACATGTGACAATGTCCTTTCTACTCATGTCATACAGGCTCTGCATGTTCAGATGATACATTCTTCTATGCCAGAGCTGATCTTCATTTTTTGAAGCACTTAATATGCTTTCAGAGTTGCTGATTATTTTGGCCTGGTAGAGATTTCCTTCTCTGCATCCGACCGTCACCAACTTGTTTGTCGTCTTCTCGATCATATGGCAAGTGTTGCCATCGAACAAAACTCGAATGCCTAGATCTGCCATCTTGGATACAGATAGTAGATCCTTTCTGAGTGAGGGCACATAGAGTGCTCCTGGCAGCTCTGCTTGGTCTGACAGTGTTCGTAGCTGTAGAGAGCCGATGCCTTTGACATCGTGTATGCTTCCATCGCCTAAAATCACTGCTTTGTCATTTTTGAGTTCATGAAAGTTGATCAAGATCTTCTTGTTGCAGGTTATGTGAGATGTTGCTCCTGAATCGATGACTACATCGTAGTCGTGTTCAAAGTAGCTTGTCAAAGCTTCGTTGAGTATCGTGAAAGCTTTGTCACCTCTTTCAACATCCTTTGATGACTCTGCAACGTTTGCCTTTTCAGATTTGTTTTTTTTTTTTGGGTTGAATCTGCAGTCGTATGCAGAATGCCCTTTCTTCTTGCAGTGCATGCAAGGTATTGCTGAATTGAACCAGCATTTGTTGGCCATATGGCCTGGTTTGTGGCAGTGATCGCAGGAAGAAGATTGTTGATTCGAGGACTTCATCTTCTTGAATCTTGGCTTGTTTTTGTTTTTCTTCTTTCCTTTCATGAAGAGAGCCTTTTCTTGATCACTGCTTCCCTCTCCTTCGTCTCTCATCAGTCTCTCATCAACAATAAGACTTCTTGCTTTGTCAAATGTCATATCTGGTAGACTCAGTATGAGCATTCTCAGTGGTTGATAGGACATCGGTAGAGATTTTATGAAGTACATCAGCTACTATGGTGCTAGGACCTGGTGCTCCTATCTTGATGCAACGAGTTGAGCGAAGATCATTCTGATCTTCTCAGCATGTTGATCTAACTTGTTGTCATCCCACCGTATGGATTGCAACTAATTGTGAAGGTGCATGACTGAAGCTGTAGTCCTCACTTCCTACTTCTATTTTAATCTTTCCCACGCTGCATGGCTGCTTTTGCAGTCTTCAATCTGCATGAGTAGATCTTCATTTATGGACGAAATGATGATCGCCATTGCGTGCTCATCCAATCTGATCCATTCAACTCTCCTTGGGTCTCCCTCTGGAGGCTGCATCTCTAAGAGCTCGATCACCGACCAGATGCCTTCGCCCTTCAAGAGTGTTTTGATTTTGAATTTCTAGATTCTGTAATTTGCACCATCAAGATTGATTGCTACTCTGGTCTGGATTGTCGTAGCCATATTGTGATGTCTGGAAGAATCACTGTTGGGATATCAGTAGTGATAACCTATCGGCTCTGATACCATGTCGCGGAAGCGCTTTTTCTTTCTTGTTTTTCGTGTTAATCCTCTCTTCTGATTTGTGAACAATTTTCTGTCTTTGAATTTTCTTTTCATGCGGAAGCTCTTACGGGATCCTAGACACTCGACTACGCATCACAGAACATCTTTTATTCTAGCAATCAAGAGACACAGCACAAGGCCATGAGATACACAAAATAGAACGACTATATTGTCAGTTTGGTTTTGGAGTGAGATTGTCAGTGTCTTGCTCGTTGGCAAATTGACTCTCTGCTCTTTCGTTATGTTCTGCTCGTTGGCAGACTTTCATGCACAACTATGGTATTTTTTTTGCTTTCTTACTCTATTCGCTACGTCTCTCTCTATTTCTTACATATTTATGTATTCACTATCACTCTTCCCTCTTTTTTATTATGATCCAAAGAGGATCGTTTATACCTCCACTGTGTGAGTTTACAAGATAGCTAAACATAGAATCACAAGACTAGTTAACGCTAATCAACTAGTTAGTTAGTCTGCGTCATTGCTATTTATTTCATCTAGGCATGAAGCCCGTTGTGCTGCCAACTGGCAGCGCAAAGGATTTCTCTTCGTTTGTTTCAATCTTTTCGTTTCGTGGTCCTGGAGGACGAATGTACCTTCTGCTTTGGAGATCATCCAAGTACCAAGTGTCCAATCAAGAATCCGCGCTTGTTAAAAAGACAAAATACAGAGCAACAGGCTTGTCGGCAGCAAGACCCAGCAGTCTAATGGTCAGAAGCAGAATCGAGCCAACAAGGAGCTCACCAGAAGGATGGATGTCAGATTGATCCATCTAAATCACGAGTTTCTTCAACAAACAATGGCAAGGTAGAAGTTTTGGTTATATCCTCTTGCATGTCACCAAATTCAATGGAGGACCATAACAACCTACCAGTCTACTTTGTGGAAGATCCTAAGGGGAATCTATTACCAGTGTATGCCTATCAACTTAGAGGCGATGGTGTATTGCATTCAGTAAGATGCTATGGATGCGGAGAGAAACACCGCCGTGTTGAATGTCCACATCGAGGGGATCCATCAACATTTGATCCCTTGTGCTCACAATGTGGAGTTAATCATCCATGTCGAGATTGTCCGATGAGAAATCCACAAATAGCCAGGAGGCATTTGGCCTATGTAGACCGACATGCACCTGTGGTGACCTTCCACCTCGAACGCACTATAAAAGAAAAATCTTAGTGCCACCGGGCTATGAAGCGAGTGATGAAGAAGACAATCTGGCAAAATTCCCAAAGTATGCAAAGATACCCTTGGGCAAACAAGTAAAACCATCACAGAAGACAGAGATGGTAGAATCCATCATGCCAATGGTAACTGAGGAAGTCAAGAAATTGGCATCCGGCGAAGTCCAACGGATTTTACCAAGTCTCTTAGCACAATCACTACAAAGAATTCTTAGTGATGAATTACAAAGGGGACTAGCGTCAACAGAGCAACTTGAAGGCAATTCAACACAAGATCCAAGGAAAAGTGCAATCACGCAGCCTTCAACGGGGAAATGCAATGACCAAGGGGGGGGAAGACTAAAGTTGATGATTGCCCGTCAACGACCAAGGTTCAACCAAAGTCTAATTGTTCCACAATTCAACAGACCCCCAAATCAACACCAATTCGGGGTATATCCATTCTTCAAAGGCCAAATCCAGGGAATCCAAGCCCAAATAGGCCTCTAGTACAGCAGGCACCAATGACAAAGCCTTGTCCTAAATCTTTGATATTGACTGCTGAGGAAAGTCGTCAGGTTATGGCATACCACGAATACCTAGACAGACAAGAGAGTCAAGCAAGCATGTCATATTCACATTATGATTTGAGAGAGTTCATGACATTGGGACCAGTTGCGCCAATCTATGAGGATCCAGTTTTATCTTGGGATACTCTGACGAAATGCCTCAACTACCCAATTGTTGATGAACAAGGTTATCCGGAATGGCCACCAAACCCTTATGGGTATTATTGAAAATCTGGCAAGTCCAAGTTCTTGCTGATCGCCATCATCTAATAAAGCCTTAGGTTTTACGTAAGCGAATTTTATCCACACTTTTCCTGAAGCACCATGTCCCAACAATAAAAGAACCGACAACATCACCCTTCACGACAATTGCAGCCTAGTGTCGAGGGACCGACACTACTTTGGGTCGTGGACCCTGTTGTGGGTATTTCATGTATAGAAATAAATAAGTGGCTCCCACCACTTAAAATATTGTTGGCCAAGCCTTGCCTAGTGGGCCCCGCCACAGTACAGTAGAATAATAAGTGCAAGGCACTACCATCCTGTGTGTATAAGTCCAGCCACCAATGAGCACAAGTAGCAAGTTGTAATTCCTAGGAATAAGAGACTAGGGGCTTAAAACTCTAAAATGACATTAGAGGCCCTAAGTCAAGTTGCAAATAAAAAAAGCTAAAAGGGCCCAACTTAAAACTCACATGAATCATGTGAGTGCCCTTGTGCTTTCTTAGCACCAATAGATTTAAGTTGTGTTTATTTTAAAGGCTTGGATTAGAATCCTTGCCCCAATGAAGTGGCCAATGAGAGTGAAGGAGGCTCACCTCTAGAATCTATAAGAGGGAGCCATTTCCTTTGTATTGTAGCATCTTCCATTCTCTTCTTAATAAAACTCTCTTGATTTCTCCATCTCTCTCTCTCTCTCTCTCTCTCTCTCTCTCTCTCTCTCTCTCTCTCTCTCTCTCTCTCTCTCTCTCTCTCTCTCTCTCTCTCTCTCTCTCTCTCTCTCTCTCTCTCTCTCTCTCTCTCTCTCTCTCTCTCTCTCTCTCTCTCTCTCTCTCTCTCTCTCTCTCTCTCTCTCTCTTTTCCCTCTCTCCATATGTTGGGATAGAATAGCTTTGGGTAGGCGCTTGAGCCCCCAAAGCCTTTCTCAACCTAGGCGTTCTCTCTCTCCCTCTCTCTCCACTCTCTTTTTTCTCTCTCTCCTCTCCCTCTCTCTTCTTGCTATGCAGGTGAAGGCGAGGTTGCCTCTCCCAGCGACGGACCCCTATGCTACACCGACGACTAAATGAGGATTAAGGAATCCATGTAGTGTTGATGTTTAGGCCCGAGAGGATATTCCACCTCTTTGGGTCCTAATTAGCCCTCCCTCTGTATTCCAAGAGATTGGGACATAGCAATCGTTATAAGATTTTACTCACACACATCATGCAAGTGCTATTTATATTGTCACTCGGAACTCACAACTTAAGTTAATATGACACATTTAGGCTAAGCACTGAACTCTATAGACTTTCCATCTTTTTTTAGCATAGTGTCAGTCCATGGAAAAACCGGCTACATTTATTCATGAATCGCATTGAAAAATCAAACCATATGTTTAGAGTTTCTACTTTCAACAAAAGCTACTCACAAACACATCACATGCTACAAATGCATCTGAAATGTTAGAAGCACAAAGATCAATTTAATTTCACTGCTCTAGTTCCATTTATGCCCCTTGCGAAGGTTGGTTTGATGATCTTGATGTTCTGCGAAGGTTCTGAAGATTTTGCTTCTGGGAACCCTCGCATACACTGAAAAATAAAGTTTTTTCAATCAATAACTCTCGCAGAGATCTTCACAGATGCATCTAGGTCAGATCTAGTGATTGTCCAAGTTTCAAGAGCTAT
This sequence comes from Diphasiastrum complanatum, assembly GCA_029204225.1. NCBI lineage: Eukaryota > Viridiplantae > Streptophyta > Lycopodiopsida > Lycopodiales > Lycopodiaceae > Diphasiastrum > Diphasiastrum complanatum. The sequence continues at coordinate 26,247,387 of CM055092.1, forward strand.
CTCCCAAGGGATCTCCAAAAATCATGAAAAAAGTACTCTTTTAGAGTGTTTTTTGACGAGATCTTGAGATTCTCTGATTTTTAACAATCAAGGATCTTACTGGCAGTATAGTTAGCTAATTTTCAAGCAATCTGGCATCAATCCACTTGCATAGCACCATCTACACAAGAAGATTCACCAAAAGAGGTTAGGAAAGCAACATAATTTTCAAAGACTACTTCCTTACCCTTTTCATCATATGTGAGCCTTGACGGCATTTGTCTTTCCCTTGATGTTCTCTTTGGATTTTGACTTGATGAAGGCCCATCATCATCACCATCCAAAGTAGGATCCTTTACATCAACATCAAGAATGTTATATCCATCCACATCACCATCAATAGTACTTAAAGATACTTTTGAAATTTTCCCCTCATCAAAAATGACATCTCTACCAACAATCACCTTGTTAGTAGAAGGAATGTAAACCTTGTAGGCCTTACTCACGTCACTATATCCAACAAAAATAGTTCTCCTTGAAGATGGATCCTCCTTGGTCCTATCATCAAGAAAGACATCATTCATCTCAAGAAGTGATTCCATTCACTTTCCACAATGAATAGTTACTTGATGTAAGCCTGTCATTGGCTTCCAACATGACTCCAATTGATGTAGCCATGTAGCAATGATCTGATCCTCTCTTTCAACCTGTTTCAATGCACAAAGCACTCCTTTTAACAACAACAAATGTTCTCAAAAGGAAATCACAAAGATATGAAACTTCTCAATTCTCTTCTAGCACTTATACCAAGCAAATCAACACATAGAATAGTGAAATCTTGATCAACTTATGTCCATCCTCAATCTGATGACTCTTGCCACTTCCTAAGATTGAAACACACTCAAATGAAGTTCAACAACCTTACTATCTAGATATCCAATCAAAATTAGGGTTTGACAAAATCAAAAAAAATTGATTATACCGGATCGGTCTAATCCCACCGCCCCAGATGACATCAAGTCCCCCGAGAACCTGGTTGAAGACAATGACGACGGCGCTCCACAAGTCATCGGGGCCGCTACCACACAAGCCCCTATCAGTGCCGGCATATCGGCTGCTCCAACAGACTTAACAACGGCATACCAAACCCTGGGCACATACATCTTGGAGGCAGTAGTAGCCAAGACCATTTTGGACAATAGGGTACTCCACCTAGCGACCAACAGTACACAACTGTGAGCGGATGGCAAAACAGATGAAGGTCATCCTTGACTCCCATAAGCAGTTAGAAGAAGTGACAAAGGCCCTGCAGCAGGTCCTGGACAAAGTGAACCATCTTTGGAACACGACGTAGAAGGCCCAGGTGGGAATCTCCGATCAAAACCAAGGGATGATGACGGAGATGACGGGACAGATAATAACAATGGGCAAATCCAATAGTTGGATGGTAACTCAAGTTAGGACAACCAGAGAACAAAGCTGCATCTGGAGTTTTTCCCTTCCCCCTCCTACCTTCAAACCTCCTTCATATTCTGCATTTAATTTTTCCAGATCCTTCATCCCTACTTACTTCGTTCCTTCACCTTTCTCTTCTCAACCTCCTCCTAGCTGAATTTTGAGACCCTCTCCAAGGACTTGCTGAGACATACAAGACCCGACGGGATGAATTCTAAAAATAGCTCAGTTTTCTCGGTGCTACGTACAATTTGTTGAATTCGGCTCCTCCTAAACTTGTCACTCCTATGTCACTCTCACCAGATTACACCATTCCTGACCCCCTAGAGACTAACACTGACATTGGTGGTGATGACGAATTCCTGGCTGATCTGCCAAAAACATGCAGATTCTCACCCAGACCTGCGATGTGGGCAAGGCTAAGCCTTCCACAAGCAAGCGGGCTAGAAAGAGTGATACGGACACCAAGGCCTTGGATGACTACCTGGTGAATCCACCTCTGCAACGTAGGGCAACCTCACCAACTAGGCAAAGAAATAATATGGCGGACACCAGAGAGTCTGAGAGATTTGAAAGAAAATACCCCTGTAGCATGAGGGACGGAAGAGATGAAATAGATCAAAGCCAGTACTCTACAAGGGCTGAGATCATTGTTGCATTGCAACCATAGCCTGAGTGGCAGAATAAGGTCCTAAAAAATAGTAGGCGGTTGCAAGAATATCTGAGGGTGCCATCGTGGAGAATGATCGACCCTTTTTATATGTCGATCAAACGAAGAAATCCTTGGCCAACAGAGCAACCGCGAGTCGAGGTGGTAAACTGGCTAGTAATTTCAAAAATCTCAGGGAGTACCTCCGTGGATGACCTGAGATTGCAATTATTGGATTTTGGGCACAAATATAGATCTAATGCTGATCTATGCGTACGAGAAGGCCTTGAGTATTGCAAATTGATGGCCTTTCTGATGAATCAAGGATGTTTTTGGGATCGTGGCTTAGATCCAATACAGATCAATCCCAATGTGGCTCTCTAGTCTGAGGACGATCATGAAATGATGGCTCGACTTTACTACAGAGCGGCCTTTATGTCTTCTTGGTATGTCACAATGACAGAAGACTGGCAAGAGTTTGGCTCCATCGAGAAAGTGCAAGAGTATCTGGGGCCGATATCTTACGGAAGCAAGCTCCGCTTCCAAGTATCTGAGCCTCAGGGAGAAAGATGAGCACACAAAAATAGATCACACGGCGACAAGACAAGCAGGACTCACAGGAGGTTGTCAAGCAGGCTGGGATGTAGAGATCGTTGAGAGATCTCCAATTTTGTGAAACAATTTTGCGACAAATAAGCACTTGGTTTTATGGAAGCGACTAAAGATCCATGCTTTGTGCCAAGTGGAACAATGTCATTCTACATGTGTTGCAGTGGGTCCAACAACATATTAGGGGAGGATGATGTTAGCAGACTCCAAGGAATCCCCAAGATGCCGAGCCGAGCTGTAATAAAGAGCACCTCTCACCCTAGACCGAGGAGGTCTCAGAAGAAAGAGAGCATGAAGAAGATGAGAGTCGAGCATGAGAGCCGGGAAATACTAGCTAGGAATACAGTTTTAATTCACGTGAGCCTCATGGTGATCCCAAAGAAAGAATGACCATGTAGGAGCTAGTAGTATTTCTAGGCCATGTAATAAATGTAGACCCCTCTTAAATAAATCAGAGTGAGCCACCTTTTGATGGTGACCTCTAGTGGAAGAGCTAATTCCACTTGGAATTGCTAAATTAGTGGAATTGCCACTTAGGCTCCACATGGGCAGCCTCATAGTCTATTTAAGAGCCCCCCTCCCTTGTGATTATGAACATGCACTTCCATTTCTTGATTGTGGTTGTGGAATAAATTAAATTTCTTGCTTTCTTTCATTTTTGCAATGTGGATTATCGTGCAATAGATTTCTTGGTCCTGTTTAAAGTAGATTTCAGCATTCAGGTAAACTAAATAGGCTGGATTTGTGGTGTAGATCTTGCATATCCTCTTACAATCCAATTCTTGATGTTCTTGGGCTATCCAAGAATCAAGAGATGGGTGTTTCTTGATCTTTGGATTGTTATTATGCTGATAGATAATTAGTTTCTTGTTTCTTGTTTCTTGTTTCAAATCTATAGATTAATCTGAGTGCATGGTTCTTTCCTAATGTTAGAGTTAGCTAGAAGCAAGCACCGTTTGGTTATTCACATGTACTGCAAGTAGATATTTTGGTGAACAGTTTTCAGTTGCATGTGTAATTGTGTGCATGTATCTGGAGTGAACAAATTCCGAGCATCCCATTGGCAAGCTGGAAAACATACTATAATGCAGAGTAGTTTTTCTACCTAATCGGGCTTTAATCTCACAGTTAAAGATCCAAGAAGCCAACCGCCTAGAACGGGCGAAAACACTCGATCTTCATAGATAAGGAAATCAAGGAATAACCAACGAAATTGTGTTCACGGTATTCATGGGTAAATCCTAATGATGACATGGATCAGGTTTGAATCTCTCTCAGGTAGATCGTGATGACATAGTAAAGTCCAAATCTTACATGGAAGGTTTGATTCTATCAAGTAGTGGATGTTCTTGTTGCCTTTAAACATTACTTGAATCTAAATGATCAATAATCTTCATGACTTTTGCTTTGTCATTCTTGCCACTTCCTCTCATCCTCTTAAAAGTATTCACAAATATGCTCTAGAGAAAAAAATGGAAGTTTGGATGATTTTTGATCCGTATAACTATATATAAGATAAAAGCTCTCTCCTCCCTGCTACATTGTTCTTTCCAACCTCATATTACCATCCTTATCCCCACATATGCTCCTATATTAGGCACTCATGCTTATCCAAAAATAAAGTAGGCAAGTGCTCTCTTTAGTGCCAGGCAAAATGTAGACGAATATGATGCAATTTGTTCATGCTTACAACCAATGGCTTCAAGCATTTAGTGTCTAAAGTGATGTATGTGCGGTGTGAGCAATGTAGGTTTGAAGAGTTCGGTTGTAGTCCACTTGCACATCTTCATCTAGAGGTATACTGCCCTAGTCCATATATTAACCTTTGATATGCACCTACTAAAAATTGGTGGTAAAATATTTAGTTCAATGTCACTGACAAATGTAACCATGAGTGAACTTTGAAGATTTCTACTTTTTACTCATCAACATCAGTCGCACATGCATCAATTAATTTGGACAAGTACTCACTTGATGTGCACTTGAGAGATTTCTGGGATCGATATCGATCTCTCAACATCATTGCCATGTTTCTTTACCAAAGTTATTTCTCTAGTGGACTAGTCTCGCACCCTTAAATATAGTGCTTTACCAAAACCTTTGATTGCACCACGACAATTTCAAGCTCATAATGGTAGGTTTGTCTTGTTGTCCCCATGGAGTTAATAGCCATTCACAAAGCCACCACAGATAGTGTTTGGCTAGATGAGTGGTATCAGTGGCTTTGTTTGTTGTAGATTTAGCAAAACTCTCCAAATTATTGCATGCACCTTCATATGCAATAACATCTTTGAGGATCAGAGGTCGATTCAACAAAGTGGCATTTGGTTGGGGCACACCTCAAAAGTTTGATTGTTAAGGAGAAATTTGACACTTGAGATGTAGAGGAGGTAGTCCTCCATGTGATCAAAAAATAATTTTTCTAAAAGTAGTGCTTTTGCTTTGGTTGAGATGGTATCTACTCGAATGTGGATTCTATAGGTATGCATTTTCTATGTGTCTTGTTCTTGGTTTTTTACATCTTTACTTGACTTGTTCAAAAAAAGATGGTGTTTTCAATGGAAGTCAACTCTTTTTTGAGGTATTCCATAGTTCATGTTCATGATATTGAATGGGTTTAATTTGGCATTTTGTTTCTAGGATCTTATAGTTCTTCCTCCAATTATCTCTTTCAAATGTTGAGAGTTTTCAGCTACTTGATTTCTTCCCTTAGCATCTCCACTTTGGTCTTGGTTTGCCCTTCCAATAAAATTTTGGCTTGTTTGTTGTGGTTCTTGTTAGGGCAATTGTCTTTAAGTGGTTGCATCTCTTCCATGTTGACTATCCAATTCTGATCCCCATATTTGTGTTAAAGAAGCTTTGTTAAACTATGGTTGTGAAAATGCATCCAGTTGGAATCTTTTTTTTTATAACAACTGACTTCTAGCAATTTGTGTTGAACTAGGCAATAGGTTCATGGAATTACACCATTGGTATCAAAGACTCAAATTGTTTTTGCAAGATTTGGCAATATAGTTTTATTGTCACATTGTCATTTATATTGTGTGGTGTACTCTCAAATCACATGAAAACAAGTTCAAAAAATTAGGTGGTAGGTACCTATGCATTCAAGTGTAGAATATCTTATGATGATATAAAGTCATAGATGGATTAAATTTTCAATCTAAAAGGCACTCAAAAAGTGAAGGGACATCATCTATATGAGGCATCTCATTGTAAAAGAAATAATACACCACACAAAATAAACCATATAAGATTTTCAAATAGTGCCCTTGGATTGAAATCTAGTGACATGCTTGAGATTTGTTTTCTCTTACTATGTTGAATCAAGTACAAACAACTAAAAAAATAAACACAATGTTTCTACACATGCACGTCTTCAACAACCACCAAATTCAAGGTGTTTTTGAATTTTCAATAGTGCAAAATTGAAGAGCCTTTTTGCAAGTGCATTGAGAGGTGTACATAGAACCACATCATGGAATGTTTTTCTTTTCTTTATTTTTCAACCAATCATAATGATACCATACTTTTAGTAGTAGCATCAACATTTCCAAACTAGAAAATGACAAAGCCTTCAAACCTTCATAACGAGTATTCATTTGTCATAGAATATATAATAAATAAGAAATACTAGTATTTGTTTGTAACGACTTGAATCTTATGCCCAAAACAAATATTTTGATATTTGTTTTTGGTAGGATTGGTCAAATGAAAGCAACAATAACCACATAGCCTATTATTCTATATAGATCATTGTAAAAAATTTCAATTTTATGCATAAAGATATGCAATCTATATGCAAAATGAGTAGTTCATTTTATCATGACAATACCATGTTGACAAGACATAAAGATCAACATTCATAGATTATATGTTGAATTTTAGTCCTGGCTCATAGAATTACAAAAGATACCATTTTGAGAACTTAGTAGAGTAGCCAATGCAATTCAATTGCAACAACCTTAATGTATTTAACCTTTTGGTCTATACTAGACACTCGTCCAACAAAACAACAATATGGAGATAAAGAGTCTTTATGTGATACAGTGAGTTGAATCTAGCTTTTTTTTGGGTGGCCACATGAGATGTGCTCTTGTGGCCTACTAACTGACATAATATGCTACTTTAGTTGGATTTGCCTTTATGGCACACACATAAACAATTATACTTGGCACAAAACATGTGTTTTTTTCAACATGATGTGGGAGAATATAAAACTCTAGCGTGTCAAAGGTTCGTGCTAGAGTTGGTTTCACTTATTGTTTCCTAGCAACTAGCATAACAAACTTTGTTTGGTAGCCATAATTCAAATATGCAAGACAATCTATTCATAGTGCCCCAAAGACATTGGTGGGTAGCAACTAGCTATTGCCGACCTTTAGAAGCTATCACCTATTATATTCTAAAAAAAGGTCCATGTCTTTCAACATTTGTATATTAACCCTCAAAAGAGTACACATTTCAATAATTTGATTATAAAAATGTGACTTCATAATGGGCAATACCACTTCCGAGCTCATTTACCAAGGGTATCTTCAAAGTCGACAAGTATCTAAACCTCATTGTTGTAGTACAAAATTTGACAGAGGGCATATTTCAGTACCGTGACCTAGTTGGAAATATTGATACCAACCCCAACCCAAAGCTCCACATGGGGGTGAAGAGCAAGTAGTGACATATGTAAGTTGCACAACATTCAAGGAATATTTGCATTTCAAAAAGACAACAAAAATAAACAAATTGTCAATCAAGAAGCAAATCTTAACACTATCTTTTTGGTTGAAAGGTAAATCTCAAGAGTATTTCATACAAGGTCAAAATTCTACATGTCTTTATTTAGAATACATTAAAAATTGCTTCAATGTAAAAAGTCATCATGCACATCCAATTTTGTGCTTGGTGAAGGGCAAGGTCTTCACATTGTCCAATACGAGAGTTTGTGACTATAAATGATATTATTATCTCAAATAGATTGACATATAGAAGGAGAGGGACCGACACATATCAAACGAGTTGCAAGTATCTCTTCATTTATCAGCGTCAATATTTGGGACTAACCTCTCAATAGTGCAACACATAAGGTGCTATACATAACTCTTAACCATCTACTGATTAGCTAGCTAGTTCAAAAGGTGAAAATTCATTGGTTTGATACTAACATTTAGCCAGTTGGGTGTCCTTCAACAATTCTTTGTCACAAAGTGTGATATCCTTATTTTGTAATTGATATTCAAAATTTGAGTGTAGTCACTTGTTAGTCTATCTATGGGACATTTGATATATATGTATGTAGCTAGCTGAACATGTATTGCTCAGTTTTACATTGCAGGTGATTTGATCCATAGTACTCAAATATACGTAGGAGTTGTATCTGGCTAGCTACAAGACTCATGGAGAGACATAATGTGATCTCTGTCTCTGTAGCAATTGTTGGCTTAGCATATATTATAACAGTGGCACAGCTTCCGGTTGTGTCTCAAGGGTTCAATTCCACCTTTATAAGTTGGAATTGGACCTCAACACAGACTATCCCTGGTGATATTCTCTGGCATGTCATCGATGCATTACTTGCCAAACTTGTATCTAATGTGCCACTGACCACAGGATATAATTACAAGACAAACTTCTCTTGTGGTAATCAAACAGCTTATGGTGAGATGAAATGCAACCAGGCTCTCATAGCTACAGATTGTTGGAGTTGCACTTCTTATCTCAAAAGTGTAGTTTGGGGAGACACAGCTCATGCCATTGGACTCACAGCCAAACTCGAAGATTGTGTACTTCATTATGAACATTTTGAATTCTAAGCAAAAAGTGACTTAGCTTTTGGTTGTTGTTCTGCAATTCTATCAAAATATGCTTTTAGAAACTTTGCACCATCACTCAATCTAGGGGGCTTATGAGCTGACGAATAATTGTAGTCTTTACTTCCTACTTTCAATTCTATGGTAGTAGCTATTGTCTTTTCTTTGCTCACCATTGATATAATGTAGTTGAGCAACAACTACTCCATTGCTTCGAGTCCTTTTTTATTCTCTGTTGTGTCTGTTGTAGACTTAGTATAATTTCTCAACAAATTTTCAACACCATGACTAGCACAATGCTACTTTTTTTTTTTCCAATAATTTATAGATGATTAAGTTGAGTGTTCATGAAGCCTTTTTTGAGTTATCCTAAAAAACTTGCAAGTTTTGAAGGTTCTTAATTTTCTATGGACTATTTCTCATAAATGGGCTTATATGCCAATATAAAATGTCCGTAGAGGAAACACGGGGGCCCATTAGAGTTGGCTCCTAGTATGTTGCCTGAGTGTGGGCCAATTCTTTTCGCATGGTATCAAAGGCTCAGTTGGAGGGGCCCTTTGTTCTCTATATTTACTTGTATGACAATGTTGTCAAAGAGGTGCTAACACAAGCATAATGTTGCATGAAGGTCTCAAAAAAGAGCAAGTTGTCCACTTTGCCTTTGATAAGATAATGGACCTATTTCTGCCTCCATATGAGCTTAGAATATTATTACAATTGATATCCCCTAGTACTAGCCCTTTTGGAGAGATGATGGGTGGCTATGTGACTAAGGGTTTTGGTATTTAGCCTGCAAGTTAGAATTGCATAGGAGTTAAATCTAAGTAGTTGTAGAATTCATGACAAGAAATACAAATATATCCTACTCCTAGTAATTATTGACTTGGCATAAATTGTAATATTGGTGCAACTTTTGGTTATATCTCAAGGAGTTGACTCCATACATTGGCATTGTTCCTCAAACCAGAATTCCCCTAAGCAACATCTCTAAAATGTCATCAATACACTACTAATCATATTCATATATAATGGGTCATTTAGTCCAATTTATGATTACAAGACAAACTATTCTTGTAGTTATTAGATAACTTATGGCACAATAATATGCAACAATATTCTCATATCTATAGATTGTTGGATTTGCATTGCATATCTAGTTGATGTTCTTTTTTCTTGAACATAAAATAATGGTCTCTCATTCATATGTGAGCTATCATCATGAGTCTCTTATTGAGTCTTTTCAACTTTTGGGTAATAATATTATTCTTGCTCCATTTCACAAGAGAGCCAATCTGCTGTATTGAAATGAAGATATGTACATGTGTAGGAAACTCGAGTCGGTCCCTTTTTATAGTAGAGAGGAGGACCCTGGCCTCTGAATCCTATTGGTCCATTTCTGCCTCCCTAATTATTCAGATTTAATAAAGAGTGGGAACCATGCAAACTGGAGGGAAACCCAACTAACATTAGGGGAACTCTTGAATCCAAAAGGGCCTTATGTAAGGATGCTTTTTTTTACTTTTCAAAGGTTTTATGTCCACATGGCCCAATGGTGTGTTTCCATGTGTGCTAGACCGTAACGGTGGTAGCCCAACTTCAATTTCGAACAGCCACTTCTGAGATAAACCAATGACACTAAAATTCAAAATGAAGTGGGTGGGAAACCCGAGGACGTGTCCTAGCACATATGTCATCGCATCGCGTCGTGCCTCGCCACATGCGGAAGGCAACCTGTTCACACTGAACATAACGCTCTGGTTGCGTGGCTGAGATATTGTAGCATCTGTTTACACCATTGTGTAGATAATGAAAAATGCACACTTTTTCTTTTTGGATCACTTCAATCCAACACACGGTTAAAAAGTTATGGCCATTTGAAAATTCATACCCTCCTTGATATCGGAGCCGAGCGACCCATGGCCTCTTCTCACTGAACATAATGCTCTAATCGCGCAGCTCCAGTATCGCAGCCACGCGACCAGAGCATTATGTTCAGTGAGAAAAGGTCATGGGTCGCTTGGAGCTGATATCTCAGCCGTGCGACCAAAGTATTATATTCAATGAGAACATATCATGGTCGCTCGGCTCTGATATCAGGTAGGGTATGAATCTTCAAAGTACCATAACTTTTTAATCATGCATCGGATTGAAGTGATTCAAAAAGCAAAAGGGTGCACTTTTTCATTATCTACGCAATTGTGTAAACAGATTGTACAATATCTTAGCCACGAGACCAGAGCATTATGCTCATTGGTCGCTCGGCTCCGATATCAGGTAGGGTATGAATCTTCAAACTGCCATAACTTTTTTAACCGTGCGTCGGATTAAAGTGATTCAAAAAGAAAAAGTGTGATATTTTTCATGATCCACGTAATGGTGTAAAGAGATACTACACTCCTTTTACTAGAGGCAATCTATTTTCCTCCTCCACATGTGCTCACTCCACTTGCCTTCCGCATGTGGCGAGGCACGACGCGACGCAACACAATGACATTTGCGCGAGGACACAGCCTCGGGTTTCCCACCCACTTCATTTTGAATTTCAGAGTCATTGGTTTATCTCAGAAGTGGCTGTCCAAAATTGAAGTTGGGCAGTCTAATGATGTTCTCTCTACATTCTTAAAGGGCCCATATTGAGTCCGAAGTTCTCCTAATGTGGGTTCTAACATTTATTCGTTGATGAAATGCATTTGTGCACATCCATGTGTATGATAAAAGATGCCTTGAATTGAAGATCTAGATAAAGTATAGTTAAGTTCTTTAAATAAAAAATTTGAATATCATTGTCGAGCTATTTTGTAGCAAAATGGGAACATGGTGATGCTCGATGGGCTTGCCTTCTGAAACAAAAATTAAAATTTTTCCTCAAACTCAAAACTCGAACTATTAATTGGCCCACAAAAAAAATACTACTTTGAGAATTTTTTAGAGTAGCTAATGCAATCCAATTATTTGCAGCAACATCAACATACATAATCTTTTGATCTAAACTAGGAACCCTCACTGACATGCACACAAGCGTTCTCTCTCTCTCTCTCTCTCTCTCTCTCTCTCTCTCTCTCTCTCTCTCTCTCTCTCTCTCTCTCTCTCTCTCTCTCTCTCTCTCTCTCTCTCTCTCTCTCTCTCTCTCTCTCTCTCTCTCTCTCTCTCTCTCTCTCTCTCTCACACACACACACACACACACACACACACAATTGGAGGGGATTCAGACTTTCTATCTCTAAAATGAGATATAAGTACACAAATACAAATGAACTAGGCATTTTCAACTTGGGCCTTTAGCAGTCTTTTTAACTTAGGTACTCTAAGCTAACTTGCCTTTCACAATGCATAAATTTGTTTTAATCAAATTTTTGATTAATTGCAAAGGCTAAGTGTAGTGGGTTTCTTTCCTTGCCTAACCTGAATCCAAGATCTAGTCAATCTAGCATCAAAGAGACGGAGTTAGTTGTCACGCGGAGGTTCGTTCCCATGAGAGCGATAGTATAGTTCAGATTTCAACATGAATGGAGGATCTAACACTAACATCCATTAACACTAAGCATTAACACTACACCCATTAACCCTACTTCCATTAACCCTAAATCCACAACAATGATAGAAACTTACTCTTCTCTCTCTCCCTTTCTCTCTCACAAAAAGCATAAGAAATAGCAATCCCAATAATGATCAAATCTAACAATTAGCAAATACCAAAGAAAGCATGAAAAATGGAGGAAAAGAGAGGAAGAGCAAGGACATTCATCAATCCATTTCTAAAGAGAACCAATCTGCTTTATTGAAATCGGGAAATGAACATGAGGAGCAACTCGAGTTGGTCCCTTTTAATAGTAGGGAAGAGGACCCTAGCCTCTGAATCCTATTGGTCTAGTCTTGCCTCTCTTTTTAATCAAATTTTAAAAAGTGTGAGAACCATCAAAATTGGAGGGAAACCCAACTTTATTCACTAACTTGACATTTAGGCCCTGCAACATTAAAAGTCCCGCAAAAAGGCCTAAAGACCTTTTATTGAGTTTCTAATTAATCAAATAACTATGTGATCATTGGGTTCGACTTACACACGCAGGGTGCCAAATCCCTCTCACTTATTAACTAGGGTTAGGGTTGCCTAGGGATCCACAAACCCTCTAACAGTATCCCCCACCAAAATTGGTGGTAGTCCCACGACACCTGCAATATGCAGTTATTGGGGACTTTTATTGGCTTCGCGTCGAATCTTAATTAAATGATATTGCACCTTCTCCATAAAGTCAAGGTGTGCAATATTGAAATCCAAATTATGCTGCAGGAAACAACGGTGGGCTCCGGCAATCCACTTGGATGTTGTCCATGAGGTGAAGCGGGATTCCCAAGAGCCTCCCATCATAGCTGCACGGAAATACAGTCGAGCAATCGGCAGCTGATCTTTGATTTGCTCTGAGGCCATCGGCTTATTTGGATCAAATGCCAAGGTAGGAAGGCAATCGTCCCATTTGGTTGCCACTGACGCCAACAGCGTTAGATCTTTTGCAAACATTGTCGATTGTCGCACCGTTGGATCCGGAGAGTGGACATACTCTCTCTAAAATCCCTGTAAGGCCAGGTGGAAATCACTGAAATATTCCAGTTGTAAGGCTGGTGGATGATTGGCCAATTGGGTGTATGGATGGTGATTTTATCCATACCCAATCCCAAATCTTTCCATTTTTGTCTTCGCGGCATTGGCACGTAATAAGGGTCTACCCGCAACTGGCGAGGGCTAGCAACGTAACTCCTAATTGATTTCGGAGTTTTCTCAAAAACCATGATTCTCCATGTCGGCTACTCTCCCAGTGCAGGTATTTTGTCCAATTCTTTGCCGGTCTCGATCTCGGAGGTCTTAAATGTGAGAACCCATCCACCACGCGAGAACTCATGTGGATGCTGCTTTAAGAAGGTCTGGATCCTCGACGCTGATGGGCCTTCTGAATAAATGGCTTGTCCTTGATGAGGATGCACCCGCTTGTACTGTCGGTATAGTTGGCGGTTGATCTGCTAGATCTGGAGCTCCCCCCTGGTCCATGCTCGAATCAACCCCTGTATCCGTCTGTACAGTTTTTTGGCGCAAAGGGGAGTATTGCGGCATGACCGGGATGGGGATTTGTGGTCCGGCTTCCAACACTTGAGCGACAGCTTTTTCATAGGCATCTTTGTATGTTTCCATTTTCTTGAACAAATATGCAATCTCCATCGGTGTGACCGGATGATTGGGTATTTGTGTTTGATATGCATCACGCTCAAGGGTGGTCACATCCAATTCACCTTGAAGTCGTGTGCGATCTTGTTCGGCCATTTGTAATTGCCCCTTCAGCAGTTGCACCTGTTGCTTAGCATCTTGCACTGCCTTATCTATCTGATCTTGTGCGGTTGTCAGGGCATTTTGCAGGGAGCTGATGTAGGTTTCCAAGTGATCATCTTGTTGCTGGGCCAATGTCTTTTTGCTTTCAGCCTTTTCTTCATGTTGCTTTGCTATCTTCACCTCTCGATCCAGCTGGACAATTTTTTGGCTGATCAGAGTGTTTTCGGATCCTAAAACAGAGATCCTTTGTTCCATTTTCTTTTTTTTATCCAACATAGATTGGATCACTTGCCCAAGGCTTGAAACTAACCCGAGAGCATCACCAGAATTGATAGTCATGGAGGTGGCAGCAGCAGGAGATCTTGATGGTACTGTCCGTGGTAGGCGTGGAATAGGTGCCAAAGTCCCTTCTTCTTCAAAAATATCCTCGTCTTCAAACCCTTCAGGCACCGTGGCGTCGAACTGCTTTGGTGACTTGACAGTTTTGTCGACCCAAAATGTGGCTGGGCTACCATGTGTGGGTGGTTGCTGACTGGCATCTTCGACACCAACAGTAGCTTCATGGATATGCCCGAATCCTCTTCCAGGGGAATGGGGTTCAAAGGGTGGTGGGCTTTGGGGCATTTCAAAGATTTTGATGGCCCCAAAGGGGTCGGAATCATTGAACATATCCATGAAAAACTGTGTGTTGGGTGAGGTTGCTTTGGTGTGCGGGGGTGAGGCGGCCTGGGCAGCTGTGATGGGAATGGTAGGCCCAATGGTCACAGACTGCCTTGTATGGGAGCAGAGGCGAGGGAAGCATCAGAGGCGAGGGGAATGGGAAGTTCAATGCAAACAACAGCAGGGGGTGGAAGCACAGCTGACAAGGTATGCCTAGTACGACGTCGTGACGCGGAAGGTGAGTCAGGAATTACGATCTCGCTGTGTGGAAGACAACGACTAGAGAATTTGAGGCCTGGTGAGATGACTCGGCTGGTGCTTCTTCGTAAACCGAAAGCACAGAATCCAAGTGGAAGCCATGGATTCTGTTTTCTAGGTGAGAAGCGGCTAAGAGGGACAATAGAGAGCCTACGGCAAACTGTTGCTTTGTATTGGCCTTAATAGCTCGCTTGAGCTCACCAGAAACAATCTTGAACCAGTTATATGGTTCAAGAGGGGCTTTGGCCAATTTGATGTGGGACTCCACTGTCTTGTGAAGGATTTGAGATGTGATGCGGTCTTTTCTGAGGTTGCCAACCATCAGAAAATCATTCAACAATTGGACAGCGGCATGGATGTAAGGCTCAGTGATGGCTTCCAGAAGGCAACCATCATTAGTCCAATGCAGATCGTTGGTGAGGTCAATGTATGGCTTGATGGCTTGTTTGACGTGCTTGTGATTGGGTGAGGCATGCGTACCGGATGAGATTCCTATAGCTGCAAGTGCGGCCTCAGTGACGCGAACCTTGTGTGTGGCTCCTTGGAAGGTGATGTAAAACTTGGATTTCTCTTCCTTCCACGTACTGAAGGCAAGAGTGATGAAATCCATATTGATGCGTCCCGAAAAGGCTCGCTCATGAATACCCATTGCAGTAAGTAGAAGCTCTGCAAGGGTCATCCACTGAGTGATCATGCTTGTGCTAGGAAGAATCATGATGTCCGTTGTAGATGGGACATCACGATGGATAGTACTTTTGTCAAAGAGTCATTCGGTTGTCCTAGCATCAGGTACTCAACAATATCTGCCGCCCACTCAGGTACTGCTTCAACATAGAACAACATAGAATCTGGCAGTTCATCATCCACTTCAGTATTAATTGGTGCGGATTCAATTCGTGATTCGTGATCGACTAGATAATGTTGCTTCCCCTTTCTGACCACAATCTGAAAGTCAAATTTAGTCAATAATAATAACCATCTTGCAATACGTCAAGTATTACACGTCTTATTTACCAAGTAAAGTAACGATTGTTGATCTATATAAAATGCAAAGTGCATTTCCATGAGATAGTAACAAAATTTTCGAACAGAAAAAATCATGGCTAGCGCTTCACGTTTTATTGTTGAATAATTCTTCTCTGGATCTGTAAGTTGTCTGCTTGCAAATCGTATAGGATAATCCTTCTTACCTGGCTGCGTTAAAACTGATCCAATGGTGTATTTTGAGGCGTCCGTATGAACATGAAACTCTAATGTCCAATTTGGAGAACGCAGTATTGGTGCTAAAGATAATGCTTTTTTTAACTTTTCAAAGGCTTCTAACATCTCTACTGTCCAAATAGGAACAATAGTTAATTTGTATATAGGTCATGCTAAATCCGCAAAGAAGATAATAAAAATTCGATAGTAGTTCGCATGACCCATAAACACAAACTCCTCGAATTGTTGCTGGCGGTGGCAATTCCACAATAACTTTGATCTTAGAATAATCGGTGGCAATACCATGTCTTGGTATCACATGTCCAAGCACCACTCCGTGAAAAACCCATATCTGGCATTTTTCTGGATTTAGAGAAATCTAATATTTGCGGCATCTTTCAAAGACTTTCTCCAATCGATCCAGGTGGTCTGTATCTGTAGTATGAACTCCCAAGTTGTCCAAGTAAATTTCAAGAAATTTCTGCAGATAATCTTTAAAGGCAAATTGCATTACTCTTTGGAATGAACTTGGTGCATTACAGAGTCCAAACGGCATTACTTTGTAAGCATAGGTGTCCCATTTTGTTGCAAAAGCAATTTTGTGGCGATCGGCAGGTGCAATCTTAACCTGGTTGTAACCACTAAATCCATCCAGGAAACTATAAGCTTCCGCTCCAGCAAGATGATCCAAAATGCTTTCAGTAAAAGGCAACGGAAAGTGATCCTTCCGTGTCACTTTATTCAATGCTTTGAGATTCACACAGATTCGCAATTTCTCATTTTTTTTAGGAACAATGACAATCAATGAAATCCATTCAATATGCTCGATCTCATAAATGAAATCGACATCAAGCAATCTCTAAAGTTCTTTCTTTATCAGATCTGCCACATTAGGTTTACAGTGATAGAACTTTGTAACCTTTGGTACTTCATCAAGTACTGAAGGTATGGTATGTTCAATGACTAATGTCGGAATACCCTTCAAATCTTGATAAGTCCATGCAAAACAATCTTGATACCTAATAAGTAGCAAACGGAGTGCTTGATACTGTTCAGGAGTAAGTTGTGATCCCACTTGTACAATCTTTTCTGGTTCTCCTGGATCTGCAAGATTCATTGGCTGCGTCCTAGCTGGGCCATCGTAAACCTCTTTAGATTCCGGCATGTGTTCTTCAGGTTCACGATGTGCTTTAGGTAACATGATAACCACATCATCCAGTGTATATCGTTTAAAATGCTCTGACATATCATGCTGGACTACATTTGCTTGTTCTTTTTCGAAAGGACTTGTCTTGGATCTTCATTTAGTCTTCTTAGCAGGAATTGATCATGGAGGTGATGACTTCCGGGATGATAAATCTTTCTTCTCAAGTAAAGACCTCCTAGACGATGGTGTCTTGCTAGAGATCTGACTTGAATAATCATTCTTGACTTTTCCTTTGTCTTTATCCAATAGAGGTGGCACTTCCTTTAAATCAATCTTTTGAGGGGGATTTTCCCATTTCAGGACCGTATTATAATGTCGCTTTGCTTGTTTCTTCGTCATCAAACCTGTCATCCTATCTCCCTTCAATATAACTGCTTTGGGCGATTTGATTGTTGGTTCATCAAGAACATTACGCACTCCAAATCTGGTCGGATCCATATGATGTAGAATCTGTTCATCCGTAAGTTCTGCATTGCCATCATAAGTTAAGGCATGGCTCATTGGTATGAGATCATCCTCAATTGGATCTGGTATAGGTTTCGTTGATATCCAGGCTACATTCAGCACATTTAGTGGAAACATGATTGGCGTATCCAAAGTTTGATCTAACAAGGAAATCTCGCTCATCTCTGATTGAATATCTTGTTGACACATATATCCTGTTGTACAATCAATTGTTGCAAGAGCTTCATTCCAATTGACAATATTCGTTTGAGAATCGTAGTGAACTCCCAATTTTTTCTCTGGTCGATCACAAGTGTGATCCGTTGTTGATGAATCGTCATCCACTTTTTGAACCACTGGCTTGATAGTTCAGGTCGTAGGATCAACTTTAACTGCACGTTCACAATTTTCAAAAGTGATTTTCCGATACCCCAGTTATGAACTACTTGCACAACTTGTAACCACGGATGTCCTAAGAGAACTCGGTAGACATTTGGTCCTTCTGGTAAGTCTATCACGACAAAAGTAATGACGAACTGTACTCCTGCAATCCTGACAGGTATATCTTCCACCATTTCTCGTGGACAAACGGTCATTTGATCAGCTAGCTTAATAGCAAAAGTAACAGGCTTAATCTTTGTAAGGCCCCATTTTGTACATAGCTTTGTAGAAATCAGGTTAACTCCTGAATCGCCGTCTATCACGGCTGCTTCTTTAGAAAATTGCCTATGTTGTATTGACAGAGTGATATTCTTTTGTTCACTTTCCCAAGCTACTCCAACATGTAGTACATCGTTAGATTCTTCAAATCCAGCACAAAAAAGTGGCTCATGATGGTCGTCTAATTCTTCTTGAGCTAACTTTTGTGCTAAGAATTCTTTTGCTTTTGGCACCAACTTTAGGAGCTCTCCCAATGAAATATTGATCTTGCTAGACAAAATATTCATGAGTAATTTTGTATGCGGTGCTTCCAGTTCTGTCATCTTGAAGGGTTCTTCGTGATGATGTAATTGATCATTCATATCCGTACGTAAATTTCTTGGAGGCTGCAATGGTGAAGACCAAACTTCAGTTATTACTTTAGCAGCTTCAAGTTCCTCTTTTTCTTGCAGATACTTAATCCACTGTCTCATATCCTGATATCTTCATTTTTCTGCATTAAGATTTGGATAAACTTTCGATGTTGTTGGTGTATCGTTCAATGGTATAGAATCAACAGGTACTAAATCCACTACTGGTTCTTTTTGCTTTTGTGCTCTGGTGACCACCATCAAGGGTGCACTTGGTTTATTATGAGCTACTGATCCTTGCTTGATTTCAAATTTACAGGTGTTGTAGCTGGTGGCGGCTTTGGTCTTGTTGGACAGTCTTTATAGCAATGCCCATATCCACAGTCATGACAGAATGGTACAAATTTTTCTTTATTTGGACATTCTGCAACTCTGTGATTTTCTCCACATGCAAAGCATCCAAGTGGTGCTCTAGCCCAATTTCTCGAGGCTTGTTGTTGAGCAGCAGCATAAATGGCATATTGTTCTGAAGATCCACCTTCCTGATCATTACCATAGCTCCATTGCTCAGCACTTCCGTAAGGTTCTGGTTCCATCAAATTGGCAGGAGGAACGGAGTGCTTTGGTGGGGCAGACAAGGCTAAATGCTTCGGGTATCCAAGAGTAGATTGTCGTAGTCTTGCTGCTGGATTGCCTCCATACTGTGGATCTCGATATCCCATCTGGGCATATTGTTGCTGAATCATCTGAGGGTTGAAGTTGCAAAAGACAGTCTCATGGTCAAGTGAATTACATAGATGGTAAACACTGATTTCCATTCATTTTTTCAATTGAGAACACTCGTTCATTGTATGATTTCCTGTACAAATAGAACACCAAACATTTTCCCTGGTAGGAAAAGTCTTTGCAAACTTCTCAAGTTCCTTGTTCACTTCTCCGTAGAAATTTTTCAATGCTTTGATCTTCTCATCAAATTGCAACTGCAAGTTTTCCATCTGTTTCTGTTGGGCCTTCCCAAGTTTCTCGAACTCATTGAGCATCATTTCTGTAGTAGCATTGGCATTCGTTGATGCAATAGTGGTGGATGTCATAGTAGTCTGCCCTGCTGTATAAGGCAACATACTGACATTCGGCTCATCATTTGAATCTTCATCCTCCTCCCGAATTACATCGTCCATCACATTATGCAAAAGTGCGTACTCATTATGGCGTTTCAATTCACGCCTGATCCATTTAGGTAGACCTGACAAAAACCACATAATCATGGCATTTTCATTAATCAGCTCGGGCTCACATTCAGATCTAAGACGTTTCACTCTTTTGATGTAATTTCGAACCATTTCCTGCTTTCCCATTTTAATTTTACTTAAAAGTAGGAAAGGGTCTTCCATAAACTTCCACAATTTGAACCGTGTGATAAGGGCTCGTTTAACAACCTCCCAATCTGTACGCTCAGTTTCATCTTGGTTATAGTACCAATCTTGTGTTGCGCCTGTTAAGGCCATAGGAAACAGCTTAAGTTTATTTTGAGGATAAATCTCACAACTCTTCTCTCTCTCCCTTTCTCTCTCACAAAAAGCATAAGAAATAGCAATCCCAATAATGATCAAATCCAACAATTAGCAAATACCAAAGAAAGCATGAGGAATGGAGGAAAAGAGAGGAAGAGCAAGGACATTCATCAATCCATTTCTAAAGAGAACCAATCTGCTTTATTGAAATGAGGAAATGAACATGAGGAGCAACTCGAGTTGGTCTCTTTTTATAGTAGAGAGGAGGACCCTGGCCTCTGAATCCTATTGGTCCAGTCTTGCCTCTCTTTTTATTCCAATTTAAAAAAGTGTGGGAACCATCAAAATTGGAGGGAAACCCAACTTTATTCACTAATTTGACATTTAGGCCCTGCGACATTAAAAGTCTCGCAAAAAGGCCTAAAGCCCTTTTATTGACTTTCTAATTAATCAAATAACTATGTGATCATTGGGTTGGACTTACACACGTAGGGTGCCAAATCCCTCTCACTTATTAACTAGGGTTAGAGTTGCCTAGGGATCCACAAACCCTCCAACACTAAGTGTCCAATGATCTAAGAGAATAAATTTAAAAATGAGCAGATCTTTAAAAAATATGCTTGATTGTGTTATGTTTCTATTTGTTCCTTCATGTAGTTTTTCCACCATGTTATGTAAAAATTGATGTAAGAAATAGTGAAGCATCCAATGTGGACACTAATATCTATAGTAATTATCAAATCTTTCCGATTCATACTTCTAGATGCTTAGAGGAAAGATACATTCCTAACAGGGAGCTAGTTCTTAAGTTGGATGAAAGTGATCCTGTGAAAATAGCTAGTCTTCTTGACGAGGGAGTGCGAAAAATAGTCAACTAGCATTTTAGCTATTTTCGGCCTTTTAGGGGTCTAATAAGCAAGTATTTTGTAAGTAGATAGAGCAAAAAAATAGTAATATTTGCTATTTTTAGATTTACTTGTAGATCAAGTTTTATGGTCATTTGGCCAATTTTGGTAGTTTTGGACTATGTGGTGGCTAAATTAGGGATAAGGCTTATAGAGAGAGGGGAGAGAGAGAGAGAGAGAGAGAGAGAGAGAGAGAGAGAGAGAGAGAGAGAGAGAGAGAGAGAGAGAGAGAGAGAGAGAGAGAGAGAGAGAGAGAGAGAGAGAGAGAGAGAGAGAGAGAGAGAGAGAGAGAGAGAGAGAGGCATCTTTCATGGCTATAAATAACATTTTTAGCCCTAAAAATCTACCTTTGTCATTCATTATGCTTTGGTCAGATTTGGTGGAGTTTTCACTTCTATTCTTCTCGTCCCGTAGTTGGCTACTTGGGTTAGCCGAGTAGCCACATGTAAAGAAATTAGCTTGTACAGTGTATTTTTATATGGTTTATGCTACACTCAAAGGCATATCCTGGGTTTGTTAGTATTTTAGCCCATGTTGGGCCTTTTAGTCAGACAGGTGCTTTTTTGGTGTGTTGACACTTGTTGAGCTCATGCATGTTGGGGCTTTTGGCATATGTACAGTTTAATCTTTGTAATCTAAAGACTTTGTTGTGCCATCTTTGAGAGCTTGTGAGGAGTGGCTATGGTGATTGATTGATGTGATTTGCATACTACACTATATCCTAACGAAACTTTAACATCATAAGCATGTGCTTGATTATGAACTATGCTATCGCTCTCATGGGAATGAATCTCCACATGACAACATGATAATCCTCTTCATCTCCTTTGATGCTTGATGTGCTTGGATCTAGGGTTGAAGGTGGATAGGAAATATCCGCTACAATTTTGGTGCCATTGTCGGGGAGCTACGCCAATTTTTCATTTTTTAGCATTTTCTGATCCATGCATGGATGTTAGCTTGCATTTAGACATCTTGTCTTGGCATAATAGTGTTAAAATTGTATTTTAGGGTTAATTTGGAAGAGATTATGCTTGATTTGTATGGAGTTTTTTTTGCTTGAAATCTATTTTGATTGTAGAGCAGAGGAAACCAAACAGATCACCATTTTTAAGATCCATTTGGATCTGATGAAATCAAAGAAATAAAAAAAAATCATTCATTTCTGCTATTTTGGTGACAAAAGAGGCAAAATCTTCATTAGTCATTGATAATTTTCTGGTCCTTTTGCAACCAACCTTCGTTGACTTGCAAACAAAATTGCCATGATGTAGTGAAGCTATAGTTTTAAGGGCAAAGGTTACTTCCCAGCCATTTCTAGAAACTGAACAAAAATCACCAAAAAAAGTGAAAAATCTAGCAAAAAAATACTGAAAACTAATCTTCGTCGGGTCTATAGATCTGACCCAGATCTATTATTTGTCAGGTCGACAAAAGTTAATTCAAAAAATAGAAGGCTAAAGTGACTGTTCCACTAGTTGCTAATAAGCTCTCTAGTTATCTCGATTTCCAGAAGGTAGTGCATAAGGCCTGAATCGGTCATTTCGAATTCCTTCGACAAAAGTTCTTCATCTCATGAAGCAACTGATTCGAGTTTCTCATGATCAATGAGGCATCAACATATAGAGCTATTATGACATAGCTTGAGCCTCTGTGTTTGAGATAAATATTAGAGTCAACAGAGTTTGGGATGAAGTCATGTTGCAACAAGAATCGATTGATTCGAATTGAACAAGGCTCTACAGCCCTAATCAGTGAGCTTGTTAACTGACAATAGATTTTTGGCTAGTTTGGGTATGTAAAGTACATCATTGAGCAAGGTTAATTTACCATTTGAAAGGTAGAGGCATATATATCCTTTGCCTTCGATCTGCAATGCACTTGAGTCACCGAAGTAGACATACTTCAATTCTGCTGGTGTGAGGTCTTCGAATAAGGACTTGCATGGAAGTCATGTGCTAAGAAGCACCATAATCGAGATACCAATCCATTGCATCTCTAATGGATTCATCTTGTATCATTAGCAGAGTTGGGTCTTTGAGAGAGGTTATGGCAAAATGAGATCCTCCATCCTACTGCATCTTCTTCTTTGTTTCATTATGCTTGAGAACTCAACAATCCTTGATGTCATGATTGGTTCTCTTGTAGTAGCTGCAAAAGAGTTTGGTCTTAGGCTTTTGATGTTGTCGATTGTGTTATTGTGATTGCTAGTCTGAATCAGTTTGCTCAGCTTTTGTCTTCTTGTCCTTCAAAGATTTCTTCTTCTGGAGCTGTTGCTTATTCGAATAGAGAGCGACTGTCTTCGAATTTGACATGGATAAGCTTTTTCTTCTTACTTCTTCCTGCAATAAGTTTGCTATCACCTTTTGTTGAGACAAGTTAGGAGCATTGCTAAGTAGCAATACTAGATTGTCGTAAGAGAGAGGAAAACTGGACAGAAGAGACATGTTAGCATCTTCGTCCGATACTGGCGAACCTACTGCAGTTAACTGATTGAGTAGCTATTTGAACTCATTTAGATGATCAGTGACTGAGGTTGCTTCACTCATCTTGAGTGACAGAAACTTCTTCCTCAAGAAGAGTTGAGTCGATACATCTATTGTTTCATGTAGACCAGTAAGAATGTCCCATGCCTCTTTGGAGCTGGAACAATTAGTTACATGAGCTATTTGTGAATCTTTAAGATTCAGAGATACAATGGCAAGAGCTTTGCCATCCTTAGCCTCCCAAGTGGTCAGCAGGTCAAGTTCATCAACCGGCTTGGCTATTGAATCGTTGACGTATCCCCAAAGTTTTTTTTCTATGAGTATCATCTTCATCTTGAACTTCCACATGTGGAAGTCATCACCATTGAACTTGTTGATCAAGTGGATTTTTGAAGATGTTCCTTCCATGATGAATGATCTAAGTATAGTAAAACAGTTTTGAATACTAATAGTAGTTTGGATTGAGGGCTTTGATACCACTCTATTGGAGGCTCTCGAAGAAATTAGGTGCAGAATAGAAAACAAAGCTCCAACATAGAGAACTTGAATAGGAAGTTTACCAAACTACAACATCAACATTGACTTAGATCGAATGGAGGAATGTCTTGGTAGGTGTCAAAGACAACCACGAAGGGAGCAAAACAATTAGGCATCTAAGACCTTCGAGATTAGACATTTCGAATTGAGTGAGCACCAATTAAGACACAATGGAGTTCGCGCAAGAGTTTTGATTTACTTTTCTCTACTTCACATATATCTGCTCTGTGAGTGGCCGTTATGTATATATACATGGAACAGTTATAATGCCTATGTGGCCAATGAGTGTGAAATACTACAGTTACTAAAAGGTACTAAAATGAACTATAACGTGGTCTGCGTCGGATAGGGCAGTGTGGATGATGTGGACCTTGAACTCAAAGGCGATCAAAAAAGATGTGGAACTCAAAAACTTCAGTGTCAATCTTGCTTCTACTCCAGTTTATTGATTGCATAGACGTTCGACTTCAGAGAGTAAGGCTGCATCAAAGACGAGGAGGGAGTAGAAATGGTCTGACGTGGGGGTGAAAAGTTGATGACTTGCATCCACGCCAGAGTGTCTGGAGACAACTGAGAATCAGAGAGATTAAACTGAAGAGGAGAGATGGAGGATGCGATGGTGATGGAAGGGGTAGGTGGTATCAATAGAGGAAACGGGAATGGAAACAGAAGTAGTGCAGTGGTGGTGGTGCGTCTTCGGGTAGCAAGTGGAGATGAGGATGAAGAGGTAGTGCCACGCATTCGTTTGCTGGCCGTTGTGTCAGTAACTGCAGGTTGGGAGGAGGTGGATGCTACAGATGGCAGGTTAGTGTGCAGCATGATGGACGACAAAAGAGTTGAGCGATGGAAACCGCGCAGTTTCATCTCGACAAGTGCGCATGTAAAATTACACAACAAGGGGCCTACTGCGATATGCTCACAGTTGTTGGGTCTGATGGAGATGGTTAGTTCGTGAATGAGGAAGGTATGTCAGTCGTATGGCACAACTGAGGGGCCAGGGAATGCTAGAAAGGATTCCACTATCTGACTCAGCAGCTTGGACTAGATTTTGTCTTTGCGAAATGTTGAAACAACCAGAAAGTTGTTAAACAGATGCGCAGCCGTCTAAATGATGGGTTCCGTGATAGCATCTATCAGGTAACCGTTGTTAGTCTAGATTGAAAATTCTGGTGAAGTTTGGGTGACGAAGGGTTTGATCAAAATTTTTGCCTGACGATGAGAGATGAGCTGACGGTCACCAGACATAATGCCAACGGTGACCATCGAGTTTGCATTTATCCTGACCTTGTACGTGGTACGTTGGTATAGGAAGTGGAAGCGTGACTTTGACGCATAACAAGCAAAAATTGTGTGGATCCAAAATAGCAAGAGATAGCTACAAAGCTTTGGTTCTTCATTATAAATTATGAGGAGAGCTACACATATTTATGGAGTTTGAGGTAGCTCGAGGTAGAACCACATCCATCCATCATTTGATGACATCTAAAGTGAAAAACTAGAGTCTATGTGACATTTGTCACATCTCATGCATGAATTTCTACCTACTTTTTCCAAGTGTCCTAGTTCTAACTAGAAATGTACAAATCATCATGCACGTGTCCATTTCACTTTATGCATGCCTTGCATGTCACTACGGATCACTTACAATCAATGCATGTGAATTGCCACAAGTTTCTACTGGCATGTTTTTGCTAATTCTAAGTCTACAATCTATATGCAAGTTGTAATCATCAAACTAGATATGTCAAATTCATATATCTCGAGTTCTATCTAGGCCAAACTTGGCATTTGCATTTATGAACGACATACTTGTGAAAATTGTCAACATTTCCTAGCTAGTTTGAGGCCTAAATTGGCTAAAATTGTAAATAGTTTTGGTTCTGGAGTTTCACACGTGTGAACCAGGCCACAATGTTTTTATTTACTGTATTTTTTCAGTATGATGAAGTGTCAAACTTCATACCCTTCAAAATGAGACCATTTTGATGTATTTTGGTCATATAAGCCATTTTTAGCTATTTTTCCTATATAGGGAATATCTAGGGTCAAGTACCTTCTAGAGAGAGGAGAGAGAGTCATCTTCCTCATCCATAAATAGTAGGGAAGTCGTGGAGAACAGGTTGGAGAAACCTTTTGTATGCTTCATTGAGATCAATAGATCATTGTCATTGTTTCTTCCTCCATTGAGAGCATTGTTGTGTGTATTGTCTTCAAGCTATTGTGTATGATCTTAGGTGCTTTCCAAAAGTGATAGGCTGATGTATTATGGACTGTATAATGCTATTTTGGGCCGCACTTGATGTTTATGGAAGTTTCCATTTGTGATAAATGCTTTTTGATCAAGTTCTTTGCATTCTAGGTAGCATAGAATGTGTTGCCAATTCCTAGCTTATGTAGTTTGGAGTGCAAGCATTCAAGCCAATGATCTTGGAGTTTAGATCCACTTAGGATCTGTATTTTTCACATGGTATCAGAGCTGGTTGGCTTCTATTTACAGTAAGTATTCCATTTTTGGTGATATTTGGATGTTTGATCAAGTTCTAGCATGATTTTGCATTGCTTTGTTGATCAAATCTTACTAACCTTTGTTTTGTGAGTTGAACTTGTGGATCAAAAGCATATTTCAGGTCTATTGAAGATCAGAGGCTGAAAAGAAACTATTTTGGATCAGATCATAACACCTAATCATTTGTGATTGTGAGGCTTGTGCATATTCAATACTAACAATGTTCTTTTCAATCCTATTGTTGACAATCTCCATTCTTGGATGAACACTCTCCTTAAGTGGATGAAACTTCTCCTTAAGTGGATGACAAATGCTCTTTTGAGTGAGTTGTAATTCTCCTAAAGGCTGAGCAAAGCTCCCATTTGGATGAAAGATCCCCTTTTTTGGGTGAACATATTGTAAGCTCCATTGTGAAGAGCATATTGTAAAGATTGTCATCAATTTTGGCATAAATTTTGGTGTACTTTGTTGAGCATGTAAGTAACTCTCCTTATGTAATTTGATTGGAGCATTTGCTGGAAGGTGTTAACCATTATGCAAGTGTGTTTTCAGGTTCTTAACAGGTTGAGGAACATTCTCATGTGAAGTGATCTTAGATCTACATCTAAACACCAAGATTTGACAAGATAGTGAAGCTAGTCTTGTGATTCACTAAGTGTGCTCATTCATTCACCTCTAAATCTTGTATTTATCACTTGCTGGAGTTTATAAACTTTTAGAAGTGTGGTTTACATGTGGTTTTACAGGTTGAATCAATATCTTAGTGTGTTGATCATATGTTGATCAAGTTTGTTCATTACTAGGTAATCTTGGCATCCTAGTTTTGGGTATTTTCTAAGAATGCAAGTAACTCTTCACACCATAACTTGATTTGGTCACTTGCTGGAAAGTTTGAGAGCTTAAGCAAGAGTGTGTTCAGGTTGGTTTGATTTTGTAATCCATTCTTAGTGTGTGCAAAGTGTTGCATGTGTTTCAATCTTCCTTTCTATGCTTGGAAACCATCTAGGTTCAAGATAGAAGTGTTTTAGGGTCCTAAATCTTCATAGATCTCTTTATCTATCATTTGTTGAGAGAAAAGTGAGTGCTAAGTGCTTTAGGACAGAACCTAAAAGTTGAAGAAACATTAGAATCATGGCTTCCAATGGTGGGATCATGCTAGAGTCTAGTGAAAGGTTGAGTTCATCAAACTACTCTACTTGGAAAGTGAGGATGGAGTCCTTACCTGAGTTGAATGAACTCATGGACATAGTTGCAGAAATTGAAGAGAGACCTCTCACACTTCAAGAGCAACAAAGGTTTGATAAGAAGGCCAAAAGGGCTCTTCATATCATTAAAATGAATGTTACAAATGAACTTCTCAAGGAAGTTGGAAAGTGTCAAAGTGCAAGTGAGGCATGGAATGCCTTAAAGAAGCTCTTTGAATCAAAGTCCACATCTAGGGTATTGACCCTAAGGAGACAAATATTTTCTAGTAGGCAAAGAGAGGGTGAAAGTGCTCATGCATTTATCTTGAGAGTTAAGTCCCTAAGTGATGATTTAGCATGCATTGATGAGAACATAAAAGATGGTGAAATAGTCCAAGTTATGTTGAATGGTTTGCTAAATGAACATTCTAACCTTGTGCAAAGTTTTGCCATTCAAAGAGTCTTGCCAAGTGTGGTTGACTTGCAAGAAATCTTATTGGCTGAAGAACATAGGTTGCAATCAAAGCTTGATGGTGCATCCTTGCAAGGTGGAGGTGAAGAGGCTTTCTTCACAAAAGGCAAATTCAAGGGCAAAGGTAAAGGCAAAGGGAAATGGTCCAAAGGTGGTAACTTTGATCATGATGATCACTCTTCCTCTTCCTCTTCTACTAAGAACAATAAGTCAAAGTTCAAGTGCTTTTATTGTGGGATAAAAGGTCATTTTGCAAATGAATGTTATAAGAAGAAAAGAGAGCAAGGAGAGAGGCAAGGAAATCTTACAATAGATGAGGAAGAACATAACACATGTGAATCACTTGTTATGACTTCAAGTTTGTTAGCCAACATAGATGATAATGATCCTTGGTGGATTGATAGTGGAGCCTCATCTCACATGACAAGACATAAGGAATACTTTACATCCTTATTGTCTTATGAGGGAGAAGGTAACATCATCTACACTGCAAATGATGGTCAATGTGACATCAAAGGCATAGGCACTATTCCTATTTCCCTTTCAACAAATAGGAAAGCAAATCTTGAAAATGTTTTGTACATTCCTTCAATCACTAAGAATTTGCTTAGTGTAAGTCAAATGATTGACAAAGGACTTGATGTGGAGTTCATTGGAGATGCATGTTTGATAAGTAAATGTGGATCCTTGATTGCTCAAGGTAGGAGGCATGGTAAACTTTTCAAGCTTGATGCATGTGTGATCTCTAATCATGAAGGATGTATGGCTAGGGAGCAATTGACAAACCAAGAAGTTTGGCACAAGAGGTTGGGCCATCCCAACTTCAAATCTTTGGAGGTAATGGCAAAGAAAGAGCTTGTTCTTGGTCTCCCTAAAAGTCTTGTTGCAAACAATAGTGTTTGTGAACATTGTGCCTTGTCCAAATCTCATAGACTTGCTTATTCTAGATCTACTTCTAGATCTAAAGAAGCTTTTCAACTTGTGCATTCTGATATTCATTCTTCTAGTACAACTAGCAATGGTGGGGCAAAGATGTATGCAACTTTCATTGATGACTTTAGTAGGTATACTTGGATCTATCTTCTTAAAAGTAAGGATGAAGTGTTTGCTGCATTTGTCAAGTTCAAGAATGAAATGGAAAACCAATTCAATACAAAGATCAAATGCTTAAGATCTGATAATGGAGGGGAATACACCTCAAATAGGTTCAAAGACTTTTGTATAGCACATGGGATTAAGAGGGAGATGTCTAGTCCTAGGACTCCACAACAGAATGGAGTGGCCGAGAGGAAGAATAGAACCCTTTGTGAATGTGCCAAGGCAATGAGACTACATGCTAATCTTGCTAAGTCTTTTTGGGGGGAAGCTTTAGCATGTGCTAACTATCTATGTAATAGATGGACAAGTGCTTCCTTGGATGGTAAAACTCCTCATGAGGTTCTTTATGGTAGAAGGCCGAGTGTCAAGCATTGTAGGATCTTTGGATGTACATGTTTTGTCAATATCACACTTGATGATAGAACTAAAGAAGATCCTTCATCAAAGAAGGGTGTGTTTGTTGGCTATAGTGAAGTAAGCAAGGCTTACAAAGTGTACATTCCTTCTACAAAGAAAGTTGTCATAAGTAGGGATGTCATCTTTCATGAAGAGAATGTTTCCAATGTTGTTGATGTTGATGTTGATGTGCCTACTAATCATCATGATGTGCAAGATGTCTTGGATGAAGATGGAGATGCCACTCCAAAGCAAACTTCAAGGAAGACTCAAAGGCAAAGGGCTAAGCCATCAAGGCTAACCTATGATGAAAAAGGAAAGCAAGTGGTGGACAACTCTAACTTTGCTTTTCTTACCTCTTTTGATGAACCAACTTGTGTAGGTGAAGCAATTCAAAAGAAGGAATGGATCCAAGCCATGGGTTGGTGGCAAAGGGGTATGCTCAAGAATATGGTATTGACTATGATGAGACCTTTGCACCCGTGGCAAAGATGGTAACTATTCGAATCCTAATCTCTCTTGCAACTCTTTATGATTGGGATATGTGGCAAATGGATGTTACTAATGCCTTCTTGAATGGTGATCTTGAAGAAGATATTTACATGGAGCAACCCGAGGGCTATGTTTCACATGATGAGCCTAATCATGTGTGCTATCTCCAAAAGAGTTTGTATGGGCTAAAGCAAGCACCAAGGAGTTGGTATGCTAAGCTCAATTCCTTCTTACTTTCTCAAAACTTTGTTATGAGTGAGTATGATCATTCTCTCTACTTTAGATTGAATGAAAATGATATCACTTTACTTTTGATCTATGTTGATGACATTATCTTAAGTGGTGGTAACAATCTAGATATATATGAAATCAAGATGGCACTCAAAAGAGAGTTTGAAATTCAAGATCTTGGTAAACTTCATTATATCTTAGGAATAGAGATTATTAGAACTTCTAAATCTACATTCATATGTCAAGAAAAGTATGTTAACTCTATTCTAAAAAGGTTTCATATGGAAGATTGTAAAGTTGTTTCTACTCCTATGGAATCAAATGTAAAGCTAACTACAAGAAGTAATGAAAGATCCTTCAAGGACATTACTCTCTATAGAAAGCTAATAGGATCTCTTATATGGTTAACCATCACAAGACCTGATCTAAGCTTTGTGGTTGGTAAACTAAGTCAATTTATGCAAGATCCTAGTGAGGCTCATTGGAAGCTAGGAAAGAGAGTACTTAGATACATCTCGGGATCTAGAGATTTTGGCATCTTGTATGGAGGTACTACACCTAACCTTTGTGGATTTTCAGATTCAGATTTTGCAGGTGATCAAATGGATAGGAAGTCAACAAGTGCCTTTGCAATCTATCTTGGAGATGGAGTGGTCTCATGGCTATCAAAGAAGCAACCAACTATCTCTCTATCTTCCACCGAAGCCGAGTACAAGGCATTAACAACATGCACCAAGGAGATTCTTTGGATCAAGAGGATGTTATTGGATCTTCACTTGCTGGAACCAGAGAAGACTCCAATCATACTTTGTGATAACCTTTCAGCCCAAAGCTTGGCAAGCAATCCTGTTTTTCATGCAAGGAGCAAGCACATTGAGATTGCTCACCATTTTGTGAGAGATCAAGTCATTGCCAAAGAGGTGGAGCTTCAACATGTCTCTTCAAAGGAGTGTGTGGCTGATATCTTCACCAAACCATTGGGAAAGGACCTATATTTAATGCATAGATCTAATCTTGGAATGTGCTCAAAGACTATGTTGAAACTAGCATCCAATGTTGAAGAGGGAGTGTGAAAATTGTCAACATTTCCTAGCTAGTTTGAGGCCTAAATTGGCTAAAATTGTAAATAGTTTTGGTTCTGGAGTTTCACACGTGTGAACCAGGCCACAATGTTTTTATTTACTGTATTTTTTCAGTATGATGAAGTGTCAAACTTCATACCCTTCAAAATGAGACCATTTTGATGTATTTTGGTCATATAAGCCATTTTTAGCTATTTTTCCTATATAGGGAATATCTAGGGTCAAGTACCTTCTAGAGAGAGGAGAGAGAGTCATCTTCCTCATCCATAAATAGTAGGGAAGTCGTGGAGAACAGGTTGGAGAAACCTTTTGTATGCTTCATTGAGATCAATAGATCATTGTCATTGTTTCTTCCTCCATTGAGAGCATTGTTGTGTGTATTGTCTTCAAGCTATTGTGTATGATCTTAGGTGCTTTCCAAAAGTGATAGACTGATGTATTATGGACTGTATAATGCTATTTTGGGCCGCACTTGATGTTTATGGAAGTTTCCATTTGTGATAAATGCTTTTTGATCAAGTTCTTTGCATTCTAGGTAGCATAGAATGTGTTGCCAATTCCTAGCTTATGTAGTTTGGAGTGCAAGCATTCAAGCCAATGATCTTGGAGTTTAGATCCACTTAGGATCTGTATTTTTCACAATACTTGCATGGTACAATGTTTGTAGCAGACCTAAAGTCAGATCGACGCAAATACGAAGCTTGCCATTTTTCTTGGGAACCACCACAATGGGTGATACCCAATCTGTGTGTTGGACTTCATAAATGAAACCAGTATCTAGAAGCTTCTTAATACCTTCGTCAATTCATTTGTGATAGATCGGATTACAACGGTAAGGCTTAGCCCTAACAAGCTTAGCGTTCTCCTCTAAAGGAATTGTATGGACAGCTATTTTAGGCGGGACCCCCTTCATTTCAGCATAATTCCATGCAAATACATCCCTATATTTGCGGAGTAAGGTTTCCGGATCAAGATTTTGACCTGGCGTAAGGTGGGCTCCGACATGAACAATGCGATCCACGTCCTCATCAGGATCTTTGAGATTTAGCTCTATGGTCTTGGCTAGTCTTTCAAAGGACTGGAAAAATTGTGTAGGTTCCCGTTGTGGTTGTGGCAACTGGATGACTACATCATCAAGTGTGAAGTTCTTGAACTTGCTTGGGAGATCAAATGGAGGTTCCACAAAGTTCTCTGGAACTTTGGGAACCAGCTGCATGGATGTGCTATCAGATGCGGAAGCTTGATCAGAGGGTTTG
Source organism: Diphasiastrum complanatum (assembly GCA_029204225.1). Classification (NCBI taxonomy): domain Eukaryota; kingdom Viridiplantae; phylum Streptophyta; class Lycopodiopsida; order Lycopodiales; family Lycopodiaceae; genus Diphasiastrum; species Diphasiastrum complanatum. The sequence goes on from CM055092.1 coordinate 26,280,138, forward strand.
TGCTTGTAATGTTCAGACAATGGCTTGATTGGTTGCTTAAGCTTCTCGTGCATGTTTTTGTTGCTCGGTTAAGTTTGTGTCGATGACTTGATGTTTTTGGAACTGAAGTTTTCTGGTTTGTTGGGGAGGCGGTGTGGTTGCCCCTTGAATCAATTCTTCGTCTATTGTATCCCAAACTTCGTCTGGATACATGTCCCATTTGTAGACCTTGGGTTAGGCCTGTAGGTCGTTGTGTTGGAAACTTTGGATGTAAGTTGCACATGAGCCAAAGGCCCTAGCGACTTAATCTCTTTGGGAATAGATTTTGGTGGATAACATTTTTCATCCAAATAAATGAGCACATGTTCGTCAGTCAGTACGTCATCATTCATTGAAAGAATACCGTCTTCCAGAACATGGGCTGCAGAGACACTAAGTTCTCCTGGGCACCAAGCTATAGGAATTGGGTCTATCATCATGAGTGGAATGATGGGGGTTTCGATGTCCGTAGAAGATGGTAGAATATATGCTTCTTCTGCGACAGTTTCTATTCGACGTCTGTTGGAATCAACACAGTCCACAGTGGCCAGTGCTTGACCCAAATTTTTAATATTCCTTGATCTTGTATAGTGTCCTTTCAGTTGGATTGGAACACTATCGTATTCATCATATGTTGTAGATGACCAATCATCATAAACTTTGGTTGGCTTTACGTGGCCATTCGAGTCAACAGTGACTCATGTTTCGCTGTTGCCAAAGGTTATTTTGTTACATTTCCAATCTTGGACAACGCATGCCATCTATATCCAGGGTGTGCCAAGAAGGAGTTTATAGACACAATCTATGGTAAATTTGACACCTACAATATGGACTGGAATATTCGATAAATGACCTGCAAGGTCGGTTATTCGATGATCGGCCATACGAAGTTTGTAATGTGGCTTATCTAAGGTATTGAACCCCCATGACTTTGCTAGTGACAAAGCCCTTATGTTTATGCCTGATCCACTATCAAGGATAGCGGATATTGCTAGATAATCTTTATAGTGAATAGGTAAGATGATGCTAGTCCCCTTAGCAGCACCTATATTCATCATATTCATGGGAATCTGAGGAATTTCTGGAATCTCATCTAGTTTTCGCTGTTCATCTAGGATATTGGGCAGCTGAAAACTTTGATGGATATAACTTTGGAGACCAGTGAAAGATTTCATTGCGCTATGGAACGACATTGTGATTTGAGCCTGCAGAAGTTTGGAGATTACTTCGAGTCCCTATAGGGATTGCTCTTTTTTGAGGATCGGAGCAGATAACGGACAGTCCGTGTTCTGTTCCTCCTGCAAAAATTCATCTCAAAATTCATTGTATTGCCTTTGTTCCACGTGTGGGTCTAGCTAATCTCTTGGTAATGTAGAAGCTATCAAGGAACTTCCCATATGGTCAGCTGGTTTTTCGAGATTTTGTGTTGAGCTCTAGCAAGGACTCTAACAGGTTCTGATGAGATATGTTGTGCTGGTAGGATCCTGTTAGGTTGATTTGGGCAATCTTTGAAACTGCATTTTTGAACACAGTCTGGACATTCAACACGGATTGGTTCTTAACTTCACAATTGACCATAAAACGTCTTGTTTCGCCACAGATAAAACACCTGTTGCTCGTGGTCCCGTGGCAATTACATAGCCATCCCTGGATAGCTAGTTGTCCTGGATAATCTGGGTCTGTGGAATACTCATCTTGTCTGCACGAACATGAGGTATCTTCATGATCAGATTGTGAACTACCAAAAGAAGGTGTGGTATCTGGATGGTATGTGTGATCATAGGAATGATCGACAAACTGTATTGGTTCAAATTCTTTATGGTTGTGGGCGGATGTCGACATGGATGAGAAACGATTATTGAAATGATGAAAGCACAGTGATAACTACGTTAATAGAATCATGGATTACTTAGAGAATGGAGATGCCAGCTGTTCTTTAGTGTTGAACGGGATTATCAGTGTAGGGGTCTTATAGATTGCCATAAAAGAGAGATTGTAGAAACAATTAGGCGTCTGGGATAGCCATGCAATCCTCTAATGCTAATAACCTTATATAAAGAGAATGTAAAAATAATTTAGGCGTTAGAGATAGCCATACATTTCTTTGATAAAGATGTTGTAGAACAACTAATCAGATAGATCTTGATTCTATTAACAAAGTGCGTAGTTTACTTGACAAAGGATGAGAAAAAAATGAATGCGAACTCGAAACATTTCTATTAGTGACCAACTCGAAAGATTCGCGAAGGATTCGCAAAATTTGTCTTGCAGTCAACTCGAAAGATTCGCGAAACAGTTTCTTGTAGAAGCTCGTGGCTTTCTTGTTGAAGCTCAAAACATTCGCAAACAGAATATTGCCGCAAAATATTTTGTTTCTTGTTCAAACCTCAAATCTCGCAAAATTTTCGCGAACAATTCGCTAAATCTTCTGGATTGTTTTTCAAGCTCACTTGTCATGAAACTATCTCAAACAGTTCGCGAAATATTCTAGATTTCTTCTTCAAGCTCAATAATTGTCATCTGTTGTGAACAATTCGCGAAAGACGAAAATGTCGTGAAGAGACAAGTGTCGCAATCAATTTGCGAAACACGAAGCTGAGACAAAGAGATGGACTGTTGTGAATAGTTCGCGAACAGAATTTATTAGACCCTGGAAATAGAGCGTCTATTTGAATATCAACCATCGTAAATGGTTAGATATCTACTATTATAACATTGAAAGGCCAAAAGACCTGTCCTGTAGCAATATAAATACATGTGCACTACTTGTTGTGACACACTCACTCAATCAGAGACACAATAGCGAGATAAGACAATAAGATATGTATATTCATGAATCAGATTCAGAGTTATAAAAGTTCATTTTTGATCAATAGTTTCCTATTGTCTAAATTGTCTTAAGTTGTCTCTTACTTTTGTATATAATTTTCGCATGCATATTCAATCAGAACTAATACCGTTCTATTAGTACATAGATCAGATACAATCCCGATTGAAGACACTGATATTAGTTTGATTTATTCAAACTTGCATCGTGTTCTCTGTGGAAGAATAATTACTATTTTTCCTATAGTTGTATTAGAGCTTACAAAATTAAAGTTGATACAGTGGTATCTTCGCATCCCTCTTAGCATTCTTCATACATCCATCAGTAAGCCGTTATCTGGAGGTTATTCATAATTAAAAGATGTCATCGATCACCAATATTCAAGCTAAGATCACTACAATCTTGGCCCCAGAAGGTTCAAACTACTTGATTTAAAAATTAAAGACTTCACTCTTGTTGAAGGGCGAAGGTCTATGGCAATGGGTAGAACCAATTGAGGAGAAGCCAAAAGCTCTCCTGGCAAAGAACTTCGAGAATGGAGTCTAAAAAATGACAAAGCTATAGCAATTATTGCATCTTCAGTGCACAACAATATAATGCTAGATCTTACATCAATCTCAAACACAAAGGATTTATGGGAAGAATTGCAAACCAAGAATGAGACTCAATCTCGTATCAGATCATGTTCTTGGAAGACCAATTAACTTATCTACAATGGGATGGCAAAGACCTGAATACATTCATGCGAAAGATTAAAGATTTGTTTATTTTCTTGCAGAATTCTGATACAAAAAATACAATTTTGAAGGAAAAATAGCTTAGTTATTTTCTTCGAGCCCTACCTAGGTCATTACACACAACTCAAACCTTATTGGCAAAAGATGTGACAATGACACTTCAAAAGGCAATAGATGGAGTTAAGGAGGAAGTAGAAGCTCGTGAGCGCTATGACGACAATGGTGATTCAAAAAATGCTCTATTTACTCAGAAGAATAAATCTTTTAAGAAGTCTAAGTTTAAGAGGGAGTCATCTAAGAAGAATGAGTCTAATACTAATGAACAACAATCTGGAAAGCAACAAAAGAATTCTGGTGATAAGAAGATCTGCAACAGATGCAGAAGATCAAGTTACACAGAAGAAAAGTGCTGGCTAAATCCAAAGATTGAATGCATTCATTGGCATTTATGGGATCATGCAATAGTAGACTGTTATTAGAATCCCAGAAACAAAAAGGAGCAGAATCAAAGTGAATTTTCATATTCAAACTATGTCGAAGACAAAGCAGAATGCTCCAGAGCAGCAGAAGATAGGGCAACAAGGAGTTCAGCAGCTTATGTTAGTACTGATCTATGTTGTTCATCTAATCAATGTGAGAAGTAGTACTTGATTCGAGAGCCACCTTACATTTTGTTTTCTTGAAACAAATTTTGTCTAAGTACAAGAAGACGAACTATTCGAGATTCATTATACTTGGAGATGATTCTAAACACGTGAGTGATGGAAATGGTGTATTATGGCTGGACATGAATCAGGGAGACAAGAAATTGGAGGAAGTTTTCTATGTCCCAACTCTTGATAAAGATCTTCTATCCATTGCTAAGATAGTTGATACAGACATGTCAGTAACCTTCACGAAGAACTTTTGTAAATTCGAGGAAGGTTCTGATAACCTGGTTGCTAAAGACAACAGAAAAGAAAAATTATATCACCTGAACATTCGAACAAGAATCAAACAAGTCAATCAAACTCAAGAATCAACAGATGTACTATGGCACAACAGGCTATGTCACATGAACATGGAAGCCTTATACCAAGCCAACAAAATATAGAGAATTCAAGGAGTCAAAATCAAAAGTAGAAATATTCAAACTACCTGCGAATCCTGTCTTAAAGGCAAGATGACTAGAACACCTTTCAGTAAGGATGTTTATAAAGCAACTAAGGTACTTGAAATTGTGCATTTAGATATTTGTGGACCATTTGGAGTATTGTCGTTGGGTGATGCAAAGTACTTCATTACGTTTATTAATGACTTCAGCAAGTTCGTTGTAATATACTTTATTCGTGCTAAATATAAAACTTTCAAAAAATTCGTTGACTATACGAATTGGGCTAAGAAATCGACAAACAATAAGCTGAAGCAAATTTGCACAGATCGTGGAGGTGAGTACATTTTCAACAAATTCAAAGCTTACTATACTGATCAAGATATTATGCACATTAAACCTGTATCTTACACAGCTCAGCACAATGGAATAGCTAAACTAAGAAATTGTACACTGATGGAAGCTGCAAGGTGTATGATGGCTCATGCGTGCTTGTAGATCATGAGAGACTTTGAAGGTGGTAAGTTGTATCTTCACCAACAAAAGTACACTCAAAAGATCATTGAAGACTTCAACATGCTCGAATGCAAAGGTGTGCATACTCCCATGATACCTAAAACAGTACTGAACAAGGTAGATTGTCCACAGACTCTCGAAGAAGAGGAACGAATGGCCACAACACCCTATCGTAGGCTGATTGGATCTTTGTTATATCTAGCAGACAACATCAGACCTGATATAGCATTTGCAGTATACAGGCTGATCCAATATAATCAGAACTCAGGATTATTGCATTGGAAGTTTCCAAAGAGAGTACTAAAATATCTCCAACAAAAAGCCAAGGGCTATGTTATTCGAAGGAAGTTGGATTTCACATCGAATCTTATAGTGACACAAGCTGGACATCCATGAAGGATGATAGCAAAAGTATTTTCAAGCATCTGGCGTAGCCATACTCTGGATTAGCAAGAAGCAAACAGCAGTAGCTCAATCTTCCTGTGAAGCAGGATATGTAACAGCAGCCAAGATGGAAAATGAGCTTATCTAGATCAAACAGATGTTGGAAGGATTTGATGAATCTATTTTTGAAACTCATGTCTTGTTAATGGATAAAACTTCAGCAATCTATCTGACGAAAGATCATGTATTTCATTCAAAAACGAAGCAGAATATGTAGCAGTAGCCAAGATGGCAGATGTTGGAAGGATTTGATGAATCTATTTCTGAATCTTATGTCTTGTTAAGGGATAACACTTCAGCAATCTATTTTACGAAAGATCATGTATTTCATTCAAAGATGAAGCACATTGCTATCAAGGATCATGTACTTCAGGACTTAGTCGAGAAGAAAATACTGAAGACAGTCTTCATACCCATAGAGGAAATGACAGCCGATATCTTTACAAAGCCACTCAGTAAAGCTTTGTTCGAGAAGCAGCGAAGAAGATTGGGGTTAATCCAACTGCCTACTTTGAGAGGGAGCTGTAGAACAACTGATCAGAGAGATCTTGATTCTACTAACAAAGTGCGTAGTTTACTTGACAAAGGATGAAAAAAAAATGAATGTGAACTCGAAACATTTCTATTCGTGACCAACTTGAAAGATTCGCAAAGGATTTGCAAAATTTGTCTTGCAGTCAACTCAAAAGATTCGCAAAACATTTTTTTGTAGAAGCTCGTGGCTTTCTTATTGAAACTCGAAAGTTTCTCGAACAGAATATTGTCACAAAATATTTTGTTTCTTGTTCAAGCCTCAGATCTTGCAAAATTGTCATGAACAATTCACAAAATCTTTTGGACTATTTTTCAAGCTCACCTGTCGCGAAACTATCTCGAACAGTTCGCAAAATACTCTAGATTTCTTCTTCAAGCTCAAGAATTGTCATCTGTTGTGAACAATTCACGAAAGACAAAAATGTCACGAAGAGACAAGTGTCGTGAACAATTTGCGAAACACGAAGCTGAGACAAAGAGATGGACTGTCGCGAATAATTCATGAACAAAATTTATTCGACCCTAGAAACAGAGCGTCTATTTGAATATCAACCGTCGTAAACAGTTAGATATCTACTGTTACAACATTGAAAGGCCAAAACACCTGTAAATAAAAGGCCAAAAGACCTGTCCTATAGCAATATAAATACACATGCACTACTCATTGTAACACACTCACTCAATCAGAGACACAACAACAAGATAAGACAGCAAGAGATGTATATTGATGAATCTGATTCAGAGTTATAAAAATTCATTTTTGATCAATAGTTTCTTATTGTCTAAATCTTATCTCTTACTTTTGCATATAATTTTCACACGCATATTCGATTAGAACTAATATTGTTCTATCGGTACATAGATCAGATACAATCCCGATTGAAGACACTGATATCAATTTAATTTATTTAAACTTGCATCATGTTTTCTATGGAAGAATAATTACTATTTTTCCTACAGATGTTTGTGTAAGAGGAATGAGAGTTAATTTCCTTCAACAAGAATGCAAAGATGTAGAACAGTAGCGAATCTGTATAATTATGTTGTAAAACACAACGATCAAATCACAATACAATTGCGCTGATAAGCGCATGATCTTACTTACAGATTCAAACAATTGCTAAAGTTTTGAATATCTCTCTCTATATATAATCAGTAACTCTGAGGAGTCAGCTACTAAAAGATCCGTTCTGGTCGTTTGATCTCTGTCATCTACTCCTTCTCTTCAATTGCTCATTTTACATATATAGCGACTAGAAGATCTTGCATAACTCTATTTTTTTTTACATTTACAAGATCGCTTAATAGCTGATTAACTGACTAATCAGAACAGTTGTTATTGGAACGTGAAGACGTAGAGAGTCTGTACTTGGAATACTGTGTATTTCTGTAGAGTGTCGCCTGTGTAAAATCCCATGTAAAATGGCAGTGTCAAGTTTTTTGCCTGTGTAGAACTGTAGTGTAGCATGTTTCGCCAATTGTCGCGTGTTAGAAACTGCATGTAAAAATGCAGTGTCGCATTTTTTGCATTTTTCGTGAAACAGTGTTGCATTTCTGGAAGTGTCTGAAATGGCCTAAAAAAGTCGACTTAGCACAAAGTCACAAAACACTTAGCTGCTCATGAAAACTTGAAGGTAAAAATACGACAATGTCGGGTGTTGGGTTTTCACCTATCAATATTTGCAAGGAAAAATGCAGATTGTAGCGACAATCAGTCTAAAAATGTAGACTGTTGTAAAACAATTCATTTCTTGTAGGTTTCATTTGAGAGAGTAAAATTGAGAAGGAATAAGGACTGTTAGGATGAGTAGGAGTTAGATTAAATTCCAACACTCCCCCTTAAGCTTACTGCTACGAATTTGAACTACAATTGAAATTTAACATATCTACTAAAGTAGAATGTTTATCTCTAGACAATGGCTTTGTCAAAATATCAATCAACATATTATCTTTATGACAGTAACTTAGTACAACATCTTGGTTCTGAACCTTCTCTCTAAGAAAATGAGATTAAATTTCTATATGCTTAGTTCTTTTATGAGTTCGTGGGTTTAGAGATAGAGCCATGCAACTCTGATTGTCGCACTGGAGTATTGTTGGACCGATCTGTGGGAATTGTAGATTCTGCAGCAGCCTTCTGAGCCACATTATTTTCTTCACTACTGATGTAGCTACAACGTATTCAGATTCTATGAGAACAACAAAATGCATTTCTACTTTCTGTTGTTCGATGAAATGGGTCCTCCTGCAAGGAAACAAATATAATCTGTTATGTATCCACGTCTTTTGCCCAGTATGAATCTAAATAGGTGGTCAATTTGAGTGGAACTTCTGTATTACCATTGTAGCTCAAAGCGTAGTGCTTTGTAGCCTGAATGTACCTCATAAAACGGCGGAGGAACATTGCACTACACCAATAAATGATATCAGTATTCAACATCAGTTCAAAATTGAAAATAATATTGGTGGCATCACATTGTTGTGGGCAAAGCAATTTTCAAGCTCTACAGAATGATTATCAACTGATGGAGTTCATTTCTTACAAAGTGTGTCTTCTTCTCAAGTTAAGCTTGCACTTTTGTGTCACCTAGCTTCTACAATGGAAGAGCAAAATGCTCAAAGAGAACGTCATCCAGTTGATCCATTTGCGGCTTTAAACTTTTTGGAAACAACCATTAAAGCCGCATACCAATTTTTTGATGAGTTTGACCGACATTGGTGGGTGGATTTTTTTGAAGAGCAAATATTAAGTTTGCTTAACTTGGGAGATGTGTGATGCCACGAAACTGTCAAAAATTGAATATCAACATAAATATGGCATAATATACTCAAAAATGAAGATATGAGCTGGTTAAGTATAATTCATGAAGAGGCCTAAGTCATTTTTTGAGAATATATCTCCTAGGTACTTGTCTTATAAATTAAGGGCTAGACCTTTAATAATAAAAGACATTGCCTTGGATAACCCTTAACTAGGTCGTCCATACGAAACGACTAGTTATGAAAAGACATGTTAAACTAGAGTAACTTTAACTCATAGTTAAGTATACCTCTTATGGTATAGTTGAACGTATTTTCAGTTTAATTATTAACTATAGCCTTTTCGCGAGATCGACACACCTATTGTTTAAGAGGTGTGTTTGTTCACCCCGTAGAACATATATTGATCTCACACTTCAGTCTCAATCATCAAGAGAGAAGAGTTTATGCTTATGTAAGAGATTGAAGAAGTGAATAGAGTTCTGTGAGTTATTCTCCCTTATCTCTATTCTCCGCACTACTGAGTGTGAGTGATCTTGAGTCTGCTAACAATCTCTAACGCATTTCATGAATTACTCTCTGATTAGACAGACGCTCTAGTGCATTACAGTCGTTTGTTGTGTTTCCGTAAAGCATGCTCTAAAGAACTGTCTTAAAGTCATCTTATTCATCTGTCGCGAATACTTTCTTTTCGACACTCGAATAATGACTATCTTTGTGCAGTCTAGCACGATCATTGAATTAAGTTGTATGTATACAAATGAGATGACAGTCCCTGTCTGAAGAATTGAGTCTCTGATCTGTTTTCCTGATTAGCATTGACATAAGTTTCTAACGTGCTCTTTAACCATTAAGTTGGGCTTTAGTTGTTGAGGACTATTGTCTAGGAACGAATAGTTCGCAAACTCGATCAATTAATTGTCTGCGCAGTCTTGAATACAACAAACAATTTCCGATTCTCTGTTGACACCTTAGTTAGCCAGAGAGTAGTCTGCTGTACTACTCTGATAACATTTCATTTGTAGAACGCGTTTCCTTCAATTCGATAGAGGCCAGATTGTTGTTCTGAATTCATTAACATTACCCATTCCAAATATAAGTAATACTGGTTACTTTTTAATGTCTGTCGACAACCAGAATAACATTCAAAACCACCTGCCATAATTACACTAAAAACATAATTTTCTAACGCTATCCTCTGTGGGAACGATATTTTTCACTACAAAATCTATATTAAACCTGTTGGTATAGCACGACATACAACAATTTTTGGCGCCGTTGCTGGGGATAGTTTAGGAAAGTTATAAGAAATCTGAAGATCCATTTTCCATCTATAATGTATGTCAGATAGAGAATCGAGATTAGAAAGATACCGGAAGCTTAGAGAGGAGTTTTTACGAAGACAGAGTGAAAGTACTAGTTGTAAAAATCTAGACGAAATCACTGCTCAGTTACTTGAACTCCTAATTAGCTTTGGTATGGAGGGTCCTGCTGCACGCTTCACTTCTATCTCTAAAATTAGATATGATTATTTTAAAGGGACCAGCTCCGATGATGCAAATAGCTATGTCTCACAATTTGAGTCAATAGCCAATCTGAATCATGAGGGAACTGACGTAGACAAACTACGAATTTTCCCTGGTCTGCTAAGAAAGCAGACGCGTATCTGGTATACTCAGGTAGAACCAGACCGTGTAGGAACTTGGTACATGTTGAAAGATGCGTTTCTGAACCAGTTCAGAGAGACAGGTTACAAATCTATAATTTTTGGACGACTGAACAATGTTCAGAAGAAGAGTAAAGAATCTTTTCGCAAATATATACGTAAGGTTAAAAACCTCATAGGAAAACTAACAGGTGTATATCCCGTGGATATGCAAATCGAATGGTTTTTGGCTGGTCTACCACCAAAGATTGATCGATACTGTAGAAAAGGGGACATGAACTCCTTAGCAGCTGTTATAGCTAGTGCAGAAAATTTTGAGACTTCAAAATTAGCACGAAAACGACGATCAACGAAGAAATCTCAAAAGTCTGACTGATTTCAGTGACAGCGATGATGATTCTGATTCTGATTCCAGTAGTAGTTCTTCAAGCTCGAAATCTAAAAGTAGCGATTCATCAGAATCAGATGCTGACAAAGGAGAGAAAAAGAATAAACGACGAACTAAATGAAAGGACGAGACAAAAGTTGTCGAGGATAAGTCGTCAACTTCCAAAGTGGAAAAGCTTTGGAAAAGTAATATGGCTGACCTTAATAAAAAATTTAATGACTTGAAAGTGCAAGTCTGAGAAGTTGCAGATAAAAGACCAAAGGTATTTTCTTCTAACTCAGGAATGTGGTGTATAAAATGTGGAACATCTGGACACACCAAGGAAGACTGCACTTCTGGTAATGTCAAATACATTGAAGATCCTGCCCAGGAGGTACTTTTTATTTTTCAGAATGATGCAACTACTAACTATGTACAGGGTACTGCAGCATCAGCCCAGCAGGACAGACCCAAATTTGCACCAAGAAGACATAATTCTCCTGAATTTGTTGGACCAGCGAAGTCTCAAACCTCAAATAAACCAATTTTGGGCAACTACTAAAATTGTGGAGAGCCGGGACATTTTTCTCCTGACTGTCCTCAACCACAGAAGCCAATTGGTTACGTACCATTATGCTCGAATTGCAGAGAACCTGGTCACAAGTATCCTGACTGCCCTCAGCCGCAGAATCTGCGACCCAAATATCAGTATGTAGCAACACCAGCTGCTGCAGACACGAAAGCGAAAGCTGCGACAGATGCTGTTATACAGAGAATTGACGTTATTAAAGGAAAATTGACAAAGACTGAAGATCAATCCTAGCCAAGTGACATGGAAAAGATTTTAAAGTCACCACGAGAGGCAAAAGCTCCTCGAAACCTGATCAGAAATCTTCGACAAAGCGCAGAAAATTCGCAAAGACGAAATCTTCTAGCAAGATAACGAACAAATCCACAACTAAAAAAGATCTCAAGGATGACCCTAACTATGACCGTGATGTTGCGAAGTTATTTGCAAAAGATATCTTGGCAGAAGCAAAGGAAATCATCGACGCTAAACTAAAGACTGCTCCTACAGTGAAGGTGATCGCTTTTGAGAAAGAAGATGAAGAAATCGCGAAGACAAAATTGTCTAGTGCTGCTATTGATAAACCAATTGTTGGAACCACTGGGTTACAGACAAGAGACAATACCAGATATGGGAGTATAATGACCATTCCTAGTTCCTGTTACAAGGGTGTGAGCAATTCGTCAAAGACAAATCAACATCAACATATGAATATTCAACGAAGGTGCTGGTTTAAACAAAAGTATTTCAAAGAAAATTTTTTCAATTGATGAAGGATTAAATGGAATCAAGAAATTGTAGCTGTCTTGTCTCAATATCAACAATAGGTTTCTTGTGATTATCCTTCAAGCATGCTGATATGTGAGTTTCATGGGTCAAAACTACTACTAACTATCAATGTGTATAAAACAATATTTTCTTTGGAGATCAAACTGATGAAAATTCCTATTTTCAACAAAATGAAGATGAGTTGTTAAGATTCCCATACAATAACACCCTTTTTGAGCATAATGATGAGATGGATATGACCGGGACGTGGTCAAATTTGGACAATGAATTATTTGATTTGGAGCATTACTACTTTGGTTCATCAGAAACTGTACCCAGTGCTTCGCTCACAGAGAAAACCAATGGATCTATGGCCATCCATCTTCAGCAAGACAATGTTACCAATCTTGCTCAAACTGATTCGACAGAAGGAGACTCCAACGCTCAACTAGATGACTTGGATGAAATCATTGTCTTAATCAACTCTTTAGAGTTACAAAAGGATACCATTATCCTACATCAAGGAGAAATGTATAAGGCAACAACACCGGATGCATGGACAAAAAAAGATGCATTTGGAATTAGATAGCCTATCCAATCAAGAAAGATGTTGAGGAAGAAGACTAACGAATTTTCTATTGCATGTATTCTGTCAACCCATGCAGAATTAATACTACTTAAGGCAATCATGTGTTTCATCAACCTCTTCTTTAGTGATCTTATAGAATTTATGAGACATATTTGTAGAACAAAGATTTTTTTTTTTCTACTGAAGACTTGTTGCAACCTTGTTCTACAATAATGAGTTGGTAGCAGAATCTGAGGCGACAATATTTGACTAATAGAGAATGGTTACCGATAAGCACATCGTAGGAAAGAACATGCATACTACTAGGTGGCCAGAAATTTTTGACTTATGCCAAAGGATTCTTGAAGCATGGCACTCAACAAAGAACTACATGGTCTTCATTTTTTCTATTGAAATGGTGCTTGAATGCAGTGTGCGCCTATTCTGTGCGGAAGTGCGCTACACTGTTCATTACATTACAAGACCTAGATACATTGTGACCAATCATAGACAATGCAACAGTCAATTAAATAACAAAAAATGCAATGCAGAGATCACAACTGGAAGAATAGAATGTGTTTATAATTTTTGTTTTGTTTCAAAGTGAGTCGGTAGTGCATCGTGTGTTGGCGGCCTGACGCTCCTCTTACAAATCTCTATTTTGCATCTTGTAGACCACATTCCTTCTATTCTATTGAATTTTGGTCTATACTTATGTCCCACCAGGTGGGACTACAAGACATCTTAACCATCATCTCAAGAGAAGTTGAACCTAAATTCTTAGTTAACTATCTCTCTGGTAACGTTACTTTATGGACGAGTGTGGCAGCTTGGAAGCTTCACGTTCGATGAGCAAGAGGCTGATAATTCAACTTGCCCGACGATTTGTTTAGCTCGATGTCATGTCCTCAGCACTAGTTTTGAGATCAACAATTTGGTGTCGATGACTGTGCCGATTTGTCAGTCTTTCGGGGAATTCTAGAGAAATGGTTGCTCTCCAACATTCCCTCTTGAATGATGCAACCTTTTTTGTTATCTGATTCCAATCGATCTTTTGTGTTTTTTAAATAGTGGTTTGGCTAGCGGCTTGATCGACACATCTACAATCATATTTTCTGATTTTATGAATTCGACACAGAGCTCTCCCTTTGAGATCAGATCTCAAATATGATGGTACTTCATGGGTATATGTTTGGTTTTTGAGTGAAAAACTCGATCCTGGGCTAAGTAAATGGCACTCTGAGAATCCATCTTCATGATGGAAGGGTCCTAATGTAGTATGTCAATCCCTTCCAGCATCATCTTCAGCCACATTACCTCGTTTTTTACCTTTGAAGATACTACGTACTCAACTTCACATGAAGATTGTGCCACGAGTGTTTGCTTCTTGCAAGTCTAGCTGATCGCAGTTCCACATGCTATCGAACAACCACCTGTTATGGACTTGCTGTCGTTTTTGCAGCTCGCCTAGCTTGCATCACTGTAGTGTTGCAGCATAAATTTGTCTTTTCTTAAATTGAGGGTGCCTTTCAGATATTGCAGTATTCATTTTGCCATCAGCCAATGTTGCATGCCAGGATTAGAGGAGAATTGACTTAGTGAATAGACAAAAAATGCTAGATCGGGTCTTGTACAGACTGTAAGATACATCAGACTATCGATCAAATTTTGATATGGTATTCTCTCCATCTTCTGTTTCTCCTCATCTGTACGTGTGGGCAATCCTGCTTTGACAATCTGGCTCCAGCTATCATTGGTGTCTCTTTTTCTTTGCAGTCGATCATTCTGTATTGTTTCAATATCTTTTCGACATATTCTGTCTGGTTCAGATGCATGACTCCTTTTGTTCGGTCTCTTTTGATTTGCAGCCCCAAATATTTTGTAGTTTCTCCTAAGTCTATGATCTCATAATTTGCAGTTATTGACCATTCGATTCATTAATCAACATCAAAACATTTTCTATCATCAGAGAGTCATTCACAAATATTGTCAAAATCACAAACTTCTTTTCTATTTTTTTTTATGTAGACATTATAATCAGGTTGTGTAGGAGTGAAGCCTAGAGACTTCAGAAGACTGTCGAGCTTCTTGTACCAAGCTTGTGAGACCTACTTGAAACCATAGATACATCGATGTATCCAACAAACATAGTCTTGATTGTTTGAGTCTTCTATCCTTCAGGCTGTTTCATGAAGATTTCTTCATCTAGGTTTCCATGGAGAAAGACCGTCTTTACATCAATCTGGTGTACTTCCATATCATACTTCACAACATAAGTGAGGAGTAGTCAGATGCTTGATATCTTGACACTTCGAAAGTATGTATCAAAGTAGTTGATACCATACCTCTGAGTGTAGCTTTTAGCGACAAGTCGAGCTTTGTGTCGTCCGACATTTTCATCTGATTTAAGCTTTCTTTTATACACCCATTTGCAGTCGAACTTTTTTTTTTTCTTCGAAAAGTGGCTCAAGTGCCCACGCCTGATTCTGCTTCATCGATTCGATCTCCTCCGACATTGCTTGCTTCCAAAATTCTCTCTCTAGATTCTGAATAACTTTCAGATATATTGTCGGTTCTTTAGTGTAGCTGTAGAATTCGACATCTGTGTCTTCACTCCATTGAAGGTTGTCGATGAATATGTCAGGGTCTTAAAATTCTTGTTAATCTTCTTGGTTTGATTTGTCACTACTAGTGTATTTTCTCTTCACTTTCTTCAACAGGTTGATCTTCCGCATCATTTCGACATTCTAATTTTTGCCCTAAACATGTTTTTTCATAAAATTTATAATGAAAACCACAAATTTTTTTTGGCAAATTATATGCTCTTTTGCAAAAAAAAAAAAAAAAACCCTTGTAAAATGTATATATATACTTTAAATAAAATCATGAAAATTAAAAATGTTCAAAATATGTCAAAAATTTTAACACATTTATGGTGTTTTGAAAGTCTAAATCGACTTTGATGAAAACAACCGACAAAATATATTTGAAGCCAATCACATTAAATCCACAAATTTTGAAAACACTAAAAATAAATAATGTATATATATATCTTTACAATTCAAATTCCATAGAGTTTTCATTAAGTCCTCTCAACTCAATGCTTAAAATATTATCAAGACTTTTTTTTTTTTTTTCGGCCGAAGAAGTTGACGATCCATCTTCCTCATTAGAGTCTACTGACAAATTCTCATTCGAATCAGCCTCCAATGTTGAGAGAAAATCAGGTAATGTGGCTTTGCTACGTTGAAGCTGAGTCGAAGATGATGGTTGTGCACTTGATCCATGACGTTCTTGCAAAATAGATATTGTTGACTTTCGTAAATGATTGTCAACTCAAAATTAAATGCAAGTACATCCACATCTCCAAGATTTATGTCATCAACTCTTGGTTGATTATTTGTTGAACACTTTCGCTTGCCCTTTGGATCTGATTGTAACATTTATAGTTCATACCTTCCCAAAAAAGCATTTGTTGAAATGGTACGCATCCAGTGCACACGTACAATCTTGGTGTCGTCACTCTGAATGAAGCCTACCACTTTAGCAATCCAAAATGGATGACTTTTGTTATTTTTCGACACCAAAAGTGCAATGAGACTCCCGACCGTTAATTCACTGAGGTTACCAAACCATTTAGCCTTGGCAGCATTTATAGTTTGTCAACTTTTTCTAGGACCCAAATAAATCTCACGTTTCTCATTCTGCACAAGGGTCAAATACCTTGCCTGTTGGCAACAATAGATGATGAAAATCTAAACGGCCATTAAAACTCCTTAGATGAGTTTGCATCTTGTCGTGCTATACCAACAAGTTTAATATAGATTTTGTAGTGAAAAGTATCGTTCCGCCAGAGGATAGCGTTAGAAAGTTATGTTTTTGGTGTAATTATGGCAGGTGGTTTCGAATGTTATCCTGGTTGTCAACAGACATTAAAAAGCAACCAATATTACTTATATTTGGAATGGGTAATGTTAATGAATTCAGAACAACAATCTGGCCTCTATCAAATTGAAGGAAGCGTGTTCTACAAATGAAATGTTATCAGAGTAGTACAGCAGACTACACTCTGGCTGACTAAGGTGTCAACAAAGAATCGAAAATTGTTCGATGGATTCGCTGTGCAAACAATTAATTAATCGAGTTCGCGAACTATTCGTTCCTAGACGATAGTCCTCAACAACTAAAGCCCAACTTAATGGTTAAAGAGCACGAATGGTTTTAGAGCACGTTAGAAACTTATGTCAATGCCAAACATGAAAACAGATCAGAGACTCAATGCTTCAGTCAGGGACTGTCATCTTATTTGTATACATGCAACTCAAGATCACTCACACTCAACAATGTGGAGAACAGAGATAAGGGAGAATAACTCACAGAACTCTATTCACTTCTTCAATCTCTTACATAAGCATAAACTCTTCTCTCTTGATGATTGAGACTGAAGTGTGAGATCAATATATGTTCTACGGGGCGAACAAACACACCATTTAAACAATAGGTGCGTCGCTCCCACGAAAAGGGTCTAGTTAAGAATTAGACTGAAAATACGTTCAACTATACCATAAGAGGTATACTTAACTATGAGTTAAAGTTACTTTAGTTTAACATGTCTTTTCATAACTAGTCGTTTTGTATGGACGACCTAGTTAAGGGTTATCCAAGACAATGTCTTTTCCTATTAAAGGTCTAGCCCTTAATTTATAAGGCAAGTACCTAGGAGATATATTCTCGAAAAATGACTTAGGCCTCTTCATGATTTATAGTTAACCAGCTCATATCTTCATTTTCGAGTATATTATGCCATATTTATGTTGATATTCAATTTTTGACATTTGCGTGGCATCACATATCCCCTTCCTCAAATGTGAAACGTCCTCGTAAACATATCATCTTTATTTTGAGGATTATTCGAGAAACATTCTTGTTCATCAGATTTTCGTTGAGGCGAAAAAAATAATAATATTTTTTCATATGATTCGTCCTTTAGATATTTTTTCATAGAATATGTGTCTTGTTGTTGCGTTGAGTAGGTTGATTTTGAGTTGAAATTGTTTGATGAAAACTGGAATCGAACTTCAAAACATCTTCAAATAGCAAAGATCTAGCTTCAGTATCACTGATAGGCATCAGTATGACAAAGACGAAAATAATATTTATGAATTATTCAATTCTTCATATAGTTTCTGAACTAGCTCCAAGTTCTGTTGAGCTTCGATCAACAACAAATCTTCTTTGGATTTTGTATATCGGCCAACTGGGAGATTGCCGAATTCTTCTAGTTTAACAGGGAGTAATGTTCCATCGAACAACTCCCGAGTCAACTTTGTATCTTCGTCTGAATCACTTCGTAGAGTGATTTCTTCATAGTATCGAGATGAGAATCTAATAAAATTGCTTTTAACATAAAGATTCTGAACAAAAAATAATGTCTTTGCCGCAAAGGTACCAAACTGCCAAAATGAATATGTACAAAATTGCTTGTATCTGAATGACTTCCTTCTATCCTGCAGATTATGTCGAATCTCCACAAAATATTCTGCAAGATTTTGCTCCCAATCCACATATAGACTGAATAATTTTGGATACGCCATATTAATGTTGATCAGCAACCTTGCGTCATCGAATGCGCCTAAATCTGCAACAGCTTTGGGTTTGTATAATTGAAACTGCAACTTTCGCTTCCAAAAATGTCACTTATTGTCTTTGTTCGGCAAAATTTGAAGTTCTTTGATGCGAATGTACTTGAGAGCATACATAGCCGAAGAGCCTATGTATAACTCTACTGACTCGAAATGTAGGACTTTAAACTTTCCCTAGATCATGCCCCTGCAGAGACATCCTTTCTGCTCGATAGAAAGTTGGGCCCATAACCAGAGAAAGTCTTCCTTCTCCCATGGTCGCTTCCAATCGTCAAAGGTGATGTCTACTGCGCCTGGTAGCATCATATAATCCATATGCCATTGTAATTCAATGTTAAAAACAGGCGGGCACCATTTCTAGAAGCGTTCAGCAAATGCACGAAATCTGTCAGCACATACCTTCAACTGATTCCACTGCATTCGCTTTGGCTGTGCAGATGTAGTTGCCAAGTCCTGAGTTTGCAACTCAGCGGCCAACTTCTGATCTTCTATTTGTTGTTGGAGTTTTGTCAGCTCCTATTCGAGCTTGTCAATCTTTGTGACTGCTTCCAGATACTCGAAATGGTCTGAGGCTCCGGTGTAGGTAGGCACAGATGGAATTTGCTGTGTAAGGTCATCCATTCTGAGTAAGGCTTGAAGGTACTCGTTTTGTGCATCTGGTCCGCTGCAAGATGGGGTAGCTTCACTCAAAAACTCCCTTAGCTCCGCCAATTCTTCCTCAACAAGAGCCTTCGAATCCTCGAGTGGTTGTAGGAACTCAACTCAAAAATTGTCAAGCATCCGATCTTCGAGCTAGTTTAGCTTCGTGAGGTCGACTGTAATGGACCTTGCATTGCTGCATACAAAGAGAGCAGCTTTTGCCTTCAGTCTTCTCATTCGCTCCTCCTGAAAACGTTTCTGGAGGGCAACATTATGTTGATTTGCAGCTATTAGTTGCTGCTTTAAAGAATCATTTTGAGTCTCATAATTATCAGACTTGGTCTCAATCGTCTTATTGATCTATTTTAAAGAATCAGCTTCCTTTATTAAGGTTTGAAATTGTGTGTCGAGAGAACGATTTTGTTCAATCAGCTTCGTGTTGTCTGATTTGAGCGAAGCAATCATTTCAAAAGACGCCTTGAGATCCTCTTGGCATCTCCTTTCTGAGTTGACAAATTCCATCGTAATTTGTTGGTGGTACTTGTCCAACTCATACACTTCAACCACTAGGTTTTTGGCTTTCTTGGTCATAGTGCGAAACCACTGGGGCTGGTCGTCTGTTTGTTCTTCATCTGTCACAGGTGCCCCAGTGTCGACTTCAGTAGTTGTTTGTCTTTTGTCTAATGTATCAGACTGAGTTGCATCATTGTCAGAGGAGGAGGCCCTCAACTGTTTCTGAGATGTGAAAGCAGATGCGTGTTGTGAAGAATCAGCAGCAGCAACAGTAGCTCCATCAGCCTCCATCGCCACAGCTGGGACTGGTTCCGACTGGGATGGTGCAGCATCAATGTCCATAGCAGTGGTAGTTGCTACTTCGACGGCTGGTGCAATTTTAGTAACGAGGCCGGAAAGATCAATTGGCTTGGGGGACAACATCTTTCCTGTCAGCAATGTTTTCTCTTGCTTGTTCAAAATGTCGAAATGGGCGCATAGCCGAGTGACATGTGCTCCAACTCCAAAAAAAATTTGGTGCTTGAACCAACCCAAAAATGCTTTATATGTAATAGTGCCGAAACAAACCGGATTACCCGCAAGTGCATCTAAGATGTAACCAAAATTTTGCACTGAAATCATTGCATCAGCATCCGCCAAAAAGAGTACTTGGTTTGCATATTTACAAAACATCTTAAATGTGGTATCACGAATCATAGAGATCTTGTACCCCTTCGTGGGTATGAAGCAATTGTTAAGGAAGTGAGCAGCTTCATCCACCGAATCCTTATTTGTTGAGATCATCTTTCCATATATCGGTAATCCAAGGGCTGTGCAGAACAAGCCTTCAGAGATAGTGAAAAATTTGCCTCGCACATGGACTTTGAAATCCACCTCCGAAATGGAATGAATGGAGTTGACAAACTTCGTACTGACTTCGGAGAGGATGATGGAGGGGTCCACTTTTAAATTACCCAACCTGCATCGATCCAAAAAGGACTAGATGGATGCCAAGCGGATTCTTGCGTGTGCTTTTCAGATGATGTTAGAGCTTGAACTGGATCCAGAAGCCATTGTTCGAATTTCTCACGAAAGCTCATAGATCGCAATAGGTCGCAAATGAATGCTTTGATTGCAAAGAGAATGTGCGCAAGAAAGCATAAAATCGCAGGTAGAAAGTGTAAGAAATAAAAATGAAAAATAAGTCTGATATGCAGTAGCGGTGTGGAAGGGATGATGACGTGGCATGGTGACTTGACATCTGGCACTTCCATTTATGGAGTACTATGATTTGACAGATTGATCTTTAATGACGAAAGACCATTTTTTAAAAGAAAACAAATAAATTAAGGAGAAACAATATCTGTTTTGATATGTGAGCATACACACGTGTGAATAATGAGGATCACATGGCCATCATCTTTAATAGAGGCATGTAAAAAGTAGGTAGATAGATTCTCGAAAGGGTAGGTTGAGAGATTCTTGAAGGATACTAGAAAGTTTCTAGAATATTTCGCGAAACATTCTTGAAAGATTCCTATAAAATTTCTCGAAAAACTGGAGAAAAAAAAACGCTAGAAACATTCTAGAAAAATTCTCAAAAGAAAAAAAAAATGAGAAGTTTTAGTTCACAGTTAGAGTGTCGTGAAAGTTTTTTGAAAAGTTCTCACAAATACTTTGAAAAATAACTTAAAAGTTTTAAAAGAAGACGAGAAATTTTTTTCGAAAAATTCACGAAACAGTTTGAACAAATGTTGAACAGTGGTAAAAAAGTTCACGAAAATTTCTAGAAAATTTTCTAGAAAAAAAAAAAAGTCGCGAACATTATCAGAAATATACTAGAAAATAATAAGAATAAAAATAAATAAATAAATAAATTCTGGTCAAAGGTATATATTTTTAGTATGGACCCGTTAATACGTGTAGGTAACAGTTCCCCTTCAAGTGATTGAAGTTGCACAGAACCATTGTCAAACACCTCTATGACTTTAAAAGGTCCAAGCCATCGCATATGGAGTTTTCCTGGGAACTTTTGATGGCGACTGTCATATATCAGCGCATAATCATCAGCTTTAAGATCACATTTTTTTATATGACTGTCATATTTCTTCTTTATTTGTTCTTGGATTTCTTTCGTTAATTTTTGTGAAGACTCACGAGCTTCAGCTAGTTCTTCAATATTAGTCAACCTTTCGTTTATACATTCTAGATTTGTTCGTTGAGCTTGGATACAAAAAGTTTTGATCTCAAATATAATTGGCAGAATAGGATGCATACCATATGTCAGAAAATATGGTGTCTGTTTCGTCGTGATTTTCTCTGTATTACGATAAGCCCAAAGAACAGATGGTAGTTTCTGATTCCAATCCGTTGCATGTGCAATAGTAATTTTAGTCAGGATCTTACATAAAATTCTATTAGCTCTTTCTGTCAACCCATTTGCTTTTGAATTATACGGTGTAGTTTTTTTGTGTTTGATAAGAAAATAAGTTGTCAGTAACCGTATAGTGTCATTTAAAAAATGTGTACCTCGGTCACTTACTAGTTCGAGTGGACAACCATATCTGGTAATAATACTTTTGAATAAGAACGTCGCGACAGTTTTTGTATCATTTCTTTTCGTCGCCTCTACTTCCATGTTCTTTGTAGTATAATCCGTTGCAACTAGAATATATTGACATTTCGTATGTTGGGTAACAGGTTTAATTGGACCGACAAAGTCAATCCCCCACTTCTCGAATGGTGCAAGAGGAAGGATTGGTGTCAACGGCCAATTCATTGATTTTGTAGGCTCACCACATGAACGAATAAAGTTTGATACATCCTTGAACATTGTTGGCCAGCAATACTTGGCAGTCAATATCTTATTAACTGTGTTCTTTGTGAAAAATGCAAAAATAAGCTTGGTAGAGGCCAAAAATCTTGTATATAGATAAACACACATGTGTGGAGCCTGTTCCCACGTGTGAAAATAGTGTACTTGTCATGTACCATAATCATATAGGTTGTACATATGATTTAATTCAAGTTCTAGTGGCTAAAAAAGCCAAAAACTAGTTTTCTAGACATATGACACATGGCATCAATCTATTGCTTGCATGAGCCACATCCTTTGGTTAGGTGTCACATCCCATGTGTAGAGGACAGCTCACAGGTGTGGAATAAGCTGAAGTAGACAAATTTTGACTTCTAGAAGATTTTCAAGTAGATCTCCATATAGAAGGAAAATGGACCAAAAGTGCTCAAAATAGAAGGTTTTGTCCAAGTGTTAGTTTTGCATGATGAATCATCATATGACAAAGCACCTTCACACATGTGGGATCAAAGGGATGATCAGTACCACGAGCTCCCACTTATTGTATATATAGAGCCACATTTGGCCATAATCAGTGTGAGACACCAATCTTGGTTTTGGAAGCAATTTTGAGTGATTCTCTCCATTTGTCTACATTTGTTTTGATTCTTTTGAGGTTCTATTAATGTGTACTTGATTTTCAGGTTAAAATCATACCCTGACAGGGTTTCACATGTGTGAAACCATCAAGTACATTTACCTTCAATAAATGATTGTTCTTGTTTGGAATTTATGTCTAGAATTGATCTAGATTGATCTTAATCTTATGTAGATTGATAGATCAAGTAAATCTAACATCCAATCCCTCTTGAGGATCAGATTAGGATCCACTCTTGGTCCTTTTTGTACTTTTTGCACATGGTATCAGAGCCAAGTACAAGAGGTTTTATTGATATTGATAGGGTTGATCCAAATCAAAGCCAAAACTAGCAGTTTTTTGGAAACTAGTCAAATTTTGTGTAGCGAGTTGGATTTGATAGCTATCCTCAAAATTTTTGGTCCAGATCTTGTTGTGGACTGTAGGAACTCTTTTCACACGTGTTAGGCCATACAGCTCCAGTTTTGACTGAGAAATTTCAAAAATTTGTAGAATTTGACTCACATACCCAATTTGTGTGATTTTTGGTGCAAAATCAAGCATTTTCTATAGAGAATCTAATCCCTTGATTAGTTCTTGGATTAGATCAGCCAAAAAATTAGAATTTAAGCTTGAAATAGGTGCATTAATTGATCTTCTCTGATTTTTTGAGTGTATGTTGAAGTTAAGAGAGATTTTGCTAAAAATCATAGATTAAGGAGTGATATGCAAGGTGAGAGGTTGAAATCCATTGTACCATCACTCTAGATTTGTTCAAGAGTGATAGGGTCAAGTTTAGAAGCATGAATTTGCTAGAAAACATCTTTGGATTTGTCCTCCAAGTGAAACCTTTGAGAGTTTCTAGTGCATATAAAGCATCTATGCAAATCTTTTGTAGAATTTGACATAGATCGGCTTCAATTGAGAGTTCTAGAAAAGAGATTGAGATCCAAGTCACATTGTTCAACCCTACTCAATTTGTTTGAGTGATTGTAAGGTTTGAAAAGAGTCATTAAGGTGTCTATGAAAAATGTGTAGAGAGAGATCCAATTTTCTAAGAGTTCCTTCCTTTGTAGAGGGCAAGATCTAGAAGCTCATTATGTGTTGTTATTGGTGAAGAATTTGTCTTCTCCTATGTGATCAAATCTTTCTAAGTGGTATTAGCTCTTTGAAGGACAATATCTTAGTGAGAAAAATCACAACTTTTGATTTTGAATTTCATTCCAAGTCTTAAAAGGTAGAGTAATTGGTGGAATCCAATAGGAGTGATTGAATTCAATTTGTTGAGCAAAAATTGACATAGTATGTATGAAACTCAAATTAGTTCTATTCAACTTTCTTTGTGAGAGTGTGAGGGTCAATTTGTGATCCCATTGGATGTCTAGAATGAGGAGGAGTCCATATTTGAGTATTCATGCATGGTTGAGATCTTTGTGAATCTCTAGTTGTCTAAATTTTTAAGCTTTGTGAAAAATTGGTGGTATAGTTTGTTGTCAAATCAAATCAAACTCATTCTAAATCTCAAGTGTGAGATTATTTGGGTCAAGAGTGAGTCCAAAAGAAGTGATTAAGTCTGATTTTCATGTATTTGAAACAAAACCCATCTTTTGTTCAAGAATCTCAAGTGAACTAGTCAAGTGAAAAGGAAAATCTAGGTGTCAAATCTTTTTCATATCCATTTAAACTTTCAAAAGAAAGAGTCATTGGTATTTGATGAGTTCAATAGGAGATTGGATCTGATTTCTTTTGTGATTCGATTCAAATATTGTGTGCTTTTGTCTTAGTGATCAAAGCAAAGTTTCCAAGTGACTAGTCATTAGTGTGAAGATTGATTCTTAGGTTTGAGAGCTAGATCTTTTGTAGATCATTCTAGATTATTGAAGATGTTCAAATCTAGTCTCTTGAAAGTCACAAATTACATTTGTAGAATCATATCACATGTTTTTATTCACATGGCATCAGTCTCAAGATGCTACAAAAAGAAGACCAATCCATCCAAGGAGAACCAAAGCAAGGGGGCCGAGGTGAAGGATGGAGCTTCAAGTTCAAAATGCAAATACAAGAAGGACAAGTCCAAGGAAAGGTGTTTCCTTTGTGGAAAGGTGAATGAGGCTTGGAGTCTCACAAGGACTTGGAAGATTTGTCTTCAAGAGTCCATCACAACACATGTTGAATCTTTTGAAATTTTTCATTTGGAAGTGCATTGTTTGGTTCAAGATGCAAAGATAGATGTCACTTTCATGAAAGTAACTTGGATTTATTTTATGTCCTTGGAAAGTATTTTGCTTGGAACTTTAGATAAGCTCAAACTTATTGTTATGATCCAAGAGATATCAATCAAGAATAAGGAGCATCAATCACAAAATGAAAATAGTGTCATTTATGCTCTCATGTCAACTTATGAAGATCTATTTTGCTTTGAAGGGATTTTTGTATCTCAAAGGTGGCTTAAGGCAATGCCAGTTGAGTGTGATGCCTTGAAAGGTAGCAAAATATGTTTTCCTTGTAAACTTACATTAGTTATGAAGTCAAGGAAATGGAAATATCTTCATAATGTAGGATCTTTTGGTTTCAATAAGATCATGAATGATGTGTTCATCCATAAAGATGAAAATTGTAAGTTTTCAATCTTAAAGGCAAGTTGTAAACTTCTTATGAGAATAAGTGAAGCATCCAAAGTGGACACTTATATCCATAAGCAAGTAGGTAGCCTTATTGAAATGGAAATGCCTTTTGATTTCAATATTGAAAAAATCATGCCAAGTTGTGATGATTTTTGGACTTATGTTTCTAGCATAAGTAATCTTGATAATCATAGGAAGTGCATATTCAATGGTCATACTTGTTGTGAACATTATGAGACATGGAGGTCTTGGATTTCCATCAAGAAGGAGCATCATAAAGAGGATCTTAAGGAGTCATCTCAAGGTTCAAGTGTGCCAAGGATTGAGGAGGAGAGACCTTCTCAAGTTGTGATTCCAAAAAGAAACTCAAGAAACATGGTTGAACCCATGTGGCTCACATTTCAAGGGAAAAAGGAGCATATCTCATGTGAAGGAGCAAGCCTCAAGGTCAAGCATCTACATGAAAATTGGAAGGAATCAATTTTGGAGGTGCTAGGATGGTGCAAAGCTCTCAAGCTCATCAAAGATGTCAACATCAAAGAAGCACTATTATGGATATGGTGATTTCAGATCAACATCAAGCTCATTGGCTGATCTTCACACCTTTTGAACCAGCAAAGACCAATTCAGCCCATGGAGTCAAGTTCAAGATCATCATGTTTTCCATCAAGCTAGATTTACCAAGCTAGATTTTTGAGGAGGAGTGTGAAAAATGCAAAAATAAGCTTGGTAGAGGCCAAAAATCTTGTATATAGATAAACACACATGTGTGGAGCCTATTCCCACGTGTGAAAATAGTGCACTTGTCATGTACCATAATCATATAGGTTGTATATATGATTTATTTCAAGTTCTAGTGGCTAAAAAGGCCAAAAACTAGTTTTCTAGACATATGACACATGGCATCAATCTATTGCTTGCATGAGCCACATCCTTTGGTTAGGTGTCACATCCCATGTGTAGAGGACAGCTCACATGTGTGGAATAAGCTGAAGTAGACGAATTTTGACTTCTAGACGATTTTCAAGTAGATCTCCATATAGAAGGAAAATGGACCAAAAGTGCTCAAAATAGAAGGTTTTGTCCAAGTGTCAGTTTTGCATGATGAATCATCATATGACAAATCACCTTCACACATGTGGGATCAAAGGAATTTTCAGTACCACAAGCTCCCACTTATTGTATATATAGAGCCACATTTGGCCATAATCAGTGTGAGACACCAATCTTGGTTTTGGAAGCAATTTTGAGTGATTCTCTCCATTTGTCTACATTTGTTTTGATTGTTTTGAGGTTCTATCAATGTGTACTTGATTTTCAGGTTGGAGTCCATACCCTGACAGGGCTTCACACGTGTAAAATCATCAAGTACATTTACCTTCAATAAATGATTGTTCTTGTTTGGATTTTATGTCTAGAATTGATCTAGATTGATCTTAATCTTATGTAGATTGATAGATCAAGTAAATCTAACATCCAATCCCTCTTGAGGATCAGATTAGGATCCAATCTTGGTCCTTTTTGTACCTTTTGCACATCTTCAAAGCAAAATGTCCACCAGCATCTTCTGAGTGTAAGGCTTTAACGACCTTTTTAATGTCTTCAGATTTGAGACATCTTCAAAGCTGATGATCTTCACCAAGCTTGTACAGAACATTGTTAATAATTGTATAAGGTGCTACCTTATATTTAAAAACTATCTTTTGCTCCAAATCATAACCATCCGGATATATCTGATCCTTGAGATAAGTAATGATATCAGAATATAGCGAATTTGTAGATAAAATCTCGAATAAATGTTCGTCTGGAAAATCATCATTGATAGGATCTTCAGTTTTTCCAGTGCTGAGTCGCGATAGATAATCAGCATTTGTATGATACTTTCCTTGACAAAGCTCTACTTGATAAGCGAATTCTTGTAGAAGTAGAACCCATCGAGCAATTCGTCCTGATAGATCTGGTTTATTTACAAGATACTTAAGAGCATAATGATCCACATGAAAAATAAATGCTATCCCAGCAAATAATGTCAAATTTTTTTAACAGTGAAAATCATGCCAAGTGCTTCCCTTTCTGTAGCCGAATAAGTTTTCTCTGATGCATTGAGCTGTCGATATTTTCCTTTGTTGTACATGTTGTGATCTATAAGATCTTCTTCATTGTAGTCACAACTTACAAGGATATCATTTGGTTGACCTATAAACTCATATTGGTCCTCCTGTTGCCATTCAAAGTGATTATGACCCTCATATAGAGTATGAGCATAACATAATGACCCTCATACTCTAGATGACATAATATTGGCCATCATTATATTCGTCTAGATCACCGAGATTATATTCTTGATCATTCAGTTGGCAAACGAGATCCTCATTTGGATACTGTTCATGGTCATCCATATCGTCACATTGTTCTTCATCACCGCCATCACAATCATATCAGTTGCTTTGATTATCGTATCCACATTCATTCCCATCCCATTCTTCATAATCAAACAAATATTCATTATCAGTGTTCATGGTATAGTGATAGGCAGCTTGTGAGTTATGGGTCTACAAAACTGAATGAAGTGAAAAGAATTCTGAACAATTATGATTTCACTGGCAACATCACAAATTTGCTAATAACAAATTTGTCCTTCTCCACTATCCAAAAATTATGAGACCTCGAAGAATGAAACATGTTAAGCTCGATGTAATGATCACTTTTGTTTTTTATTGCATTGAAATCCGAGCTCAAACGGATACGATACGGATGTTTAAAGAATTTATATATAAAACATAAGTACTTAGGGAAGGGGGGGTAAGAATAAAAATAATCACTAAAATAATGATTACAGAAGTACGGTTATTGTACTTAGCTCGATGAGCTGTGTGCTTTTTGTTCTTGCAGTATTGAAATCCAAAATCAGATAAAAAAGTTATGGAGTTGTAAAGACCGACAAGGAAATGAATTAACTACAACTTACAAAGGGAGGGTTCTAAAACTTTAACAAATTGGATTCTATGATATTTGAAATCCATGAAACACATTTGTACTCATAGAAAATGGAAGTGAACCGTAAAAATTCTTAATTTTGTCGACAAATTTTTTTTGTTGTCTACTTAAACGATTCGTTGGAGTGCTCGTAACAGAAATAGAGACTGTAAAGAAAATAGAAAATAAATTGAAATATATATATACATACATACTAGTAAAGAGTGCTCGTCGTTGATGGGCGAGCAGCGATGGTTAGGAGGAAAGCCGATGGTCGTTGACGGGTGGCCAATGTATGTGTGTGTATATACATGGGCGAAGTACGACGAGCGGATGTCTGATTTTGGGTATCGAAAAAATCTGATTTTGGGTATCAAAAAATTACAAATTTTCCAAGTCGATCACGTATCAAAAAATTCTGACTTTGGGTATCAAAAAATTACAAATTTTTTGAGTCGATCCCGTATCCAAAATTTCAATTTTGGGTATCAAAAAATTTTGATTTAGGGTATCGAAAAATTACGGATTTTTTGAGTCGATTCGGTATCACAAAATCATGATTCTGGATTAATCGATCTTCGGGTCAGAAAAATTTGATACTAAATTTTTTTGATCTTCTGCTCAAAAATCTGAACTTTATTTATCTACTTTCTGTATAAGTACATATAGCTTTCAAGATGCTCATTATTGAATGGATTTGAGACTGAACATTGAAATCCAACATAAACTACCTAAAATGGTAGGGCAGTGCCGTATTATTCGGAAAAGGGGTTGAGGGGCGATGGATGGCCGACAATCTGCTACATTTATTATAACCGCCTTTGAATGTACAAAGTAGGCGGACTGTTAACACGGCGTCATGGGTTGGATTTCTAATCGACAGTATCGAAATTTACACTATGTCAAAAATATACAAAGACTCGAAAAATATACACTAACTCGAGAAATTATACAATGACTCGGAAAATATACAATATACCGAAGTCTTTGAAGGGGGAGAGAGAGAGAGAGAGAGAGAGAGAGAGAGAGAGAGAGAGAGAGAGAGAGAGAGAGAGAGAGAGAGAGAGAGAGAGAGAGAGAGAGAGAGAGAGAGAGAGAGAGAGAGAGAGAGAGAGAGAGAGAGAGAGAATTGGCCTAACTCACCAAAATAGGTGCTACCCTTATTGAGGTTCAGAGAAGATTTGTCTTGTAATCTTGTAGGTTCGATGTCTGAAAAGCCAATAAACCTTTGAGCTAGGAAAATGGCAGCAAAATTGTTGGATTTTGAGAAAAAGTGCAGAGTGCTAAGAGAAGTTAGTAGGCGATCAATTAGGCCAGCTAAATATAGATGCAGGTGAGTGAAAATAAAAAATGGAGGGAAAAAAACCCAAGACTTGCTTGCACTCTCAACTAATTGCAACAGTCCATCAAGAGCTTGGAATCGTCCTATGATGTCTTATTAGCTATTGACATATACAATTACTATCTTATCTCCTCACATAAAGTATTCACATTCATTAGCATGGAAGAAATGGATCGTGTGTGTAGGATTTGTTGAAGGCAGTTCGTACTACAAAAGTTACTCTTTTGATGTAGGTTTGGGAATGTAGGACTAAATAGAAAAACTTCTCAAAAAAAGCCATGTAGAAGTTGGCAGATAGATTCAGAGTATAGAACATAAGCGTAGTAGACCCACTACTTCTAGCCTTTCTTGGAACTGCTAGCATCTCCACTACAATAATTTCCACCTCAAGTTGCCTCACGAATGGCATGAGTTAGTTGGATTTGATAGTCAAAGATGTATTGGATTTGACAGTGAAAGATGTCGCGAAACTGTGATGGAACCAAAACTTCGATGGTAAACATTTTCGTTACCTTGGTCTAAAGTTTGGGCTTTCCAGGCCATCTAGGACTGGTCTATGAAAAAAGTGGATCTTGAATGGATCCAAACTCCCAAAATACTTGGCTAAGATCTTTGCACAACAAGCTACAAAAGCTAGAAATGGCAAAGCATCCTAATGCTACCTTTGATACACATGAACTTGACAAAGCATTCAAGAGACAAAAGAAACTAATAAAAGGTACTGATGGCAGCCAAAAACAACAGCATACCAGCCCTACAATAGCAACCTACCACTTTTTGAAACCTCTTAAGATCATACACGACAGCTTGAAGACAATACACAAAGCAATGCTCTTAATGGAGGAAGAAACTGTGACAATGATCTATTGATCTCTCTCAACAATACAATAAGTTTCTCCAACCTGTTCTCCACGAATTTCAGCGTAATATAGGTGAGAGAGATGACTCTCTCTCCTCTCTCTAGAACTTAGGACCCAATTTTAGGGCACCACTAGCCTAAAATAGCCAATTTTATTGTGAGCCAAATTAAGGAGCCTATAAGACTTCTAAAAAGTGTGATGTCCACGAAGGATCTTTCATCACCTTTGTTAGAGTCCTTTACCTTTTGCTCCATAGGTGCTTCTATACTCTTACTATTCAGCATATTGAACTTCTTTAACATTGAAAGAGCATACTTAGATTGACATACAAAAGCTTTATCTTTAAGAAAGTCATAATCCTAGAATATAGTGAATTTTTCCAAGATCTTGCATCTTGAACTCTTTTCCAAGTGCAATCTTGGTTTCCTCAACTAACTTGATACTACTTCCTGTCAGAATGATATCATCAACATAAATAAGAAGAATGACAATATCTTTATCAAAAAACTTGACATATAAGGAAGGATCATAGTTACTAAGATTAAACCCTAGTGACTCAAGAAAGGTGTTAACTCAAGAATACCATGACCTTGGAGCTTGCTTCAATCCATATAAACTTTTGAAGAGCAAGCAAACTTTTTCTTTGTCATGGATGAACCCAATAGGCTGATCCATATAAATCTCTTCTTCTAGATACCCATTTAGAAATGCATTAGAGACATCTAGTTGAAGAACTTGCCAATTGAAAAAACAAGCAAGAGAAATTATGATTCTAATTGATATTATTTTTGCAACTGGGACAAAGGTCTCCTCATAATCAAGTCCATAAACTTGAGCAAAACCTTTAGCACAAAGCCTAGTCTTGTACTTGTTGATTGTGCCATCTTGATTATACTTGACTCGAAAAACCCACTTGCAACCAATGGTATGCTTGTTGGATGGAAAATCCACAAGCTCCCATGTCTTATTGGCCATCAAAGCATCATATTCCTCCTTCATGGCAAGGTACCATTCCTTCGAGTTGAGTGCATCATATACATCCTTCGGCTCCTCATGAGAAATAAAATAAGCACAATTAGTGGAGTTGATTTCCACTTGCTTGCCTCTATCTTCATAGGTAAGCCTTCTAGGCTCGGATCTTTCTCTTTGAGATCTCCTTGGTGAAAAGATTCGAGGTGACTCCTCCTCGATTCTCGGTGACTCCTCCTCGATTCTCGGCCCCATCTCTCCGTGATAGTCTTCAAGGGTGATGATTGGAGTATCTTTGTGAGAATCTTTGAACTCGGCCTCCTCAAGAATGTGTTTTTGATCTTCATGGAATATAACATCTATGCTCTCAATTGTAGTTGAGGTAGAGGGAACATAGATTCTGTAAGCTTTCTTGTTGGATGCATATCCAACCATGATCTCTTTAATAGAATTAGCATCATCTCTTTTCCTCGTTTCCAAGGGCATGTTAACAAATCAAGCACAACCAAAAACTCTAAGGTGATCTACCTTAGGTTTCTTCTTAAACAAGACTTCAAAAGGTGAATTTCCAGCAAGTGCATTGTGAGGTAATCTATTGCACAAATAGTTTGCACAATTTATAGCTTCACCCCAATATTCAATAGGCAAAGAAGCTGCTACTCGAATTGCTTTAGCACATTCACATAAAGATCTATTTCTCCTCTTAGCTACTCCATTTTGAGATGGAGAATAAGCACAAGAAAACTCTCACTTTATTCCTTCACCTTCACAATATTCATGAAACTTGTTGGAGATGTATTCACCTCCTCCATCACATCTTAAAGCTTTAACTTTGAAAGAAAACTGTTTCTCAACATAAGCTTTGAAGATTATGAAGTGATAAAAAACCATAGCCTTTGAAGAACGTAGATACAACCAAGTATATCTAGTAAAGTCATCAATAAAGGTGACAAAACATGTTGCACCACCAATGCTTTTAGAAGAGGAAAAATGTACATCTGAGTGTATAAGCTCCAAAGGATGAGTAGTCTTTATAGAAGACTTTTGGTATGGCTTTCTGTGTGACTTTGCAATGGCACAAGCCTCACAAGACTTGAAATCTTTAAAAAGAGATTTTGGAAGACCAATAGCCTTCACCTTCTTAACCATAGAAGACATAGATTTAAAGTTAGGATGACCCAACCTTCTATGCCACAGCTCCTCCTTAGATAACAAAGCAACTTCACAAAGTTTTGCATTCTCATAAGAATTCAACTTAAAAATTCCACCACATCTAGATCCATCAACAAGGATCTCATCATTTCTCTTGATAAAACAAGTATTGGAGTTGAACTTTACATCACAACCATTATCAAGCAACTTTCCCACACTAATTAAGTTCTTTGTGAGTTTTGGAATGAAAAGAATATTAGAAAGTGCAAGAACTTTTGAAGAAGAAAGTTTCAATGGAATGTTGCCAATTCCTTCTATTGGGCACTCATGATCATTAACAGTATAAATAGATCTCTTGAGTCCTTTGAAAGGTAAGATTGAGTCAAATGACTCCTTTGAACATCACATATGTGAAGAAGCTCCAATGTCTATGTACTAAGCTCCATCTTTCTTGAAAGGTGATGAAGAAAAACTGGACACCATGAGTGATCCTTCTCCATCACTTGCAACAAAATCTTCTTCAATCTCTTTGGAGAGACCAGCTTGCTTGAGTTGGTTTTTCTTCTTAAAGCAATTAGAGACATAGTGCCTCTTCTTGCCACAGAAGAAACACTTCACTTTCTTCTTCTTGGTCTTTGAGTTAGAAGGATGAGATGTATCATCCTCTTCACCATCTTTTGTCTTGATCTTTGGCTTTGTCTTTGTTGGATGCTTGAGAGAACTGGTTCTTACCACTTCCTTTCTGCTTGTCTTTGACAAAGAGGGCCTTGTCACTTCCAACATGCTCGATTTTGTTCATCCTAGAGAGTTTATAGCTTTGTCTAGATTCTTCAGAAATAAGAATTCCTTGAAGAGTTTCTAGATTAGGCAACTCCTCTTTAATAGCAAAAGACTGAACAAGATTATCATAGTCATCTCTCAAACCATTCAGTATGACTTGAACTAGCTCATCTTGGTTAATAGTAACACCAACACATGAAAGCTCTCTATGTAAATCTTTAACTCTTAGAACATAGTTAGATGCACTCTCTTCACTTCTTTGGAAACTTTGGAAAATCTGATTCCTAAGAGTGAGTATTCTAGAAGTATTCTTTGCTTCATAGATGGTCTTTAGTGCATCCCAAGCTTCTTTGGCTATAGTGCAAGATCCTATCTCCCTCAGAATTTCATTAGATACATTCATCTTAATGAAATGTAGAGCCATTCTAGCTCTCTTCTTATATTTAGGAATTTCAACCTGTGCTTGAGGCTCCTCCTCAACACCAAGCACAATATCCATAACATCCTGGAGAATCAAAACAGACTCCATTCTTAACTTCCAAATTGAGTAATTAGAAGTGTTTAGTCTTTCACTGGCTTCTAGAAGATATCCTCCCTGAGATGCCATTATAATGAAGACTTCTTAGTTATTGGATTGAAATATGTTTGAGCTTGTTCCTATCAGACTTAGAGTTGCTGCTCTCTTTCACTATAGGTATTTTCAAGGTTGAACTACCTTCCTATGTGAAACACTTGCAACTATATATGAGATGAATCTCAAATATTCAACAAGACCAGTTATATAGATCAGACACACAAAGTGGATTGAGACACTTTTGGCTAGTTTGAATCCTACTTTTGGCACGTGTGAAATCAAAAGAAAACACAATTGACTCTCAAAAGGCTCAAAAGTGTTCATTTCTTCAGACTCAGTCTTGATCTTTCGTTTCTTGTGTAGGATGTTCAAAACAATGGATTCAGAACAAAGCAAGATTGAATCAAATCAAAATGTTGTCACTCGGATTTTGGACCTACCCCTATCCTCTTTAAGAGCTTATAACTCTTGTTAAACACATCAAATTGATTTGGTTTCAGTTTCTATGGAAAGTACAGATCATAAGCTTTCCATCAAGCTATAACATTGTTATCTTTGGATCTATAAGAAAGGAGAACAATATGCGAAATTCCAGAATTCCGTACTACCACATTTCAGGTCTGAAAATTCAGTTCCAATCCGATTTGATCCAAATACACTTCAGAGAAAGGTAAGAAAAAGTGCAAAACTACTTTTTTGCTTGATTTAGCTCTTAGTTTCTTGTACAATCAGAGATGTTAGCATGCAAAGCTTAATTTGGCTCTGATACCATGACAAAATTTCCAAAAGTCACACGTGTGGGGAATGTCCACAAGTATGATGGATCTAATTAAGCTTTGTGATTAGCATAGTAACCTGATTCTAGATTGATTAGCAAGATCTAGTTCAGAAGAAATGGCTTAACCACAATCTAGCATGCTAAGCATCAGAATATGGCAACTAATCAATAATGAGCAAAAAAACAAGATATCAGTGTATAAGCATTAGCTTCAACACGAGTTAGAGAGAGAAAGATAGAGAGATAACATGCAAAATAGTTTAGATCCAAAATGACATGAGGTAGCTACAAAACTTTGGTTCTTCATCATTGATTGTGAGGAGAGCTACACATATCTATGAAGTTTGAGGTAGCTCGAGGTAGAACCACATCCATCCATTCCAAAATGACAACTAAAGTGACCTCTAGAGTCTATGTGACATTTGTCACTTGCCATGCATGAAATTCTACCAACTTTTTACAAGTGTGCTAGTTCTAACTAACAAAGTACAAATCATCATGCATGTGTCCATTACACTTTGTGCATCCTTGCATGTCACTATGGATCACTTACAATTAATGCATGTGAATTGCCATGAGTTTCTACAAGCATGACTGTGCTAATTCTATGTCTACAAACTATATGCAAGTTGTATTCTAGACATTACATAACCATGTAGCTCAAGTTCTATGTAGGCCAAACTTGGCATTTTGCATTTATGAGCTACATACTTGCATGGTACAACATTTGTAGCAAGCCAAGAAATCAATATGGATTGTTTTTCCAATCTTAACAAATAAACTCTTCAAAGAGTGTTCGAGCACTTGCTACCATGCTTCAATGCCTACAATCTGCTCAAGAGACTGTTTTCATCAACACTATAAGTTTTTTTGCTTTCACCTCTTGTGAAGGACTATCTCACCTCAGTACGGAGCCAGTGGCAAGCTGAACCCAGTAGTCAGGCACTCAGGATTAGAGGAGCTCTGATATCATGTCAATGATCATAAGCAATCACCATAAGAAGGAGAGAGAACACACAATCACTGTATCACACTAACTGAAAGAGAGTACAATGAACCCTGAATATAGAGAGAGAGAAAAAACTAGTAGTTGACTATAAACTAGCCTACAACTACTTACAGCTGGTAATAACTGTCAACAATAAATTCGTAAACGGTAACAAGTTTATCATTGGTTTCTAACACCAAGAAAAATGCATATCCACTAACGTATCTCTTGCATAGTCTAAATTTGAAAATATTCTTAGATTGATTTGTGGTCTCCATATTCAATGCCAAAATCTCCAAGATTTACCTCATGATGCTTTTATCCATACTCATATTTATACTAGGATTTTCACATGACTTAGTTTGCCAACATAAAAGCTAAGATTTAGTCTAGTAATAGTTAGTTAGATTAGGCTACCAAATAGCTTTCTATTGAGATTAGTGTCCTTAAGTGATGCTTCACTATCTCCCTTGTCAAATTTCAAATTCACCTCCTTGGGTGTTTCTATAGATTTATAGTTATCCAATTTAAACATCTTAAATAGTTCTCTTGACACAGAAAACTAGCATTATGGTTCCTTTAAAAAAAAAAAACTCTTATATACATAAGACGTAATAAAAAAAATCCAAGATTCTTCATTCTAAAATCTTGACTAAGTCCATGCTTAACTTTGTTAGTTTCTATCTCATTATTTTTCTTACGAGTACAATGTCATTAACACAGAGCAAAATAGAAGTGATATGATCTCCATCAAACTTGTAGTGGAGAGAGTGGTCATGCTCTAGCTCCTTAGTACTTGCTTGAGTCCGTATAAACTTTTATTGAGATGACAAGCAAGAAGATTATCCTTTCCTTAGACAATGTACCCCTCTAACTGCTCCATGTAGATCTCATTCCCCGAGTAATTGTTATAAAGGCACTAGCAACAATTATTTGATACAATTCTTAACTACAAATAGTGTCATGTGTTGCATGTAATTGGCCCATGAGCTTACTAAATGCAAGGCTAAATATAGCCATGGAGCTAAATTAAATTAGATTTAGTCAATCGGATAGTCAATAAAGTGGCTCAAACAACTGCGCTTTATTTGTGAATAGCGGAATATTAATAGTGGTTGTACGGACCAATTTAGCTAAATAAGGCCCCAAACTTATAGTAGAGGTGCAAATGACCACTGTAAATAGCTGAGGTTGTGTTAACTATTTTTTTTTTTTCATCTATCTAATTTTGAGCTCAATTTTTGACCGATTAGTTTCTATTTTTTGTGTTTTTTGTCGTTAATTTGCACAATTTGTATGAATTCTTCTACTTGAATATTTCTGCTGCTAATTACTGAGTTTCCATTCCTACACGCCTACGCTCTGAGCAACGAGCTTCCGTTGCACTCACACCCATTCCTTTACGACATGGTATCAGAGCAGGCATTTCAGTAATCTGCATTTCTACTATGGATTATCAGTCTTGTTTCTATCAAGACATCTTTCTAGCAAACACGAAGCTAATAGTATTCCGACCATCGTTGTTTCTATCAACGATCTAGTCCAACTAGAATGGATCCATCATCCAGTTCATCTCTCATTGACAAACTCGATGGAGATAACTACCATCTTTGGAAATTCAAGATGAAGGTCATACTTCTAGCTAAAGAACTGTGGGACATCGTTGATGGCATAGAGGTCAAACCAGAAGGTGATGCAACCATCATCACCGAGTGGAGATTGAGAGATGGCAAAGCATTTGCCATGATCACCCTCAACATTAAGGGTACTCAGATCAGCCACATACGTGCTGTTCAGACTGCTAAGGATGCATGGGACATCCTAACAACTCTCTACGACATTAGGGACGTTACATCCAAGCTCCATCTGAGGAAGAAATTCTTCAACCTCATAATGTCTGAAGCAGATAGTGTTTCGAGTCACCTCAATACCTTCAAGAATCTTATGGAGCAGATGGCTGCAACTGGCTCAGTCATAGAAGATTCCAATGCACTTATGACTCTATTATCAAGTCTACCTGAAGCCTACGAAAATTAAAATGAAGAGCACCTCACTCTATCAAGAGTAATTTCGCTGCTCCTACAAGAGGAGATCAGAAGATCAGCATCTTCCTCAAGCTCAGGATCAGATTCTCAAGTTCTGTATTCAAAAAATCAGAAGTTTAGATCCAAGAGATCTACAAAGTTAGGTTATACTGACAAGAAGAGCAACATGCAGTCTAGACCAAATTTTGGTCCATGATTGAATTCAAGCTCTTCATCATTCCAATTGGTGCAGAAACTATTCTGCAGATACTATAAGAGGAATGGCCACAAAATCAAGGACTGCAGAACTTTGAAGTACAACAACAAAAAGAAGAAGCAATTCCAACAACAAGCACATAGTGCTACAGCCAGTCACTCAAATCAACAACAAGAAGAAGAGGAAGATGAAGCAGCTTTCATGACCAAAGTCGGAGAACAATAACATATCGATTCCTGGTGTCTAGGCTCCAGAGCAACTCAACACATGACTCACCATCACGACTGATTCAAAGACTACAAGTCATTCACCCACTCTTGAGTTGTGCAGCTTGGAGACAACTCATCACATTCAATCGAAGGTGAAGGAGTCAGAGTTAAATTCAAAAGATGTGAGGTCGACATTCTCCATGTTCAAAATCTGACCAAGAATCTATTTTTAGTTAGCAGAATTACCGATTCAGGTCGGAGGGTCGAACTCAATACAAAAGGCTACACAATCCTTGACAAATCCTGGAAGATTCTAGCCTACGAAAGAAGAAGTGACTATCTTTACAAACTCAGCCATTGCTATTCTTCTAACAGTCAAGCTCTTCATGCAGCCACTTCTGAATTAACTGATATGCTGTGGCATTTCAAACTTGGCCATCTTAACTACAACATTATTCAGCAAATGTCAGTTCAGAGTCTAGTTCAAGACCTGTCTTCAGTCAGCAAGCCAACTTCTCCATGCGAAAGCTGTATTATCAGCTAAGTCCCTTCACTTCAAATTCAGTTCATACATCCAAGGGCTTGCTTGACCTTGTACACAGCGACATTTGTGGCCCGATGCAGACTGCTTCCACAAGGGTAGCTCTCTATTTCCTAACCTTCATCGATGACTTCTCTCGAAGGACTACAACCTACTATATGAAGAACAAATCTGAAGCATTCAAGTTCTTCAAGCAGTTCAAGGCGTCTGCTGAAAACCAGACCCAGAGGAAGATCAAGGCTCTACACACAAATGGACGGGGAGAGTACATCTCCATAGAATTCAAGGAATTCTGCAAGGCCAACGAGATACTTCAATAGAACACAACCAACTACTCACCTCAGTCCAATGGTGTAGCTGAGCAGAAGAACCGGACACTCATCAAAAGTGCCATGTCTCTCTTCCAAAGAAGTTCTAGGCATAAGTTGTTACTACAACTGCCTACGTGTAGAATCGATCCATCACCAAAGCCCTAAATGGCAAGACACCTTATGGGGTGTGGACATGATCAAAACCATCACCCATACATATTCAAGTGTTTGGATGCATTGCTTTCGTTCAGATCCATGAGGATCTAAGAAGAAAGCTAGATGACAAGAGCAAAAATATGATTTTCATCGACTATTCCCCAGACTACGAGGCATACAAGCTCTACAATCTGGATACCGAGAAGGCATTCACCAGTAGAGACGTCATTTTTGTGGAAGACCAGTTCATCGACCACAAAGGAAAAGTTGTTGATAAACCTGACTCTAGGATCGAACAACCAATCAATTCCGATCAAGAGAGTCAGCTGCAGAATCTCGACGCTGACTCAAACAATGAGTCAGAAACTCAACGAGTCAACCCGCATCATAGGACCGAAGTTCAACCCAGAAGGTTGAACAGGTCCAAACAACCTCCATCCAGATTTATGGATGATCCGACCTGCTACTTTGTGTCGGAACCAAACAAAGGATCGAAAACCGATTCCATGCAAATGGATATTCAAGGCAAAGTACGACGTTGAAGGAAGGCTAAATCGTTACAAGGCCAGGCTAGTCTCCAAAGGCTTTTTTTAGATTCCAGACCTAGATTATTCAGAAATCTTCAGCCCAATCGTCAAACACGTGTCGATCCGCTTACTCCTCTCCTTTGTAGCCGCGATAGATCTCGAAGTCCACCAGATGGATGTCCAAACCGCTTTCCTCAATGGAACCATCGAAGAAGAGATCTATATGACACAGCCAGAGGGATACGGTCTCAACGACAAACAAAAGCGCCTTGTATGCAATATCCACAAGGCGCTCTATGGGCTGAAACGGTCACCTGGCACATGACCTTATAGATTTGGGCAAGTTGGAGTTAGGTAGATCTAGATTTGATGACATGCATAAAACTAGATGACATGCAAAATCAGTTGGAGTGCATGCATGCAACATGCAATCATTACATGCAACATGCAAGTCAGTATACATGTTCTACACATGTCCAAGTCATCTAGGGAAGTCACATGCAATACATGCAAACACTATTTGACACATGCATGTAGTTTTGTAGGTTTAGAAATTTGACATTTGGACAAAGTAGGTAGGAGTTAGGTGCAATTTCAACATGCAAGTTGTTAGGTGTCAATATGGTAATAGTTTACACTTGATTAGGTGTAGGGAATGCATTGAATGCAAGGAGTACCACGAATTTTGGCTCTCCTATATATGTACATACCATTCTCATTCATATCTAATGATGAATCAAGCATTGATAATGTCATAATGTCAAAATTGGATCTCATGCTATTTTGCTTGTTTTGATATTCTCTTTCTAACTCGAGATTGGTGTCTTCTTCATGCATTATTTTGGTTATGTATTATCTCTATTTGTGAGGAATTAGTTTTGCTTTGATCTGTAGTATTCGAGATTGTGCTCTAGCCTCAGATCTTTTGGTAGATTGCAGGATTGCTCTAGAGGTGTTTTGTGTGCCACCACAAAGCATGATAAAGATCATTCACACATTTGTTGTGGTTCCCCACATGTGTGAAGTTGCTGGATTTTTCACATGGTATCAGAGCCATACCATGCGTTGAATGCTACTAACATCAGGTGCATGAAGATTTTTCTGTCAATTCAAGCTAGGAAGCTGTTTAGCAGTGTTTTGTTATTTTTTCTTGAACAGTTTTTTGGTGAATGAGATAAATTTCTGTTGTCATAGTCACATCATTTCACACAAAGAGTTGTGTTTTGAGTTGAATGTGTGTTTCTAGAGTGTTTTTCATTCATTTG
Source organism: Diphasiastrum complanatum (assembly GCA_029204225.1). Classification (NCBI taxonomy): domain Eukaryota; kingdom Viridiplantae; phylum Streptophyta; class Lycopodiopsida; order Lycopodiales; family Lycopodiaceae; genus Diphasiastrum; species Diphasiastrum complanatum. Next base: position 26,321,498 of record CM055092.1, read on the forward strand.
AAACTCGTGAAAAAATTTGACATCAGAATTGTAAGTGCTTCATCAGTAGATAGAGGCTAGATCCAAATCCAAGTTGATTGATTTTCTGTTGTGAGATAGGTCTCACATAGCTGTTGCAAGATTTTACATAGGATTTGGTAGTATACCCAATTATTTTGGTTCCTATCGTGAAAGAGAAGCAACACATTCAATTCCATTTTGTAGTCCAATTTACAAGAGTCTTCACATTCATGGCATCTATAGGAGATTTACTCTTTGAAGCTAGTGAGAGACTAGATACCTCCAACTATTCAGTTTGGAAGGATAGGATAGAATCTTTGTTGGTTCTTTATGGTGTAATAGACATTGTATTAGGAATTGAAGTTGAACCTGAAGCTTTTGATGAGGCTCAGAGATTCAAGAAGAGAGCAAAGATTGCTCTTCATGTCATCAAGTTGAACATCTATGATGAGATGTTGAGAGAAATAAGTTCATGCACCTCAGCCAAGCAGGCTTGGAATATCCTTAAGTCCATTCATGAAGCAAAGATCATGTCAAGACTTCTTACTCTTAGAAATCAAATCTTTTCTAGTTTCCAAAGAGTTGATGAAAGTGCTTCAAGTTTTGTAATGATTTGCCTTTGTTTGGACATTCTGCAACTTTGTGATTTTCTCCACATGCAAAGCACCCAAGTGGCGCTCTGGTCCAGTTTCTAGATGCTTGTTGTTGCGCGACATCATAAATAGCATATTGTTTTCAAGAACCACCTTCATGATCATTATTATAATTCCATTGCTCGGTACCTCTATAAGGTTCTGGTTTCATCAGATTAGCAGGAGGAGTAGAGTGCTTTGGTGGGGATGGCAAAGCTAATCGTTTCGGATATCGAAGACCAGATTGACGAGGTCTAGCTGTCGGATTTCCTCCATATAGTGGTTTTCGATATCCCATTTGGGCATATTGTTGCTGAATGATCTAAGGATTGAAGTTGCAAAAAGCAATCTCATGATCAAGTGAATTACACAAATGGCATATAATGAATTCCATTTATTTTTTCAATTGAGGACACTCATTCACTGTATGATTTCCCGTACAAATGGAACACCAAAATTTTTTCATGGTAGGAAAAGTCTTTGCAAACTTCTCAAGTTTCTTGTTTGCTTGTCCATGGAAATCTTCCAATGTTTTGAACTTCTCATCAAATTGCGATTGCAACTTTTCCATCTGTTTCTGTTGGTTCTTTTCGAGTTTCTTGAACTCATTGAGCATCATCTCTGCAGTAGCATTGACATTCATTGATGCAATAGTGGTGGATGTCGTAGTGGTCTACCCTGCTGTATAAGGCAATATATTGATATTCGGCTCGTCGTCTGAATCTTCATCCTCCTCTCGTATTGCATCATCCATAGCGTTTTGCAAAGTCGCATACTCATCGTGACGTTTCAGCTCACGTCTGATCCTTTTAGGAAGGCCTGCCAGGAACCACATAATGATGGCGTCTTTAATAATCAATTTAGGTACACACTCAAATCTGAGGCGTTTTACTCGTTCAATGTAATCTCGAACCATTTTTGCTTTCCCATTTTAATCTTACTTAAGAGTAGAAAAGGGTCTTCCATAAACTTCCGAGGTTTGAATCGTGTGATAAGGGCTCAGTTGACAGTCTCCAAATTTGTACGCTCAGTTTTATCTTGATTGTAGTACCAATCTTGTGTTGTGCCCGTTAAGGCCATAGGAAAAAGCTTAAGTTTATCTTGGGGAAAAACTTCGCCATAGACTTCACAAGATTCAGAATAGATCTGAAGAAATCTAACTGGATCTGTTAATCCATTGTATTTGGGTAGATCCAAACGGGGTGCTCTCCTAACAATGATTGGATTGACTTCCTGAAAAGCACCTCCAGGGGCAGCCATCTTTACAGATTAAATCAACCAGACAATGAGATTGGATCTAGATTTTCAATCAGGAACTATCTCAGATCAGATCTGCTAGACCTCTTTTACTTGACGAAAATCCAATTCCTAAACTGCGAAAAAGATTATAAGATCAACTAATCGATACTTCTAAAAAACGAATTATTGTTGACAGTTGTTACCAGTTGTAAGTAGCTGTAGGCTAGTCTATATTCAACTACTAGTTTTTTTCTCTCTCTCTTTATATTCATTGTTCATTGTACTCTCTTTCAGTTAGTGTGATACAATGATTGTGTGTTCTTCCTCCTCCTTATGGTGATTGCTGATGACGAATGATTGATAGTGTTTATCAGATCATTGACACTTGGAAGATTAGGTTGTATCATGGTATTAAAGAAACAAGACACCATTCCTTTATCATCCATTGAGGGAGATGAGGAAGATGGAAAGTGTATAAAAATTCCAACTTTGAGTTTTGTCTTCAATCTTCACTAGAAAATCATTCTAATTGCCAAGGGTTGTTGCTCCAAAAGTCACTCATATGTTGCCATGTGTCAAATCGAAGAGGTTTCTTGAATCAAGGGACAATATTTTAGGAGATCAAGGAAATAATTGTGGAGAGGTAATGGATGAAAATAGAGCTAGCGCACATTGTCTCTTATCCATTTAGGAGAGGTACCTTGAGTCCCAAAAGAGCATTCCATGTGTAGATGAACAAGTTAGCTTTGTTGGTTGAATCTTAGATTTATTGATAGTTTTGCTTTGTATTGGATCATGATCTATCTTTCATATATTTGTTTTGAATTAGTCATGTGCTCACTCACTCATCTTGGATTCATTTCGTATAACGGATCTTGAAGTATTTCCTTTTTGTTTCATTACATATGAAGTGGTATACTCATGATGAAGTACTTGCTACGAGTTGCTAATAAACATCGAACAAAATTTTTGAACGGATATGATTGTGCCATATTCACCCTTTTCCTTCTTTCAAAAGAATTTGATTGTGTAATTTCTTAACGCTTATTTTTGTTATGAGATTCAAATTCTCACTTTGAATCAAAATCAATATTTTTCGGGTTCCTGATTTTCTCTTATCACCTTGTTGAGTGACCCTTACAACCATTAAAGGTCACACTCTAAGACGTTGCCCCTCCTCTTCATTAACCCCATTAACTTCACAAGAACACTTCTCTTTAGACATCAAGTTTTATCATTGTTTTCGTGAGGGCGCCAAAAGAGAGAGAGAGATATGATGGATTCTAGCGGAAGGACTGCTGTTCCATCCATCAAGCGACTAGACGAGGCCGTAGTGAACAGAATTGCTGCCGGGGAGGTGATTCAAAGGCCAGCATCTGCTCTCAAGGAGTTGCTGGAGAATAGCCTTGATGCGGGTGCCACATCCATAAGCGTGGTTGTGAAGGAGGGAGGCCTCAAACTCATCCAAATATCGGATAACGGACATGGCATCTCGGTATCAACTCATATTGGTTCCATTCCTAGTTAGCTGGATTTTCTTCACATAAAGTATTTTCTTGTTTTTTGTAACGGCTTGGAATCTTTTTAAGAAAACACATTTCTGGTACATTCAGTGGTAAACAACAGTGTTTTCATGAACACAATACTCTTTCAATTTTATATTACATTGTACTCTTTCTAAGGTTGCTTTGTATGCTTGGTTTTGAAGTATGGATTATATAGATGTTGTGTGCTTAGTAGAGGTCATGGTCGATGAAATTGTCATCAAGAAGCAAGAATACTGCTTGTATTGGTCAATAAATGTCGAAGCCTAAGGTAAATTAGTTCGATAGGTATATTCATTCTTACAAAATGCACAAGGAGTGACCACATAATTGCTGAGTTGTCTAAGGTGAGGAACTTTTATGCTTGGCAATTGCCTTGAGCTGCCAATTATCCTTGCACTTAAAGAGCAAGCTTGTGAAAATAGGAGAGATAACAATAGTAAGAACATTACAAATTGATTTTTTGTTTTTCGAATCGATTTAAAACCAAGTCTGGATTTGAATCTTGATTATAATGTGTCAAAAAGTTTGAGAACTTTTGGTCAGAAAATGGATTTTTTTTAATGATTTTACGAACTACATTGCAATAGCTCAATTGGATCTTCCTACAAAGTCTAGAAGTGAAATAGCTCAAAAGAGAGCTATTTAGATTATTGATGTTAGATTGGGTGTAAAAGCCACACACGCACACAAATCTATTTTTGGCATTGATGAGGATCTGTGACCTTATGTGCTAATGAAATCCATAGAACTTAAGAGGATTGGTTGCCACAACCTTGATTTATGATGGCAACATGTGGGAAAAGGGTCATGAAGTTGGGTGGTATTCATTGTTCAAGTTTTTAGGAGTTCAATTGAGTTGGTCTGAAGTATTTGAAGTATTTTTTACCAAAGCAAAACCTAATAGTGGTCTCGGCAAACATTTGTATAAAGATTGCTTGTGGCTCTAAAATCTATATAGCATTTGATGGTGATGGTTTGTAGAGTTGATATGGCTTCATATGTTGCATGCACACGCCAACATGTCTAAAATGAAAAGACATTTTGACTAGTTTAATCATCAATTGCAGTATGAGGATTTGCCAATATTGTGTGAGAGACATACGACTTCGAAGATAAATTCATACGAAGATCTACAAACAATTACTACTCTTGGTTTTAGAGGGGAAGCATTAGCTAGCATGACATTTGTTGCACATTTGACAGTAATCACAATGACGGAAGGCCAAATCCATGGTTACAGGTATTCTCATAAGCTTTTGTTTCAATTGAGTTGTATCATAAGCCACTAGATGTGAAAAATTGTAACTGAATATTTTCATAGCATATCTTTCAACCTATTTATGGATGATGATCCTCAATGCTTTTTTATTCGTCATGAGAATTTGTATGTTTCGGTTGACTACATATGAGACTTTCCTTTTTTCAGTATTTTGACTATTGCAAATTGCACATTATGTTAATGCTCCTTCCTTAGGGTATCATACAAAGACGGGGCCATGGAGGGAGAGCCACGTCCTTGTGCTGCAATAAAAGGAACACAAATAATGGTGGGTTTAGGGTTTTCTTTTCAAATAGTTTCCCTCTCATGGTAAAGACGTACCTGCTCTTCTCTTTATTGTTGCCCACCCCACAACAATTGTTGTTCATACTGCATCCTTGGTTCTATGTTGAGAACTTGATTCAAGACCTACAATGTCATGCTTTGAGCTATTTGTATCTCTACTTAAAAAATGAAAATTTGTTGGCTTTTAGTGGTAGATTGTGTATAATGTGCTTTGTATCAAGTCGGAATGTGAATTATGTCCACCATGTAAAGGCAAGGTTCATAAGCTCTCCATAATTTCAAAATTGTTTGGTCCTTGGAATTGCCTCTTCTTTCGATTCGTTCTTCAAAAGATTCATGGAAGCATTTGATTTTATTGTCACCTATCGCATCCAAGGATGTGTTGGGATGTTTGATACTTTTGTAGTCACCTCTAATGTACTAGTCACTTGCAATTGTGATGGTTCAAGGAATCATTAGAAAGACCACTAGTGCTCACTGAAGTGAGTGAAGATTTTCATGATGAAAGTTCATACATTTACAAAAATCGTTCTTTGAGAATGTGCGAAATTGTTCTCTAAGTGCCATTTTCCTGTTGTTATTTGAATGAACCCCCTTGTCTTTCATTGAATTTCTGTTAAGAGTTATTGTTAGGATCTGCAAGCGTGAGATACTAGCCTAGTTAGATGAAGCGAGGCCCATACACCATGCCTTTGACGTATATAATGCGGTGGGGGTAACAATGGTATCAAAAAGCTGGCGCTTACTTGGAGCATCTCGAATAAACTTCCTAAAGCACAACCTCTCTAGTTGGACAAGGGTTTTGACAATCTGCGAGTAAATTATTTGCGAGTTTTATTTACAAATGATTTCTAAAATTTCATTGGACATGGTATGCTATCAGATATATAGGATTTATATATAATTGTTTTATATTAGATAAAATTTAACTTTGATTATACTAATGGATTCTACATAAAAAATGGAGCACTTTTGCTTTTTGGACCATCTCAATTCGAGCAATAGTAAGAAAGTTATGACAGTTCAACGTTTTTTAGACTAGAAAACATTGTTCCCTTGGAACCTAAAAGGGGTAGCACGCCGACGTGCTATCAATTTGAGTTAAAGACTAAAAGCTTAAATTGGTAGCACGCCGGCATGCTACCCCTTTCAAGCTCCAAGAAAAAGAAAATTAGCATAAAAAACCTTGAATGGCGATCGCTTTCTTAATATTGCTCGGATTGAGTTGATCCATAAATGAAAAATGCTCCATTTTTCATGTAGAATACATTGCTTTAATCAAATTTGATAAAAAAAAAAAAGTGAAAATATCTTATTATTTCATCATCTCAACATAAGCTTAATAGTTAAGTTATAGCCTCCATCTAGAACATACAATAAATTTTTTTTTACCAACGTTGATTTTATGATACCTATCATAGGCTTGGCCACATACCATCATGTCTTTTAATGTATGGTCGTACATCAATCCTTGGCAGTAGACAAAAAATGTTTTAGCTTGATAAATGTAAAATTAAAGCATAGAACCCACGGTTCTGAGAACCGTGGGTCCTGGGAATCGTGGGGTGAACCGTACCACGGTTCATGAACCGTGGTATGGTTCCAGTATTTTATTAATTAATTAATTAATCAATAGCTAATTAATTAATTGATTAATTTTTTGCAAAATCCCCCCCAAAAGTTGTTTTATCAAAATTAATGGCTATTTAATTTCTATTTTTTGGGGATGGGTCACTGGGTCTAACAGATTTATTAGATTTACAGATTACAGATTATTAGATTTAATGATTTACAGACTAATGATTATTAGATTAACAGACTTATAATCTATTAGATTAACAGATTTACAGATTATTAGATTATTAGATTAACGGATTTACAATTAACATATTAATTCTAATGTTTGTAATACCTAAGCAAATCTGCTTTTTTTTGGCATTTTTTTGGGCCATTTTTGGGGGTGGCAAACTAAAAAAAAATTAATTAATCAATTGTACGGTCTACCACGGTTCCAGCCAAATTTTTTTGTGAACCGTACGGTTCTTAGAACCATGGTGAACCATCCATGGTTCATTAATTCTATGAATTAAAGTGATTAAGTTTTCTGCGTTCTCAATGATATAGCATACTATGTAGAATTTGTAGACAACATGATTTGCAGACATATCTTGTAGCTAGTAAGAAAATAAACAACATGATAATGAAGTATACAAATATATTTCACCGCCAAAAGCGAAGTAGAATAAAGCGAAGCGTGTCCCTTCCCGCGTCTAGCTATAGTTGTTTGTCTCATATCAAATGTAGGACCGGAAATGTTGGATATTATTTTTTCTCTCCCTAATCCAATAGTTAATCTAGTTCCATTCATGTTGCGTATTTTTACTCGCATTGTCGCAGAGTCTGCAGAAATACACGGGAATCGCAAACAGGTGTCTGTGACAGTCAAACTATCGAAAGAGGCCTCTCAGTCAAACTATCAAAGGAGTATCGACTGTTGACTATCGACTATCGACTATCGATGCAAGCCCGAATGGTCAATTCGAACATTCATTGAATCGAACATTTGAGCCTTTGCCAACCTCAACTTCGGCAGACTCGACTCTAGCTCGAATCGACAATTGTCAAGTATCTAATTAGCGTAATACCACTCTTAATAGAGCTGATTACAACTAGTTTTGGCACTGTACAACTGATTTGACAATGACAACAACCACCATCGTCTCCTATCCAGATAGTGATAGCCATGATTGCCGCCTACCTTGATAATGATAGTCACAATCGCAGCCAAGATCCATGTCGACATAAGCTCAATGTGTCTATACATTTGTCTGTGTGTATATATATCATAGTTGCCCAGAAACACGTCTATGGGCAAAGCGTGCCAAAAAAACATGCCCAAAAATTTGCCAAAAAAAAAACATAATATAATTTTTTTTTGTCCCTCCTTGCGGCCAAAAACGTGCGAACTTTCCCCTTGCAAAAAGGGCCTTCTTCTGGTCACCATTTGTTTCTCCTTCATCTCTCATCAGTTTTTCGTCTGCTACGAGATTGACTGCTCTTTCGAATGTCATCTCAGGTAAATTTAAGATGAGCATTCTCAACGGCTGATAAGATGAGGGTAGTGATTTCATAAAGTACATCAGCTGCTGGGGTGCTGGCACTTGATGCTCTTGTCCAGATGCAGAGAGCTGTGCGAAGATCGTTTTGATCTTCTCGACATGTTGATCCAGCTCATTTCCATCCCATCGCAAGCTCTGCTGTTGACTATGAAGAAACTTTTGCACCTACTGCTCGAATGACTACCGTAAGGGTAGTCACCCCCTTGGCTGCCCACCATGGATGGAGTATGCACCAACTCGACATAAAGACCACTTTTCTAAACTGTGATCTTAGAGAAGAGGTGGTATATCTTCAGCAACCTATTGGTTTTTTGGTTGCAGGTCAAGAAGAAAAGGTGTGCCTACTCAAGAAGGCACTTTATGGGCTGAAGCAAGCACCTAGGATGTGGTATCAAAAGATACGTTCATGTTTTTGTGAACGAGGTTTAAAAAATAGTCCTAGTGAATCTACGCTTTATATACTGCATACTTCATCATTTATCATCATCATTCTCCTTTATGTTGATGATATCATTGTTATCGGCAACAATGAGGATCATATTTGCAAACTTAAAATCTAATTTAGCTTCAGTTTTTTATACTTTAGATTTAGGCATGCTCCATTTTTATCTAAAATCACCCAAAGGGGTTGGCCTAGTTGGTTAGCTTGGCATCCAAAGTTTCTTTGGTCCCAAGTTCGAGCCTCCCTTGAAAACCAAGAAGCATTTTTATCTAAAATCCATTGACATCACATTGGAAGGTTTTGAAGAGGATCTTTCGATATCTTCAAGGCACACGAGACCTTGGATTGTTTTATCCTACAGGTGGTGATGCTTGCATCTAAGGAAGCGGACCTCGGGCGCGAACACCCCGGATGCAAATTATTTTTTTTCAAAAAAAAAAAAAAACATATAGGCCCCTCCCCGCTTCCACATGCCCAAAAATTATTAAAAATTATTTTCCTCCCCCTCCCCCCCCCTTGGAGTTAATTATTAGGGGGTATTTGGCACATACCTGCCCCTCCGGTTAAAAAAAATGAAAAAAATTACCAAAAAAATTTGGAATTTTTTTTTGCAAAAAACCTACCCACTGCCCATGCCTCCCATAATATCTCAGTACCACCAAACGAGCTTGAAAGATGTCCGTTGTATTATGAGATACGGGAGAGGTATTATTGTCTCTTTCGCGATGGCCCGCATACACTTTGCAGTTTGTCTCCTAGCCTGATACTCGTTGCTTGGGACTTCTTGTTTGTGAGATACTTACTCTCCGTGAGTCTCATCTGCCTGTACCAGATCACCTGGGGTTAGACTCCCAACAACTGCTTCTCACTGGCTTCTTTCGTACTCGAGCACATGTTGATGACTCCGATGATGAGATTCCTATCCCTGTGCCACCGCAGAAAAAGCCCAGATGTAGTCGGCACTTGCCTCCATCAGGGCCCACTGTACGCTCCACTCAGCGGACAATTCACACTTGCTTTCGCTGATATGTACATATTCTCCACCTGGCCCGGGTTGTGGGCATTGGTACTTTTTCTGTAGTTCTTTTGTTGTACCTGGTGGACTTATTTCACTTCTGCTTTGTTCTACTTTCATTCGTAACTAGTTTATAGCATTTTACGGCCACGTCCTCCTATGGATGATGCTCCCACTGTTGCTTGTACATATTTTCCTTTTGGTCTTATGCACCCACTTTCTTCTTTCTTCTTCTCTCTCGCTCTCTCTCTCTCTCTCTCTCTCTCTCTCTCTCTCTCTCTCTCTCTCTCTCTCTCCGACCTGGGTTGCTCGACATATATTATTCTAGCTGTCATGGCGCTCTATGAGAGGGTTTTGGGTTGCTTTCGTCATAGCAGTGGCATTTCTGAGCATATCCGGAGTACTATTGGGGTTAAACAGGGATGCTCTCTTTCATTAGTTCTTTTTGGACCATACATCGATGAGCTGGAGCGAGTCATTTCTCAGTGTGGCGGGGACGGTTGCAAGCTTGGTGACATTATGATCGATATCCTTCTATATGCAGATGATGTGGTGCTTGCCTCTCATACCAGAGAGGGATTACAGAGACAGCTGGATTGCTTATACACCTTTTGGAAGACCAAAATCATGGTCTTCAATACCTCTCGGGCTTTCATGCAGTGTCAGGAGCTTACCTTTGATGGATGGCCTCTAGAGGTGGTTTCTTCATATACTTACCTTGGGGTGCTCTTCGTTGGTCCTACTTTCAGTATGAGACAGGCAGCTACCTCTAGAGTCGAGAAGGGCCATTCTTCCCTGGTCCAGTTGGACAGATTCTGCTTCCGAAAGTCTATTCAGGATACCCCGAGTAAGTGTAGACTTTTTGACACCATTGTCACCCCTTCAGCCATGTATGCAGTAGAGATATGGTGTACAGGCTTCTCCTCCTCACATTGGGCCAGCATTTCATGCTTATAGACCACCATGCTAGCTCGCATGATTCGAGCGAAACCCTCTGTCCCACATGAGATCATCCTTGCAAAGTTTGCCCCCCCCCCCCCCCCCCCCCCCTATCCAGATAGAGGCAGCCTTCCAGCTTATCACGTACATCCAGAGAGCTCGGGCACTTCCTGATACAGAGCAGAGATACACACGACTTGCACTCATGTCCTGACACCATCTTCAGACTCAGGGATACCGGTTATCATGGTTCTCCCAGGCATCACTGTTATGAGCTCGTAACCAGTGCCGAACCCTAAAGAACACAGATAGGTCAGATACCATAGTCAGGGTTGTGTCCAGTGTACCAAGGGCTCCCAGTTGGGTCCCGACGTGCAGTCGGCCACGTCAGTGCCACGTGGCCGACACTTGGCAGTAGCATGGTACCAGTCCTCACATTGGGCTAGGAGGGGCTTACTCTATATCAGGGAGTAGGCAAGGTTGGGTGGATCAGTTAGTGTTTGCCCTACTGTGTTGTTAGGATCTATTACACTGGTATCAGAGCCATCTCCATCCTAGGGAGTTCAGGAGCAGCAGTAGAGAAAGCTATCAGAAGATAGGAAAGATCTCTTAGTTTCTCAGAAAAGATTATAGGAGGAGAATCGCTGTAGGAGCAGCCTTCAAACTTCTGATTTTCACTGAGAAATCACAGTAGCAAGGAGTCAGATTCCAAGTGTAGGTAGCTCGCTGGAAAAACAGCTGTTTCTCACTGAGTTCAGAGGATTCTCTATAGTTTTCCCAGCGAAATTAGAGTAGGAAGAAGCCAGCACCTCCATCGCTGTACAGTCAGAGACCTGCATCTGATTTCCAAGGAAAAATTTACTGGTTCTCAGCGAGTTTGAAGCCAAAAAGGAGGAGCAGGGCCAGCGCTGCCAGTGCTTCTGAAAATCTGGTTTTTGGACAAGTTTTCGGGCCCCAACGTCAGAGATTTGGAGCAAGAGGATTCCTACCAGATCAGCGAGCAGGAGACTTCTGAAATTTCAGAATTCAGAAGGGTTTTTGGACTTCAGATTTGCCATTTTGTGGACAAATTGAGATGCTGTCAGACCAGCGAGGGGGGATAGCAAAAGTTTCAGATCTTGTTGCACATTTTCTAACCTCAAATCAGATTGAGGAAGAAGCTGAGAAGGGCTTTTCTTGATTCTCTCTGTGGAAGTACAGTTCTCAGAAAGAGCTAAGTTTCCTTTCCCTTGTACAGTTGTAAATTAGTCTTGTAGACTTTTTTTCCTTCAGAAGTTAAGGTAGCTCTCTTTCAGTTCCGAAGATGACCACTCCTCAGGGACCTGATCAACCCCCGGAGAGAGGCTTTGACGAACTTGAAACAAAAGCCTTGGCTTACAGAAAAGGGAAGGAACCCATGGAAGTAGAAGAACAGGAATAGTTTGCCGAAGAACTCGACGAACTGGTTACCAAGGAGCAGTTCCTCCAATTGGTAACAGAAGTGGATGAACTGAAGTTGGCATTAGCCAATTTCAAGTCCAGTGTGGACGACTCGTTCGCTGAACTCAAAAACTTGATTTTGAGTTCCGCGAAAGGAAGCCTTCCCTCCACTTCTCAGTTATCCCCTTCTCCACTTCCATCAGTTTCGGGTGAGACTTTACGGTCTCACCCCAGTGTTTTTAAAGACTTAAAACCTCCTACTTTTAATGGGGAAGAGAAGGATAGAAATGCAGATATTCTACAAACCTTCCTCAGCAAATGGAAGAACATTCATGCTCTTAAACAGACCCCTGACCATTTGCAAGCTATTGAGGCCAGTCTTTCCTTAGGGCCTATGGCCTATAAGTGGTGGTTAAATCTCCAGGAGACTGGGCAGACTCCCCGGTCATGGAAAGCTTTTGAAGAAGCTTTCCTAAGAGAATTTCTACCAGAGAATGAACTTGATAGAGCCTGGGAAGCCTGTGAAAGAACAGTAATGGACAAGTCCCTCATCCAATATATCTCGCAGTATCGAGAAGGCCTACTACCCTTGAGCAAGCTCTCAGATATGCTCAAATCTATGATGATTCAGTGGGTAGGAAGAGGGCGAGACAACAGCCACTTTCTGAGCAGCCTTCTCAGAAAGACTTTCAATTTAAAAAGAAATTTTTAAAAAGAAAGAAAGAAGATAAATTTAAAGGTGAAGCTCCTCAGAAACGCTCTTCACTCATACAGCCATTAAAACCAGATGATTTTGAGAAAGCCAAACAAGAACGTTTGTGCTTTGTGTGTATGGGCAAGGGACACACAGTCAGACAGTGTCCCAAGGGGCCTTTCACTAAAAAAGATAAGAAAGATAAAAAACAAGTTCATCTTGTTCAGACTGTATGTTTCCCCAGTGACTCGGCAGCTTCCGAGATCAAAGTGTATCATGAAGATCATGAACACTGTTGCCAGCTGACCTCTGCAATGCTAGCAAGACCCTTTAGCTTTGGGCCGCATGACCTAGTACGTATGCATGGGAAAGTTGGTAACCAGTCAGTAAGAGTCATGGTTGATGATGGGGCAACCCATAATTTCATCAACCACACCCTGGTTAAAAAGCTTAAACTACCAGAAGTACCTAGTCAGCATAGGTACATAGTTTCATTAGCTAAGGGTGAAGATAAAAAAATATGGGAAACTATGGTAAGTAAGTTAAATCTTGGTATTCAGGGGTACCAAGATGAAATAAACTTTTAGATAATGCACCTGGATCGAACAGACATTGTTCTCGGGAGAGATTGGCTCGACAGTTTAGGACCTTCCCTCCACAGAAACTATCAGGAGAACACCCTCAGCTTTCAGTATAAAGGCCGAGAGATCCAGTTGCATGGGGAGCATGATGTTCCCAACAGCCCTATGGACTGCAGTTCAGAGCTCTGTCAGCTAATCGGAGACAAAGACCATCAGGTATTCTTATGTGACTTTCAGTTTATTCCTGAAGTTTCTATTTCCAGTTCTATTCAGCAGAAAATTAGTAAATTAGAAACTTTATTGTCTAAATTTAAAGACGTTTTTTCTGAAGATTTACCACATGGTTTACCACCTAGCAGAGAGGTAGATCATGTAATAAACCTAGTACCAGGTACAGCACCTGTTTCTAAACCTCCGTATCGGGTCAGCCGAACAAAGGATGAAGAAATAACTAGGCAGTTAACAGACTATCTTGGGAAAGGCCAAATTCAGACCAGTAGTTCACCATGGGCCTCACCAGTCCTATTGGTGAAAAAGAAAGAGGGGTCTATGCGTCTTTGCGTAGATTACAGAGCCCTCAATAAAGTCACAATTAAGAATAAATACCCTATGCCTCGGGCAGACGAGTTGTTTGATCAACTCGACGGGGCTAAGTTTTTCAGTAAAATAGACCTCAGATCGGGATATCATCAAGGCCGTATAAAATTGGAAGATGTCTCGAAAATAGCTTTTAGGACTCGTCACGGTCATTATGAGTTTAAGGTGATGCCATTTGGGCTCACAAATGCTCCAGCTACCTTTATGACCTTGATGAACAGTGTCCTCAGACCATACTTGGGTAAGTTTGTAGTCATATTTTTAGATGACATCCTCGTCTACAGCAAAACGAGGAAGGAGCATCTAAAACATCTCAGAAAGGTGTCTCGACTCCTCAGAAAGCATAAGCTTTATGCTAAACAATCCAAGTGTGAATTCTTCATTGAAGAAGTAGCATATTTGGGTCACATTATCTCATCAGATGGGATTAAGATGGGCCTGAATAAGGTTAAAGCCATACTCAGTTGGCTGAGATCTCAGAATATTTTAGAACTTCAGATCTTTCTTGGTTTGGTGGGATATTACAGACGATTTGTCAAGGAATATGCTCAGATAGCAGTTCCCGTGACAAATCTTCTTAAGGGGAAGGGAAAGGAGTTCATTTGGGAGTCCGCACAGTAGGAGAGCTTTGATGCTCTCAAAACAGCCTTAGCTACAGCACCAGTTTTAAAAGTCGTCGACCCCAATCAGCCATTTGTGGTCGAAACAGATGCTAGCGACTTTGCAGTAGGTGCTGTGCTAACTCAGGGTGGACGATCAGTTGCGTTCAAGAGTAAAAAACTCGAGCCAGCTCAGACTAGATACAGTGCCTATGAAAAGGAACTCTTTTCTATAGTACATGCCCTTAAGACTTGGAGGCATTATTTGTATGGTGCCAACTTTGAGGTCCTGATAGACCATGAGAGATACCTTTGCAATCAACCTGAGCTTAGAGGTCGGAAAGCTCGTTGGGCAGAGTTGATGCAAGAGTTTGACATGTCTATCAGATATAGACGTGGAAAATTCAATACAGTAGTAGATGCCCTTAGCAGAATGCCTATGATAAACGAACTGAGTTTTACTCAGATTCGTAATGAGTTACTCGAGTTCTTGAGAGGGAAATGCCAGCATGATGCATTCTTCTCTACTATCTGGAACTCAGTCCAAAGCAGACAATTACAGACTCCAGAACCAGTTCTCGGGGCTGGTGCCAGTTCATCCAAGAATACGGCAGCTTCCGTTGAGGATGATGATGAGTCCGAGTATACGTCGTCAGATGACGTTGAGGATTCTGAGCCTGTATTACCCAAGCAAACCCCAGTGGTTGAGGGTCAGTTGACTCAAGGATTCAAATGGAAACAATATTCCATTCAGGATGAGTACTTGCTCTATAGAGATAGAGTATGTGTCCCCAATTCAGAGGATTATAGGCAGCAGGTCCTATATGAATGTCATGACAATCCTAGCGCGGGACACCCAGGCATATAGAAGACCTATGAGCTTCTTCGTAGGCAATTTTTCTGGCCCAGTATGAAAAAGGATGTCCATTAGTATGTAACCAGTTGCCAGAAATGTCAAGTAAATAAAGCAGAGCGTTTAAAGGCAGGAGGGTTGTTGCATCCCTTAGAAATACCAGCTGGTAAATGGGAGAGTATCTCCATGGATTTTATAGTAGGCCTGCCTAAAACCCAAAAGGGTAATGACGCTATATGGGTCACAGTTGACCGTCTGACCAAAATGGCTCATTTTATTCCGACCAAAACAACCGTTAGAGCTCCAGAGTTAGCGAGGTTGTTTGTAGACGGGCTATTTAAATTGTACGGTCTACCTTCCGGCATAGTCAGCGACCGGGACAGTAAGTTTACTGGAAATTTTTGGAGGGCAGTATTCCATCATCTCCATACTAAACTTAATATGAGTACCACCGACCATCCACAGACGGACGGTCAAACAGAAAGGGTAAATCAAGTGCTGGAGGATATGCTTCGTGCATACGTCAGCAAGAAGCAGACTAATTGGGAGGAGTATCTCTCGATATTAGAGTTTGCTTACCAAACATTCAGCTACGGGATACAGCCCATTTATGCTGATGTACGGTTTTCAGCCACGCTCACCCATAGCTGTAGGGTTTAAACAAGAAAAAGTTGAAGCAGCCAGAAACTTTTTAGAGGACCTAAACCAAATGATAGAACATGCTAAGCGTAGCATTAGACAGTCCCAGGATCGAGCCAGGCATTATGCAGATCCACACAGACGGGATGTGCAGTTCTCCACTGGTGAAAAAGTCTACTTAAGAGTCCTAGTTGACTCTAAAACCCTCAAATCAGGAGTGTGTGCTAAGTTGTCTCCAAGGTATTGTGGTCCCTTTACCATCAGTAGGAGACTAGGCGAGGTCACCTATGAACTAGAACTCCCACACAGCAGTAAGGTTTTTCCAGTCTTTCATGTAAGTCAGTTACGAAAAGCCTTAACCAGATCAGACAATCTGGTAGGGGACAGTGTTCTAGTTCTCCCATTGGATCCTCAACAACCTCCACATGAACCAGAGGAGATTCTTGATAGTAGAGAGACGCAGACTCGTCATACTCTATACCGAGAATATCTGGTTAAGTGGAATGATCAGCCTGTTGAGAATGCCACTTGGGAAAGAGGCAGCGTCCTTCGCAAGATTTTTCTAGACTTTGTCTTAGAGGACCAAGACGGTTCTTAAGGGGGAGGGAGTGTTACGAGCTCGTAACCAGTGCCGAACCCTAGAGAACACAGATAGGTCAGATACCACAGTCAGGGTCGTGTCCAGTGTACATGACCAACAGAGCAAGACAGTGTGAGTAGTGTGCCCCAGCACGGTCCATAGCCATGGCGGGCCTAACACAGCCTAGGGACCCTGTCAGCAGGATAGGGCTCCCAGTTGGGTCCCGACGTGCAGTCGACCACGTCAGTGCCACGTGGCCGACACTTGGCAGTAGCATGCTACCAGTCCTCACACTGGGCTAGGAGGGGCTTTCTCTATATCAGGGAGTAGGCAAGGTTGGGTGGATCAGTTAGTGTTTGCCCTACTGTGGTGTTAGGATCTATTACAAAATCACACTTCCTCATGGAGACATTCGGTGTCACTATCATGGATCTCCCATTGGGTACACACCAGTACATTAGACGATTTTTATACAGAGCATATCTTGACCGTACTTGGCGACGCCAATTGGGGGTTGATCCTGATTACTACCGGATTCACTTTCTAGGATGCCGCTGGACTCCCAGTTTTACCTCGATATCTGTCTTCAGGACTATCACACAGTCTCTGCTTCACCTTGGGATAGTTTAGAGTCTCCTCGCACCAGTTGGCTATTGAGACTAGCAGATTCCAGGGTACACCACGAGAGGAGAGATTGTGCCAGCTATGTTCTTTACATGAGGTAGAGTCCGAGGAGCACTTCATCTTCAGATGCCCCATATACTATGCGATCAGAGGGAGATACCACTGCCTGTTCCGGGACATGCCTACCACACTCAGATCACTTATTGCATATGAGGATCCTCGCTGTGTTGTGCTCATGATACGTGAGATGGTCTTGCTGCGACAGGATAAGTACCAGTCAGTTCACCAGCCACGTTCTAGCTCTTAGGCTCAGATTACATCATTCTTCTCCAGGAGACGACCACACCGAGATCCCGAGTCAAATGATGATGACGATGATACACCACCTCACAGATATCAGAGACAGTGTGTCACTCACAGTCATGTGGCATGCCGCACTACCCGCCCTGTTATGAGAGCACACCGTTCTCATCCTCCTAGACAACGACGGCGACGACGACGATCCATACAACGTCATGCTACAACTCTTATCACATCCTTTTTCAGCAGTAGTACTAGATGATATGTTTCTACTTTGAGTAGCTATTTTTGCTTCCGCTTATGGACAGTCTGTAGTTTATAGTTATTTCATCTTTTATGCATAGTTTTCTCTCTTGGAGACGTTTATATATGCTTCCAGGGTTACCACATACTTGATATGTACACTTACTGGTCTTATATGGCTTTTGGCATGGAAAAGATGTTAATAAAGCTTTCGTTCTTTCTTTCTCTCTCTCTCGCTGCCGATGCCCAGGATAACTGAGATACAACATCAATCTTGCATAGGCCCAATCAACACCATCAATCTTGCATAGGCCCAATCAACACCATCAAAAGTTTTCGTGCATAGTAACCAAACATTTTGCATGTTTTGAGGTGCTTGTGTGGTGTGCATCCTTGATTCCATAGCTTGAGGAAAACAATTGCAACAAAACTATTGCTCACAATCTTCGGTAGTGGATGTGGTTTAGGGTTTCAGCAGCGTAGATTGTTTTCAGGTCAATTCCAAATGTTTTTAGGTCTCAACCAACGAAGTGTCCCTAAAGCCCTGTTTAACGTCGAACTTTGGACGGACGTTTGACCGTCGATCCGTTCCTCATGATGTCTGTTCCCACAGGTTCCTATCGAGGTTGTCCATTGACCGAGACAGACGGCACCTGAAACGGATCCCGTTTGGAGAAACTGGGCCGTCGGACGGAAAGCTGCAAAACTAGTACATTTCGCGTGACCTAATTGCGTTTCTCTCCCATCGAAGGGCCATTTTGACCAAACGATATCCGAATCGAGCAAAGGCTGGATCCGTTAGGTCCGTATCGGGTTCACGAACATGTGGACTGTATTCCTGGACCATTTTGGTCAATTTCAAATGTTTTCAGGTCCCGACCGACGAAGTGTCCTTGAAGCCCTATTCAATGTCAAACGTTGGACAAACGTTTTGGGCTGACCGTCGGTCCTGTTTGTCCACTGGTCGAAATAGACGACACATGATATGGATCCCGTTTGGGAGAAACTGGGCCGTCGGACGGAAAGCTGCAAAACTAGTACATTTCGCGTGACCTAATTGCGTTTCTCTCCCATCGAAGGGCCATTTTGACCAAACGATATCCGAATCGAGCAAAGGCTGGATCCGTTAGGTCCGTATCGGGTTCACGAACATGTGGACTGTATTCCTGGACCATTTTGGTCAATTTCAAATGTTTTCAGGTCCCGACCGACGAAGTGTCCTTGAAGCCCTATTCAATGTCGAACGTTGGACAAACGTTTTGGGCTGACCGCCGGTCCTGTTTGTCCACTGGTCGAAATAGACGACACATGATATGGATCCCGTTTGGGAGAAACTGGGCCGTCGGACGGAAAGCTGCAAAACTAGTCCATTTCGTGTGACCTAATTGCGTTTCTCTCCCATCGAAGGGCCATTTTGACCAAACGATACCTAAATCGAGGAAGGCTGGATCCATTAGGTTCGTATCGGGTTCACGAACCTGTGGACTATATTCCTGGACCATTTTGGTCCATTCCAAATGTTTTCAGGTCCCAACCGACGAAGTGTCCCTGAAGCCCTGTTTAACGTTGAACTTTGGACGGACGTCTGGGCTGACCGTCGGTCTGTTTCTCGTCCTGTCTGTTCCCACAGGTTCCTATCGAGGTTGTCCACTGGCCGAAACAGACGGCACCTGAAACGGATCCCGTTTCGAGAAACTGGGCCGTCGGACGGAAAGCTGCAAAACTAGTCCATTTCGCGTGACCTACTTGCGTTTCTCTCCCCTCGAAGGGCCATTTTGACCAAACGATACCCGAATCGAGCAAGGTTGGATCCGTTAGGTCCGTATCGGGTTCATGAACTTGTGGACTGTATTCCTGGACCATTTTGATCAATTTCAAATGTTTTCAGGTCTCGACCGACGAAGTGTCCTTGAAGCCCTGTTTAACGTCAAACTTTGGACGGACGTTCCGGGCTGACCGTCGGTCCGTTCCTCGTCCTATCTGTTCCCACAGGTTCCTATCGAGGTTGTCCACTGGCCGAAATAGACGACACCTGAAACACATGCCGTTTGGATAAACCGGGCCGTCAGACGGAAAGCTGCAAAACTAGTCCATTTCGCGTGACCTAATTGCGTTTCTCTTCCATCGAAGGGCTATTTTGACCAAACGATACCCGAATCGAGCAAGGCTGGATCCGTTAGGTCCGTATCGGGTTCACAAACATGTGGATTGTATTCTTGGACCATTTTCCAGCTAATGTTCCAAACGAACCCAATATACACAGTTTAAATGTATGCAACACAAGTGCTACTTTGAATTTTGAATCTGCAAATTGTATCGTGCAATGCGTATCACACAATGAGGAAATACACTCTCGATTTTGCTGTTTTTTTGTTCTATTGTTGCTGTCTTTTTGTGTACTGCTGCTTGCTATTCCTCATGTGAGTTCTCCTTTTTCTTCTTTACCTTGTCAGTAGTAGTGTTGAGGCATTGTTGTTGTTATGGTTATGGCTGTGGATAGGCAAGAAAGCTTTTAATTCAGTGGCTGTAGTGAACCCTTCCACAATGCAACTATAGTAAAGATTATGCTAGGGTTTAGGGTTGATGCCATTCTGTGATAGGCAATCTATGGATACTTTTAGGGTAGGTAGAGAAGTGGATCAGTGTTATGCATGCATGCCCGTTCGAGACTTCGGCTGAACGTTGACTAGTTCCCCTCACACACGCAGGCAGAACAATCCTGATTTAATTGGCAACCACTTAAGTGAGTTGTGGCCTTATAGAGACAATGCGGAAACTGTTTAGATGAATGGAACTGGCGGATTAGAAAACATACCTGTGATAGGACGCGGAATGTGAGCCTCTGCAGCGCCGAAGCTCTCCCACCATGATACGGGCTGCAGCCTATTTGCTCGCATGCGAGCAAGGTCCTCGCCAAACAATCCCAGGGCGTGCCTGAAATTGAGCAACGGTGTGCGTGAGTTCAATTTAGCAAGCAAAGGGAAGTTGAAAAGCATGCAAAGGTGGGCGGGGGTAGCGCAAGAGTGTACCTGAACCTCAGCCTCTGACCCTCGAGCTCGCTGCGGTAAACAGGGTCGCTGTAGAGGAGGCGGATGTATGTGAACCAGTCCGCACGCAGCTCCCCATGCCGATTGCTATGCCACAACGGATGAAGTATGTGGGCTACATTGTGAATCGGCCGATGAAACTTCTGCCATCGCTGAGCCTCAGAACAGAATACATGGGGTGCATGACATCCATGAGCTGCTGCATATCAAACCAGAAGGGCTCCATGAAGAGGATGTCGTGGAATGCCGAGCCCGCTGGGGTCTGGGACAGGTCCATGGCCGTGAACTTTGCCGAAGTGGCCATGCACCGCAAGCATGATGAACTGGTAGGCGAAGCGGGTCGGAGCAGGCTTCTTCAAATCCAGCCTGCATTGCAAAACGAAATAAGACCCACACACCAAAACGCATTCGCAACCCTAAGCCCTAAACCCTAGAAATATTGGCGTGTGCAATGGAACTATAAATGAGCTTAAAAATAAGTAGCTTCTTACCTGCTGAATGTGTGGAAATGAGCAGTGGTGCGGCGTTTGCGTGTGATGAAGTCCACAATCGCAAGTGCCCTCTTAAGAAGCTCACTGACCCAAGGCAGACGTTCGATGGAATGCAGGAGGAGGTCCAGTGAGTGTGCGGCACATGGAGTCCACACAATGGAGGGGTACTCTTCCATAAGAAGATCCCCCATACCTCGGCAGTTGGACGCATTGTCCTTCACAACCTATCGCCAACAGTTGATTTAATTAATGTACAACTTGAAAACACATTGCAATCAATTGAAAACATCCTTAACCTTTGTTAACACATTGCGCAGTAAATGATCAAGCAACCAAGAACTAGTACCTGGACAACGCGTTGTGGCCCGACCTCCTGTATCGCCTGGCGGATGATGTCGTAGATGTACTCCGCCGTGTGCACTCTCCTTGCCTCAGAGGCGTCGACGCTGCAGAGGAACATGGAACCGTAGTAGCTGGAAACAATGATGTTGATGAGTGGACGTTTACGACGATCAGTCCACCCATCAGCCATGATGGAACAGCCGTAACTATCCCAGGCCTCGTGCAATGCGGCTAGTCTCTCTCTGACCTCGGTAACCCGCCCCTGGAGCAAAGGGCCGCGAAGCGTGGGGGCGGTGGCGGGGGTGGCAGTGGGTGCACTTGTGGAAGGGGTCTCCGCGGCATCTGTGGATGGCTCGTCGGCCTCAACACCTGATTCAGCATATGTCTCGAGAATGCGAGTCCTCTCTGCAGGGGGGATGAGTGTACAAAGGCCGATCCCATAGTGTCCACCTGTGGGTTGGACTCGCAACCCCCCCAAATGTGCTCGAACCCGAGAGGCGTTCCTAGTGAACTCCTTCCGACAAAAAGAGCAACGCCACTTTTTGTCATGCAACGCCTTGTCTCAAATGGGAGAAGCGGCCATCTCTCTCTCTCTCTCTCACACACACACACACACACACACACGCGCGCGCGCGCGCAAGCACACACAAATCTAATATCTCTCTCTCTCTCTCTCTCCTCCATCTGCTTACCGCCTCCTATGGCACCTAAGAAAAAGGAGGGTGTTCTTACACCCCCCTCCCTGTTGGACACCCCCCCATCACCGGTAGTGATGGAGGAGCCGTCTTCGGTGACAGAAACTATCAACATGGCTGCCATTGACTACACTCCTTCCAAACCTACCGAAAGTCTTTTTGCTTATGATCTTAGTTTTATCCGGCAAGAAATTCTTGGACTTAAGAAACAACTACACCTCTCTGAAGCTGAAAATAGCAAGTTAGCTAAGGATCTTTTTGGTGTCACGGAACGTGTGGAGCAGCTTGAGCAAGAAAATATATATCTTAAGCAACGAATTGCAGAAAAAAGTGCCTTGGAGGAGACTTCCAACAAGATCAATAGCTTGGAGAAACAAGTCGAGGAGACGAAAACGTGGGCAGCACTCTTCAAACCGGGTGATATGGGCAGCAAACTCTCATCACTCGCAAAACAGGTTGAAGAAACGACATCGATCCTTAAGCAAGGTAATCACTCTCAGATTTCATCTTTTCCGAAGGAAAACGATTTGGAGACAGTTTTGGGTGAACAAGCCAGAAGGGCCAAAAAAGCCTTTAACATTAGAGTAAGAGGCATTGCCAATGGTGGAAAACCGTTGGAAGAAGCTACGGATTTGCTCATTTCCAAGTTATCTCATGTGGCTGACGGTTTTGATACTGCTTGGCGCAGTAAATTTGATGACAATGTTTTGTTTATCAAGTTCCGCTCGCTTTCACAACGCAATGCTGCCCTTCGGCTTAGGGCAAAGCTTAAAGGTACTTTCATTTATATGGATGATGACTTAACAAATACTCAATGGTTGGCAAGAAAAAAGATTATCCTTGAAGCGAAAGAGAAAGGGCAAAGGGTTGTTTTTATTGACGGGAAACCGAGATTTTTCGACCTTCCACAATAGGAACTAGGGGCCCCCGGATATAGAAGCTACCCGAGATCCCCTACCAATTTGAGACTTGGCTTCTGGAATTGTAATGGTTTTTTATCTTCGTCATCAGCCGGAGACTTTGCTGATTTTATTAGAAAATGCGACATTTTGTTGTTGGCTGAAACTCATGAGTCCTTATATCATCCTCTTCCAAATATACAGGAGTACTCTTGGCATTCTGCTTTTCGTCCATTTGTTAGGGGAAAAACTTGTCGAGGATCTGGAGGAGTAGCTTGTTTATACAGAGACACCACAGTTCAGATGGTTAAACAAGATCCATACGCTCGCTATATTTGGTTACACATTATTGGCTCACTATTGGGATTACCTCAGGACATCTATATAGCTATATGCTATTTTGCTCCACAGACCTCAGTGTTTGCTGAGTTTGGCGGGGACCCTTTTCAGGCTCTCTCAGATGATATTGCTATCTTTTCTCAGCAGGGTTCCATTTTACTAGCAGGTAATTTCAACGCCCGCACAAGCTCTAGACAAACCGAATTTCATGCAGCTACGGATCTTCTCAGGCTTTACCCTTTGGATAAGGGGCTAGACCGGGTATCACAGGATGCAGACACTCCAGCTACATCTTTCGGGGAGCAATTGATCACTCTAGCAGAGACACACGCTCTTGCCATTTTGAATGGCCTCACACAGTGGCCTTCCTCATCAGCATATACATGCTATCCTCATAGTGGAGGACATAGTGTGGTCGACTACTTCATTGGATCACCTGCTTTGATCTCTCACATTTCTGATTTCTCCATCACACCCCCTACCATTTCCGATCACTCACTCTTACACATCTCACTTGGTCACATAACCTCTTCTTTGTAAATTTCTTGCTCTCTTCCCACTCATAAACGTATTCCTTTCACCCAATCTGGATTCACTAATTACACCACAATCTTATCCCAACTACTCGCTAACTTCCCGTTCATGGCACCAATTGACCAGCAAGCCACTTTTCTCTCTACATCCCTCTTAGATGCTGCTTCCTCATCCTTCCCCACCAAAACGACATCATCTCACAGAAGTGTTCACAACAGATGGTATGATGCAGAATGCCGCTCTCTTCACAATCATGTGACATATGCCAGGTCACACTCCCCTGCCACACTCAAACAATGCCAGAAAGAATATCATAGAACCACCAGAACAAAGAAGATCAAGTACCTACAATCACTCTGCCAAAAAATGATCAACTCTTTAGATTCACCCTCCTCCTCTTTTTTCTGGAAACATTTCACCAGACACTCTTCAACATTGGCCCCCATAGCCATCGAATCCTGGATCGAGTATGCCACGGAGTTATATACCACGGACTCTCCTCCTACCTCACTCTCACCGAGACCTGACCACTGCTCACTTTTCACCCCTGACATGGTTGAAAACGCCATTAAACATGCCAAACTAAATAAAGCCACTGACTATGACTCCTTAAGTGTAGACTTCCTAAAGCCCGTAGCACATCTCATCTCCCCTTACATTGCTCATGTTTTTAACACAGCTGTTACTTCTGGTTTTCCTACGGCTTGGTGTACTAATATCCTTCACCCCATCCTCAAGGCAGGTGATCCCATGAATGTAGGAAACTACCGCACCATTATGATTGGCCACACTCTAGCTAAGATATATGGCTCTATACTACAGACAGTCACTGGATCTTTTGCTGAAACTGAGGGTTTACACGCTATGGGTCAAGCTGGTTTCAGACCGGGATATTCTACTTCAGACCAGATCTTCATTTTGAGATGCATTATTGAGGAGGCTCGACATCGGAAACAGAGAATTTACTGTTGCTTTGTGGATTTTCGCAAAGCTTTTGACTCTGTTCCACGACATCTTCTTTTCCAGAGACTGTCTTCACTTGGCTTTTCAGAGGATACTATTGCTGCGATCATTACTTTATATGAGCGAGTCTTGGCACGTTTCAGAGATGGTAGTGGCTGGTCCTCACAGATACATTCTACCATTGGGGTGAAGCAGGGTTGCCCCTTATCACCCACTCTTTTTGCACTATATATAGATGACCTCGAGCGGATTATTCGCGAGGAAGGTGGAGAGGGCTGTCCCCTAGCAGACATTATTATCCCCATTCTCTTGTACGCTGATGATGTGGTTCTCCTCTCATCCTCTGCAGCTGGTTTACAGAGTCACCTTTATGCTTTACATCACTTTTGCCAGCGTTGGGGATTGACGGTTAACCTTAAGAAGACTAAGATTATGGTGTTTAACACCAACAGACAGCATATGAGAGATGTGATTTTCTATTATGACGGGCTACCGATTGAGATCGTGACCTCCTACACCTATTTGGGAGTTCTTTTCTCTGGTCCGCTACTCACTTTTCGACCAGCAGCCACCGCCAGGCTAAGGGGCATACCGCTCTTGTGCATATGGAGAGATTTTGCTCTACTTATTATGTGCAGGATCCTGCTACCAGATGCCTACTATTTTCTGCTACTGTCTCCCCAGTTGTGCTATATTCGGCTGAGACTTGGTGCCCTGATTTATCACGCGATACATGGAGAGATCTTACTCGTATCCAGATTCTCATGCTCAGTAGGATAATTCGGGCTAAGCCCTCAGTACCACATGATATCATACTAGCCGAGTTTGCTTCTCCTCCATTAGTTGTTGGTGCTATGTTTCAGATCATCACCTTTCTTCACAGGGTATCAGATCTAGATACCTCCAGATACATTGTTGCTGCTCTCACTTCATCTTGTACCCTTGCAGATCAGGGAGCCAAGCACTCTTGGTATCGCAGTGTCTCAGCCCTTCTTCAGACTTGGGGTTTATCCGCACTTGATCTTCCGAATGGAACCCATGCTTATATCAGACAGCAGATGTACCGGAGCTACATACGCACTATATGGTCACATCCTGATCCAGATAGGGTCAAGCTACATTATTATGGCACACATCTTTTACGGCTGGACGTTTCGGGCTTGCCTATTCTTCCAGTTTATCTTACACAGACGCTATCTTTTGGTCTGAGATATCGTATAGGACAGCTTCGAGTCTCTTCTCATCAGCTTGCTATCGAGACAGGTAGATACACAGACACTCCCAGATTGCAGCGGATATGTCAGCTTTGTTCTCTTCAGGAGGTGGAAGATGAGTTTCATTTCATCTTTCGCTGCCCAGTATACTATGAGATTAGAGGACGATACCATTGTTTATACCGAGATATTCCCCTCACGTTGAGCTCCTTCCTCGAGTATCCAGATGCTAGATGTGTGGGTCTTCTTTTGAGAGAGATGTATATTTTACGAGCTTCACTTCTACCTACGCTTCAGATATGGATTCCAGTCAGGCTCACATTACTCAGTTCTTCCAGAAGCGAGACAGAGTGGATATTTCGGTTGCGGATTTTGACGTCCCCGTCCGAAGATCGAAGACACAGAGAGTTTCGGCTCGATCCAGTGCTACTAGATCTTCATACGCCTCCCACCAGCCTACATCACGACCCACTACTACCATCACTCATTACTTTCAGCTTGCTCGTAGCTAGTTTCCTCCGCGGAGCAGGTGGTTAAGCTCTTGCTTTGTACCCTCACCAGCTGGTGGTCAAGCTTGGATACTTTTTCTCTTAGAGACAGAGAGATCGATATTTTAGTTTTAGTTTTACTGTCTTTTCATTGGTAAATAAGTCCTTATGCGGACAATGCTTCTCACATTTTGTACTCTCTTTTGTCTTATGTGCCCCTGGGCACCAAAAGACGTTAATAATAATAATTCTAATTCTAATTCTCTCTCTCTCTGTCCTCCTAAACCCTAAACCCTAAACCCAAGCACACACACCCTAAACCCTAAACTCACACACACACATCATGTCTCACACACACACACACACACACACACAAATCCTCTCACACAAACACACACACAAAATCCTCACACGCAAATCACCACACACACACACACACATGCACGCACAAATCATCTCACACACACACCATCATCTTTCACACACACGCAAATCACAACACACACACACACCCACATGCACACACACACTCTCTCAATCTCTCTCTTTCAAGCTTACCTTTTATGGCGCACATATCTTACGCAGAGATGGTTTGGGACTTCCTATTAGACCTTTATATCTATCTCTTCCTCTTTCTTTTGGGCTCCGATACAGGTTGGGATAGTCACGAGTCTCTTCGCATCAGCTTGCTATCGTGACAGGCAGATATTCAGGCACTTCCGAGAGAGTATCGGATATGTCAGGTATGCACATTGGGTGTAGTGGAGGATGAGTTCCAATCTATCTTCACATGCCCTACATATTATGAGATACGTGGTCGATATCATTGTTTGTATCGGGACACCCCCATTACCCTTAGTACCTTTTTGGAGTATCAGGATCCTAGATGTGTCGGCCTTTTACTACGAGAGATGCTTATGTTGAGAGCCTCTTTGATACCTTTGGAGGGTATTAATGATTCTGGCCAACAGCTTATTACTACCTTCTTTCAGAAGCGCGAGCGTGTTGACCTATCAGATGATGAGGCAGTCATACCAGTGAGGACGAAGGCCTGCGTGCTCAGCCACCACCTCCTGCCAGATCTACACGAGCCTACAGAGCTACCAGAGCTCCTCGACGCCAGCCACAGATCACAGCTTCTATGGGTATCAGACGTTTTTTTTGAGATTGATATTTTATTCTTCCTTTAACTTTCCTCAGCATAGCAGGCGGTTAAGCTCTAGCACCTGTACCTTCTTCAGAGCTGGAGGTTAAGCTCTTTTATGCTTTTTATGATTCCATGTTCGATATGTCTTCTGACTAGCTAGAGAGATTTCTATACTGTTTTTTCCACTTAGACTAGCATTCTTTTATGTTGCCCGACATGGACAGTGCTTCTATGAGATGTGTACTTATTTCTTATGTGCTGTTGTAAAGCTACCTTTACAAGCTTTACTTCCGGCGCCAGCTATGTCCCCGGCGCCAGCAGCGCCCTTGCTGCTCCCGGCGCCGGCGCCGCTCCCGGCGCCACTGTGACCAAAATCCAGTCGGCGCCAAGTTCCTATGGCTGAAAATCTTTGATCGGTTCTAGCGGAGTCCAGAGAGCTCAGATCGATGTGCAATCACCTCACACGATCTAGGCATGATTAAAGGAAGCCTGGGGATCAATAAAATCTAGAGAGAGAAAATGACTTTCTAGAAAGAGAAAATCCTAGAGAGAGAAAAAACGTGCTTTACCAGCTTGGGTAGAGTGCTTGGTATGAGGGGGGGTGCCGAATCACACCAATACTATAGGGGAGTGCGGGTTGCGACTCAGGGCGAGCTCCAACCAAGTCTCAGCCTCCCTTGCTGGAATGTTGTCATGGCTCTCGCCTTGGCATGCTAGCGCCCCGGAGACTAGGGTCGGTCACACACTTGAAATGTAACCTTCTCAGATTTATCAATAAAGTGGGATTTTCCTCAAACTGACTCTGATTACCTTCTGGGTTTCAGTGTTCGGTAAAAGCGCCAGTTGTAAGGCCGCTTTCAAAATTTTTAACTTGGCACATAGCTGAGGGTCGTATCCTGGGACGCCAGCGGTATGCCGTCGGGACCATTCGGTCCGTGGCGCCAGCGGTATGCTGTCGGGACCATTTGGTCCAAAGAACTGGTTGTTTCCATATCTGTCGCGGCTTGTGGTTCTGAGTGTTCCTTGCATGAACGTGAATGGGTTAAGCTCTTGGGGAACGGGCTCTAACCTGTCGGCTGAGTTGGATGGCTTGCTTGGGTGGATGTTACCTGTTTATGGCTGTCAAGTCTGGCGTGGCGCCAGGTTGGCTTCCAGCGCTCGTGACGAAGCTTTCAGTTGGTTAAGTCTGATGTAAGTCAGACCGCTTGCTTGGAATGGATGTTACTCGTTTGTAACGAAGCTTCGAGTTGGTTAAGTTTGATGTATGTCGGGCGACTTGCTTGGAGGGAAGTCACCCACGTCGGGACCCCCGATCTGGCATGGCGCCAGGTTGGATCTCAATGTTGGTTTTCGGAACTTCAAGTTAGTTAAGTCTGATCGTTGTTGGCGAGTTGGCTGCTTGTATGTCAAGTGGGTTTGGATGGCAAGAGTTGAAGGCTGGGAAGCTAAGTCGTGGTTCCCGGCTCCCTTTGGGATGCCTGCGCTACATGTGGTATCAGAGCCGACTGGCCGGTCAGCTATGCGGATCTCACGGAAATGGCCACGGTTTGGGGTTCATCAAGACAACTGTTGTGCAAGGTGCTGCCCATAGTGTAAGCACGGGTGCGTCCACGGTCGGGGTGGTCGGCAGAACGGGGGACTTGATGAGTCAAGGTGCTGCCCTTGAGGTGTAAGCACGGTCAGTTCTCGTGGTTCGGGCCTGGCGTTGTCTGCACGTAGGACGGATGAGGCAAAGTGCTGCCTAGGGAGGTGAAAGCACGGTCTGTACCTTGTGGGGTGCGGGGCGACATATTCGAACTGTACGGGTTAACCATTGATACAGAGATGCTGCTCGAATTCGGGTGTAAAGCACGGGTGGTTAGCTGCCGGTGCGGGATAGCTGCCGATCGTTTAGCTATAAGGGCTATCGACCAAAAAGTGGTGGGGCGTGACTGAGGCAATGTGCTGATTAATGGTGAAAGCACGGATGGTTGGAGGGGTGTCCTATGTGGGCTGATTCCGTGATTGATTTGTATGGGCGCGGCCAGGCAAAGGTCCGTTGGCAGGACCATCTCAAAGGGGGACCTTGTCTTTGTTACTTGTTAGTAAACCTGCCTGAGTGTCTTACTTGTACGTATTCGTGGTGAGTCTTAGTACTCGTGCTTTGCCTGGTTTGCATGATTGCTTGTGATACAAGGAGCTGATGGCTCGAGAAGGAACCTTTTCTTTTGAAGGCTGATACCATCAAACAAAGAGGACTACAAAATCTGTGGGGCGGATTTGCAGTTCAAGTACTCACACGTGAACGACAACGAAACGACTCAATGTTTGCAAAGGATGGATGGCTAGCCTGTTTCTTGGGTTAGTTTCATTTGCGACAACGCCCACCAGACGCAAGCAGGAAGTCAAAAGTTGGAAAGGGCCATTTCAGGGGAGATCTTCTATGGAGCAGTTGGTCTTCATTTTGGGACGGCCACCTTCGGAACTGAAACTCACTGAGCATGGGCGATATCCAGAATCTGTGCGGCGGATTTGCAGTTCAAGTACTCGCACGTGAACGACAACGAAATGACTCAATGTTTGCAAAGGATGGATGACTAGCCTGTTTCTTGGGTTAGTTTCATTTGGGACAATGCCCACCAGACGCAAGCAGGAAGTCAAAAGTTGGAAAGGGCCATTTCAGGGGAGATCTTCTATGGAGCAGTTGGTCTTTATTTTGGGACGGCCACCTTCGGAACTGAAACTCACTGAGCATGGGTGATATCCAGTATCAGTTGGGTTTTTCCTCAAAGGGGAAAAGACTAGGATCCTCTTCAGAGATTGGCAACAAGTTGGATCGAGCCATAATCCTAGCAGATGGGAAGCAAAGTGTTGGAAAGGCTTTTTGTCCGAAGAACTCTACTCTAAGTCCGATCAGCTGATTTATTAAGTGGAGGGGAACTATCACACCACACACCTCTCTCTTTGGGCAAATTTTGAATGAAAGTTGATCAAAATGGGGGCAAATTCAAGGTGACCTAGCCATACTCACACGAGGAGACTGGCGAACTTTGGACCTAATAAGTTGACAAGTTTTTGTTGGGAAAGGAAAGCTTGTTATAGGCTTTCTCTGGACCAGCAATGATGAGGAAACATATGAGTACGCTGGCTTGTGTTACGTGTAAGGCAGCTGATCAATGAAGGAACTGTGAAAGTTGAGTCTTGCATGAAAGGCTTGGTATTTCAAACGGACGTTAAGGGACAGTTCGCGTTGAGATCGGATTAGTGCAAACTCTGGGTGCATGTTTCTGATTCAAAGAGAGCTACTTGAAGCCAAGCTCGATGTACACTTCTTGTTTTGACTGTGAGGCAACTGACCGGTGATGAAATTGTGAAAGTCAAGTTTTGCGCGACGGACATGGTGCTTCAAACAAACGCGAAGAGATAGTTCGGATGCGGATCAAACTGGTGCGACCCTTTGGCTTTCCACGAGGTCAATGGTTACATTTGGGCTGATTCAAAGAGCTACTTCAAGCTAAGTGAGAGGTGCATTGCGGAGTACTCAATCTTTGCCTACCTTAAAGAGCCAAGATGGAAAAGTATCAAGATCAGGCTGGGACAAGGAGAGAAATCAAGGTGGAGAAGCAACAAGGCACGGAGTGGACCATAAAGTGGGCAATCAAACGATAAATCCTTCGGCTCAGGGAGCCTTGATACCTGTGCGGAACTGAACAAATCTGGAGCTCAGGGAGCTCAACACAAAGTGCATCAAGGACAAATCAGGAGCTCAAAGGAGTTCCAAAGTCGAAAAGTCAAAAGCGACAGGGGCGAACATTTCAAAGAAAGGCCTCTGTCACCAGTTAATAAGGTTCTCGGGTTTTACGAAAGCGATATCAAATCTACGCTTTTCCCAGACAAAGATATATTTTCAAGTTGTGTAATTTTTCAGTACAAAGAGCTGAGCCTCCGACTTGTGGCGTGCCAGCTTCAATGTTAATAAAAAGTGGCCAGTAAATTGAGTACTGTGCCAAGTAGCTTAAATGTATAGTCATTTTAATTGGGAGACACCTATACTTTAATCTGACATCTGATGAGGACATCAGATTTTATAAAGGTGGGGTGGATGTTGTAAAGCTACCTTTACAAGCTTTACTTCCGGCGCCAGCTATGTCCCCGGCGCCAGCAGCACCCTTGCCGCTCCCGGCGCCAACGGCGCCGGCGCCGCTCCCGGCGCCACTGTGACCAAAATCCAGTCGGCGCCAAGTTCCTATGGCTGAAAATCTTTGATCGGTTCTAGCGGAGTCCAGAGAGCTCAGATCGATGTGCAATCACCTCACACGATCTAGGCATGATTAAAGGAAGCCTGGGGATCAATAAAATCTAGAGAGAGAAAATGACTTTCTAGAAAGAGAAAATCCTAGAGAGAGAAAAAACGTGCTTTACCAGCTTGGGTAGAGTGCTTGGTATGAGGGGGGGTGCCGAATCACACCAATACTATAGGGGAGTGCGGGTTGCGACTCAGGGCGAGCTCCAACCAAGTCTCAGCCTCCCTTGCTGGAATGTTGTCATGGCTCTCGCCTTGGCATGCTAGCGCCCCGGAGACTAGGGTCGGTCACACACTTGAAATGTAACCTTCTCAGATTTATCAATAAAGTGGGATTTTCCTCAAACTGACTCTGATTACCTTCTGGGTTTCAGTGTTCGGTAAAAGCGCCAGTTGTAAGGCCGCTTTCAAAATTTTTAACTTGGCACATAGTTGAGGGTCGTATCCTGGGACGCCAGCGGTATGCCGTCGGGACCATTCGGTCCGTGGCGCCAGCGGTATGCTGTCGGGACCATTTGGTCCAAAGAACTGGTTGTTTCCATATCTGTCGCGGCTTGTGGTTCTGAGTGTTCCTTGCATGAACGTGAATGGGTTAAGCTCTTGGGGAACGGGCTCTAACCTGTCGGCTGAGTTGGATGGCTTGCTTGGGTGGATGTTACCTGTTTATGGCTGTCCAGTCTGGCGTGGCGCCAGGTTGGCTTCCAGCGCTCATGACGAAGCTTTCAGTTGGTTAAGTCTGATGTAAGTCAGACCGCTTGCTTGGAATGGATGTTACTCGTTTGTAACGAAGCTTCGAGTTGGTTAAGTTTGATGTATGTCGGGCGACTTGCTTGGAGGGAAGTCACCCACGTCGGGACCCCCGATCTGGCATGGCGCCAGGTTGGATCTCAATGTTGGTTTTTGGAACTTCAAGTTAGTTAAGTCTGATCGTTGTTGGCGAGTTGGCTGCTTGTATGTCAAGTGGGTTTGGATGGCAAGAGTTGAAGGCTGGGAAGCTAAGTCGTGGTTCCCGGCTCCCTTTGGGATGCCTGCGCTACATGTGCCCTTGGGCACCCAACAAACATTAATATAATCTCTCTCTCTCTCTCTCTCTCTCTCTCTCTCTCTCTCTCTCTCTCTCTCTCTCTCTCTCTCGGGCGCAGGGTAGCGTGGTCTGCTGCCCCGCGGCCTGTTTTCTAGTTGTTTAAAAAGAAAAAACGTGTCCGCGTCCGGACGTCAGATGCGGACGCAAAATGGCTGCATCCGGGGTGGATGCGCATGTCTGGCTTACATGTATGGGTTTAGTGACTCGGATTGGGGTGGTGACCAAGACACGCGACGCTTTACAAGTAGTAATTGTTTTTTTTTGGTGATTCGCTATTTCATGGTTAAGTAAAAAACAGCCCACCGTAGCTACTTCCTCTTGTGAAGCAGAATATAGAGCGGATTTTACAGCCACTACGGAATGTTTATGGCTGAGGAGATTACTTGGCGACATGAAGTTTGGGCATCAATCTGCCACACCTCTCTTTTCCGATAGACAAAGTGCTATTGCGATTGCGAAGAATCCAGTCTTTCATGCAAGGACCAAGCACATTGAGATCCACTATCATTATGTTCGAGAGAGACTTCTTGAGGGAGACATTGATCTCGAGTATTGTCCCACAGAGGATAATGTACCTATATATATTCATGTATCTTCTTCACTATTTGTGTATGCAAGCATAGATCTATTCTTCTTGGAGAGAAGAGAGTCTTTAAGGAGGGCGACCAGCCATCTCCTCCCTGTGTGTTTGAGATTCTTTATGTTAAATGCTTTGTTGTTTGATTTATGATTTTCAACAAAAGAACGATAAACTTCATGAAAGTTAGGACAAGTAAGATAAGCAAAAGGTAACGCATCAAACCAAAGGCGGAATGGTAGCAACAAGACTATGTAACAAAGCAGGAAGATGAGATATGGCGTTAGTGACGACATTAGAATGACCAGGCCAATGTAAAATATTAGAATGAAAGGATTGTACAAACTACAACCAACGATACTGACGGTCACTAAGGTCTCTACATCACGTCGAAGAGCATCAAAGGTTGTTTGACAATTAAGAGTCCAAACAAAAGAGTGGGATTTTTTGAGAAGTGCATGGAGAGGAGCGGCAACAGTGGAGAAATGTGGAATAGGATGATGAAGGTGAGTGGCCAAACCAAGAAACATACGAACGTAGTGAACATTAGTAGGCCGAGGCCAATCTTGAATGACCTGGACCTTATGAGGGCCAAGTCGAATACGACAAGCACAAATAAGAAAACCTAAAAACTCAATCTTAGAAACAACAAAGAACACTAAAACAACTTATCAAGCAACTGATGAGTGACAAGTAATTGAAAAATAGAGGGAAGATGGGAAACATGATGGGAAAGAGATACGAAGAATAAGAATATCATCAAAGTAAACAACACAACAACCAGTAAGGGGACGCACAACATTCTGGAAAGTAGGAGGACCATCAGTAACGCCAAAAGGAAGAACACGAAACTCCTAAAGAGCAAGGTAAGTACGAAAAGCAGTCTTGTACTCATCAAAAGGGTGCATCATAATCTGATGGTATCTGGAACGAAGGTCAATCTAGTGGTAGGGGCACTCGCCATTTCATTTTGATCATACCACCACATATACGCCTTTTCGCACAAGAAAATGAGGGCAATCTCCATCTTTGTATTGTCTGGTAAATTGTGCATGGAAAAATGGCTATTCTTGATGCCAATCCTTTTTGTTGCCTAAAAAGAAATACGAGTCAAACCTGAAACACAAAATGGCTGGCCATGACTGGCTAAGATTATGCCATTCCTACTTGGCGGCCCAGCCCTAGATTTCATTCTAGGAGTAAGCACATTGAAATTAAATATCATTATGTTAGAAGCAAAAATCTCAACAAAGAGGTAAGCTTAGAGTAATGTCAAATGCCATACATGACTGTAGATATATTCACCAAGGCATTGAGCAATGATGCACACAGTAGGTTTTATACTTTGCTGGGGTTGTTGGATTTATTCCTCTCTCCCTAAATCCCATAGTTAATCTAGATTCATTCTTGTTGCTGCAACATCTCCAAGATTTGGTTTTTTAGGGAATTAATTGCTTGAATCAAATAGAGTTGTTTAATTTCAACTGCGAGCCACAATGAGGTTTCTCACCAATGGCTACATTGGCCTCCATTGTGCATTAAGGGAGGTTCACATAGAAAAACTCCAATAGTTAATTTAGAAAATAGCTTAGACAACTTGATGCACCTCATCTCTAAACCCATTTAAAAAAGTGAAGCAAAAGTAATTCGGGAGTGGCGCTTATACCCCCTCTTTTTCCACCTCCTTTGACTTTAACTAGGTGGTGGGCCCAAAGGGCACCACCTAAGGCTCCACCCTGCCCATAGGTCACCTACTCACTACCTCCCACCTTGGGTCAAGCCTATCCCCCAACTTCATGGTCATCCCCCAGGTCACTTGACCATGTGACCTCCTAAACCTTATTGGTACCATATGGGTGGCTCTCAACCATAGTAACAATCGCAGGTACATTGTAGGTACAACAAGGAGCGATGGAGATAGGAGGGAGATACAGAAAAGGTCTTCAAGGAAGGAGGGAGAAGTACATCTTCCTTTCATTCCTTTGTGTGTTTTTCACTAGGAACAAATATTAGTAAGAAATGCTAACTTGTACTTGGAAGGGGAGGGGGGGGTTATGATTCCCCCCCCTCTCCTCTATACCCTCTTTTATACAACAAGCGTAGCTCAGCTGGGTGGAGTATTGAGGTACAAACCTGCCCACCCTCCAACTTAGGGGGAGGGGACTTCCTCTCCCCTCCTACTTGCAGCCTGCTACACAAGTGTAGTCATCATCCAAGGCTATTAAGTCCAAATGCTTAATGTTGGGTGTCTATTGATAGCTCATGAATATCAAAGGTGTATTTTGTGTTAAGGGAGAACTCAGCAACTTGTGCTGCTTTGCAAAAGGTTATGCAGATGCATGGCAATATTTTGTTGGGATCTTAGTTAGAGCTTGATAATCAGTTGACAACTTGATTCTTTAACTTCAAATCTATATGTGATAGTTTTTTAATGTGCTTATAATATTGTAGAAATATTTCTTGTTTTCATTTTTTTTTAGTAGGTTGAGCGCTAGTGGATTTTCTTCGACAATTGTATCGTTTCTTGCAATTGGAAGTGACTGTGAAGTTCAACTTTTGTCTATGGGTTCATGCAGGTGGAAAATTTGTTCTACAATGTTATTGCTCGAAAGAAGGCTTTCAAAAATCCTAGTGAAGAGTATTCTCGAATTTTGGATGTGATAAGTCGTTATGCCATACAAAAAATTGGTGTCAGTTTCTCTTGTAAAAAGGTTAGCTTTTCAAAAGATCAGTATGGTATATAATTGTTGTTTTTGCACGTTAGTGATGTCAAAACTTGCTATTATAAGTCTAAAACGTTGAAGTTCTTTTTATTGTGGCTTAATGTTTTGTCATTTTTGTGTTGGTATGTTGATTTGGTTCTTTAATTGTGTCTTCTTAACAAGTGATGGGTTTTCTATCGATCTGTAAGGTCAACTAATGTAAAGTTGAAGTACTGTCTTATATGGTCTACTTTTATTGCGTTAGATGGATGTCAAAAATTATCGATCTTTACTAGATTGTAGAACATAACTCAATACTGTTTTTCCAAATTTCTTTGGAGCTTCATGTCTATTGTTTCAGTCATGCAATGGATGGTAGGTTGATGGTGTAATTCTTTTTGATGGACTCTATGAGGATGAGGATTGCATGCTTCTTAATGTTGGAGAGTACCTTGGATCCATATCAACAATAAGTTGTAGCACATCTGTTGCTCTAACATGCTCAATAGCTTCAATCCACGTCTTCCAATCGTTCTACATTCTTGTCCCATTCTTAATTGTGGATGGATTTTACAAAGTATGACCTCCATCATAGGCAACATCACCATCAAAAGGATGGGCTTTATTGCCACTCAATTCACTAACAATGAGAGCCATACCATTCTAATGCCCCCTCCCTAATGGGGCTTAATGCTGCATGGGTGATTATAATCATCCTCTTTAACATTCTTTTTCCCCAACATCTTAGAGGCAGGAGGAAAGGTATTGGACCAATCTCTTTGATGTCTATATGAAATAGGGAGACTTGCTACATGAAAGGAAATGTTATCATGGTATAACATCCTTAGAACGTCCTAGTCAATTCTTCATCGACCTGGCTCTTACTCCCTAAGTTGCAAGGTGGTTTGCGTCATAAATCCAGAATGTGAATACAAGGAACTAGAAGTAGCAGCATGAATTGGACATGAAGGACATGAAGAAGACATTGGACTTTATTGTGCCATTTGCTTCAAGTCCACACTCCTATGAATGCAAGATTATGGTGAAGATGGAATCCTCCTAGAAGGTCAATGGATCTTGGACACATAGCTTTTGCTATATTCATACATGTTACAATGGCTTGAAGCATAGTAAACTTATTTGGCAAACATTTTTGTATATTGTAGTGCCCTTCTTTGGAGTGCTACCAAGTCCACCACCATATGAAGGTGCACATGATCTATCCCACCAGTTCCTTGCAACACTTGCGCCTCCAACTTGTACATCCTCCCTTACTTGGACATGAGCTATTCATAGTTACCTCAACCCCCTATGTCGAGGCCCCATATGTTGTCCTCTTCGGGTCTTCACATCAAGCTCCAACTTGAGCCTTTACTATTGATGATTGTAGAGGTTGTTGTCTTGTTGGCCGCTTCACTAAGGACTCTTGTCAGCTTACTTTGAAGTTCATTTTCAAAAAGGCCATGCAAGATTTCTTCTGTCCTTTTGCTTGGAACTTGCTTTATTGCTTATACTTAAAAAAATTGATGTCCTGTGTGCAATGCTTTTTGATATGCAATACATCCATCACAAATTGCTTGAATCTCCTCGCTTAATGCAGGTCTTAAATGTGGTCCATAGGGGGGATAAGGTTTCTAATCACCTATGGGTAGTCAATTCTTCTACCACTGCATAATATTGTAAAAAAGATAGGTGTACAATCACTAGAATATTTATCTGCTTGAATATCAAATAAAACATAGTTTGAATCTTGCTTCAATGGGTTCGAATTGTTTCATGGCAAAACAATTTCAAGATTTGCAATCTTAATAAAAAAAAGCAGTAAAAAAAGTTGATTCAAAATTAATTTGAACAAAATCAAAATATTTTTTAATCTTGTTTTTTTTAACTATCCAATGACAATAAGAAATAATCTGCGGTGTTACAATAGGTGACCTGAATGAAGTTGGAATATAGAATTTTGCCTCCAAATTAAGGAGAAAACACTAACTAGACTTCTGCAGCAGCTGAATGAGGATAACGATGATGAATAAAAAGTTACTGGCAATTCCAAACACTAGGGAAGTTTGATTTTTCAGCTAAAAAAGAACTATTGTACGAAGGGGAAATTAGACGTGATTTTGAGGGGTCTGTACCATTAAAATATAGGGACTAGTGGCTCAAGTATTGGTGGACAAATGGAAAGCCAGAAATACAACACAATACATCATTTTCAAGTGGCTTGCCATGGAAAACCAAATGATGCAGATGCCACACGAACAATTCATGCCAAAAGGTGAAAAATTTGTTGCAACAAGCTGTATAAAGGGATCTGCAGTGTCTTTACCCACAAGTTTCAAGATTGGAAAAACTGCAATGTCTCGAAAGGAAATGCAACTGAATCAAACATATGGGATCAAAGTACAACCCTTAGAAACCCATTCTGACTCTTTTGGGCCGAAACGTACTGTATGTTCCGGAACATACTGGGTCGGAACGTACTAAATAGCTGTATTTTTTATACACATGTATTGTATAGAGGAAGAAGATGCAGAGGTTCTGTTTGCAAATGCAAAGCAAATACTCAACCAAGTCTTTCAAAAATCTTGTATCCATTTTCTCTGTTTTATTGTGAAACCACCTAGTCATAATTTGTCACTATAGGCCAATTTAAGAGGCCAAAATGAGGGCTGGGTATCTAAATCGCTTATTACGGACCAATAATAATTCACTAACCAATCAATAGTGGGCCCCTAGGGAGCAAAGCATAAGGTCTGATTGTCAGGTAATATTACAAGGAACAGAGGCCAAGTAACTGTTTGTAATATTCCTGTAACCGCATATAACACCAGTGTTTGTGTATGTTGTGCTAGTATCTACGGGTGTGTGCATGCGTGCAGGCGTATGTGGATACATGGGTGGGTTGATTGGGTGTTGAGGGGTTTGCGTGTGTGTCTGTGTGTGCGCGCGGGTGTGTCCAGTGCTATAGTGCAGAGATTGGTATCATATAAGGATATGTTTGTTCAATAAGCATCAATTTTCAGCCCTTGCAAAATGCGTGATATATTTTATCTGCTCTGTCAGCATGGTGACAGTCGTACCGATATTCATACGGATTCAACTTCTTCAAGGACGGATGCTATTCGAGCCGTTTATGGTCCAGGTGTTGCGAGAGAGCTGGTCTCTGTCACAGCTTCAGATGATGATCCTTCACATTCTATTTTCAAGATGGATGGCTACATTTCAAGTGCAAATTACAGTGCTAAGAAAACAACCATGGTTCTTTTCATAAATGGTAAAGGCTTTGTTTCCACGATGAGAGAGAGAGAAGAAAGAAAGCTTTATTAATGTCTTTTCCATGCCAAAGGCATATAAGACAAAAAAGTACATATCAAGTGTGTGGTTCAAATAGGAGCGTGTAAAACGTCTCCGATAACAATAAAGAAAACTCATATGAAGTGTAGCTACTAAAAACAGCTACCAATATCTGATAACTGCTATTAACTGCTAATGACAAAATGTAACTATGATGTTGGTGATGGTATACATGTTTATTCTCATCATTAAATCATCAAATCAAATCCTGCTGCCACTGGAGAGAGAGAGAGAGAGAGAGAGAGAGAGAGAGAGAGAGAGAGAGAGAGAGAGAGAGAGAAAAGCAAACGGGGTTTCAACTTGTCATGGGAAAAAATTGTAACCACATTTGCTTGTGACTCTGGAATGCTTAGTGTTGTAATTAAATGCTTGATGCTTGCAGATCGTTTGGTAGAATGCAGCTCCCTCAAGTGTATATATATCAAGTGTGTGGTGCAAATAGGAGCGTGTAAAACGTCTCCGATAACAATAAAGAAAACTCATATGAAGTGTAGCTACTAAAAACAGCTACCATCTAATAGCTTCCAATATCTGATAACTGCTATTAACTGCTAATGACAAAATGTAACTATGATGTTGGTGATGGTATACATGTATATTCTCATCATTAAATCATCAAATCAAATCCTGCTGCCACTGGAGAGAGAGAGAGAGAGAGAGAGAGAGAGAGAGAGAGAGAGAGAGAGAGAGAAAAGCAAACGGGGTTTCAACTTGTCATGGGAAAAAATTGTAACCACATTTGCTTGTGACTCTGGAATGCTTAGTGTTGTAATTAAATGCTTGATGCATGCAGATCGTTTGGTAGAATGCAGCTCCCTCAAGAAGGCAATTGAAGTAGTTTATGCTGCAATTCTGCCTAAAGCATCCAAACCATTTTTGTACATTTCTATTGCCATGCCTCCCGAGCATGTGGATATCAACATTCACCCAACCAAAAGAGAGGTGAACACTGTATACCTTTTTGATCTGTTTCCTTGAAAGGCTTTTATTTTTCTATGTCAGATCCATTATTTTAAATCTCTTCCTACCATCTTCAGGGTTACTTAACATCCTCCCTTGTCGGGAATCGGCTACCAGCCTGACAAGGAAGGAGCAAGTCTTTTTAAAAGTGCTGGTCTCTGCACAGCATACAATCACAGATCCACAACACTATGTCCCTTCCTACTCACATTTTTCAGCATCATGTACCTATCTGACAAGAAAAAGCAAGGCTCACTTATATTATTTGTGTATGTGACAACCTGATATTTTTTATCAATTAAACTATTATGGGAGCAACGATGTACTGGAAACTGTTATGTGCAAAAGTTGTACAACATCTATTATGATGCCATTTCTAAGGATTGTCTAAGCTAAGCAGCTGATGCTGGATACATTCTGGCTGTATCATCATTCATGAGCTAATTATTACATAAGTTTGTTCACATAAAAGCACCTAATGTGTAGGAACCAAGCATCAGGCTTTTAACAGATGGCTATATTAAAATAGAGGCTGTCAAAGATACATGCTTGATAATTTAACTTGAAAGCATCTATACGAGAGAATCAGCAGACTTTTATGAAGTCTTTTGATGGGTATTCAGTGCATGGCTTTGTAGTGACCTTGCTCTTTCAATAATTGGGATATTGTCTACCGTTCCATGAGCTTACAGAACGTGACTGACAGTTTGAAATTTTCTTTTGACGAGCAAATCCACCAAAGGAGCAATGGCTGGGAAATCGAATCTGTGAGTTTAATCGAGTGAAAATGGCTGTTTGCTTCGATTTCAGGTTAGCTTTTTGAATCAAGAGAGCCTGATTGATAGCATTCAAAAGGCAATCGAAGCAAAACTTATGCAATCCAATACAACTCGAACCTTTTACACACAGGTACTGGAGTTGTTTGATTTCAATAGCAAAATACAACAATAAATAAGATTTGTGACTCTATTCTTTCTAAATTTTGCTAGCTTTTTTTTTATGGATTAATCCAGCCATATCATCCATTGTCAATCGACAGCTATTTTAGCATGAATACCAAAATACTCCTTATTCTCTCGAATACTTCGTTGCAACGTATGTAAGGGGTACAGGATCCAGATAGTCATCCTCCACGTATTTGGTCATAACAACAGCCAAAAATGCCGTATGCAAATGTATGTGAGCCTTTTAGGGCCTGTATCCTGCCGCAATTCACGTTTTTTGGGCTTTGGCAATCATCTAAAATAAGCACTTTAGAATATAGAGCTCTTTCTTGTGGTATTATAGATACACAGTACAATTCTGCAATACATTATCCTAACATAAGCCCTAAAATTTTTAATCAAAATTTGTTTAAAATGTATGTCTTTAGAAATTTGAAAATTTTGATGACATGGCGTAATCATCCGTATGCTATTCGAAACATTGGTATGCATTTTTGTTTCAAGGTGCTGTATTGAAAACTTTTTCGTATTCTGGTAAGTGTGTATTGTAGTTAATGCACATTCTCCATGAGAATCAATATTAAAGCAAGAGGACCGAGCAATGTTCAGTCAGAATGTGTTCAATGGGTGCTGAGGCAAG
Source organism: Diphasiastrum complanatum (assembly GCA_029204225.1). NCBI lineage: Eukaryota > Viridiplantae > Streptophyta > Lycopodiopsida > Lycopodiales > Lycopodiaceae > Diphasiastrum > Diphasiastrum complanatum. Next base: position 26,363,826 of record CM055092.1, read on the forward strand.
CAATGCATCTTTCTGTCTAGTATCCATCTGGGCAGATCTTCTGGAATGGATCCTCGAGATCATATAGCACATAGGCTTTCTCACCTTCACTATACCCAAGGAAGATACACTTCACGCATTTTGCATCAAGTTTCTTCCGCAAGTCCTTTGGTACATGTGCATAGGCTGTGCACCCAAATACACAAAAGCTGCCCACTTTGGGCTTGTTGCCACTATACGCTTCTTCAGGCGTGATTCCTTCAACCACTTTGGTTGGGCTTCTATTCAATAGAAAAACAGAAGTTGCTACCACTTCCGCCCAAAAGGAATTTGGCAACCCCTTTGCCTTGAGCATGCTCCTTGCACACTCAACCATAGACCTGTTTTTACGCTAGCCACGCCGTTCTGCTGCGGTGTATGTGGAGCGGCAAACTGTCCCTTTATCCCACATTCCTTGCAAAGGTCTTTGAACTCATAAGAAATATACTCACCACCCTTATCTGACCTGAGAGTCTTTAGCCTCTTTCCTGTGTGATTTTCCACCAAAGCTTTCCATTGTTTGAAGTATTTGTAAACTTTAGATTTTTGTCTCAGAAAATAGATCCATACTTCTGTGAGAAGTCATCTACGAAGGTCATGAAATAGTACGCCCCCCCTGCTGATCTGGTCTGCATGGTACCGCACAAATCTGAATGCACATGCTCAAGAATGCCCTTGGCCCTTTTTCCTTCGGAAACCTTTGCCTTTGTTGCTTTCCTAGCGCACAAGCCTCACATGTATCTGAAGAAGACTTAATGCTAGGAAGATCTACTACCATATTGTGCTTGTTACAGTTTGTAGTTTACAATTGTGTTGTTCATCTTTTTATGCGTAGTGTTTTTTTCTTGGAGACGTTTATATACGCTCCCATGGTTACCACATACTTGATATGTACTCTTATTGGTCTTTTATGCTTTTTGGCATGGAAAAGACATTAATAAAGCTTCTTCTTTTTCTTCTCTCTCTCTCTCTCTCTCTCTCTCTCTCTCTCTCTCTCTCTTCGAGATGGCTTCATGCGGATCAGTCCCTCGCGCTACTCCCCCATCTACGGCACCCATCCTATACACTCCCTCCAAATCAACCGAACTATTTTCCTCATGGGAAGCTGACCAAATGAAAGCAGATTTCTAGCTTTTGAGCACTTGTTTCCTCACACTTTCTTCATGACCAGGGTTGTCGACTATCGTGGTTCTCTCAGGCATCCCATTTCCTCCTTGAGTCATTTGGTACCTCCATTACAGAGCTCCCCTTAGGCACTCATCAGTATATCACCACGAGAGGAGAGACTATGCCTGTTGTGTCCCCTACATGAGATAGAGTCCGAGGAGCATTTCATCTTCAGATGCCCCATATATTATGAGATTAGAGGGAGATATCATTGTTTATTCCGTGACACGCCTACTACACTCAGAGCACTGATGGGATATGAGGACTCTCGCTGTGTTGCACTCATGCTACGAGAGATGGTGTTGCTGCGCCAGGATATGTACCAGACAGCTCACTAGCCACATCCTAGCTCTCAGGAACAGATTATGTCTTTCTTCACCAGGACACGGACACGGCCCGACGACGATGACGACGACATACCACCTCACCGATGTCAGAGATAGTGTATCACTCATAGTCATGCATCAGTTCACACTTCTCGTCTTGTTACGAGAGTACACAGTTTTCACCCTCCTAGACGACGTCAGCGACGGTCCATACCTCCTGATACAGCTCGTATTACGTCTTTTTTCAGCAGCAGCACTATATGACACTATCTGATACTACCTTACTCTACTCTACTCGTGGCAGCTATCTGATACTATCTGATACTACTCTACTCTACTCTACTCTACTCCTGGCAGCTATTCTTGCTCCCACTTATGGATAGTTGGCAGTCTGTAGTTTACAGTTATATTACTCATTTCTCTTTTATGCATAGCTTTTTTTTTCTTGGAGACGTTTATATACGCTCCCATGGTTTTCACATACTTGACATGTACTCCTTTTGGTCTTATATGCCTTTTGGCATGGAAAAGACATTAATAAAGCTTTCTTTCTTTCTCTCTCTCTCTCTCTCTCTCTCTCTCTCTCTCTCTCTCCAGCGATGGTGATCCTCCACCGCTCCTCCATCACCGCCCTCCTCCATGGCCCGAAAAACCAGGGTGAGCCCTTGCTCCCCCAACCCCCCCCGCCCCCCTCCATCTCCTCCTACCTCATCCTGCACTCCACCTGCTGCCGCCCTCCACCCTACCCCTGCCCCACCGCTCCACCTGCTGCACCTCCCCCACCCGTTCCACCTGCTGTCGCCCTCTAGCTCTCCCCCTCCACCCCACATGCTGCCTCCGCCCCACCCAATGCCTCCGCACCTGCTGCCTCCGTCCCTGCTGCCTCCGCCCCACCTGCTACCTCCGCCCCACCGGTTGCCGCCCTCCATTCTACCTCCTCTGCCCCTGCTGCTGCCCTCTCTATTGTTGTGCAACAGGAGCTTCCCCCTACTGCTGCGCAGCAGGTTCCCCCCCCCCCCCCCCCCCCCCCCCCCTTCTCCTCGCTTCCCACTCCGGCCCTTCTCCTTCATCTCCTGTCCCTTCCACTCCCATCCCTGCCAACGCTGCCTTGGACACCCCCTTTCTATCCAACGCAGACTACACCACCTCCAAATCCTTCGAAAATTTTCTAGCCTACCAATTGAAAGAGCTGAAAGCAGATGTACAAACCTTGAAACTGGAAATCATACATCTACGCATAGAGAACCAACAACTTCGGATAGAAATGGATAACAAGTGTGCTTCCCAGCCGCAAGCAGAGACAATGACGAAGTTACAAGACCTGGAACAGCAGTTGAGCCAACACAAAGAATCGACCAAAACATGGGCTTCTACTCTCACCAATGGTAAAGGTACCAGCCCACCTTGGACAGCCGATGGCGGAAGTAAGTCTGCCCCTCTTTCATCGTTCATTTCCGCTACTCTTACGGAAGAAAAACTTTGAGATTCCAAGGCTCTCAATAATAGGGTACGAGGCATTGTCGATACCCAAAACGCCATTGAAGAAGCAAAAAGATTTCTATGTACCACCCTTGGACACAATGTAGATGGTTTTGATACAGCATGGCGCACCAAAAAAGACACCACTACTTTGGTCCTCCGCTTTAAGTCACTTAGGTATCGTAAAGAAACCTTACGGAAAAGAGCCAAGTTGAAAGACACCAAGATCTTCATGGATGATGACCTTACCTATATACAGGTTGACGAAAGACGTCAAGCATTCCAAACCGCCAAAGCTACTGGAAGATGAGTGATCTATCGAGATGGAGTTGTTCGGTACCTCAATGGTACTACATCCGGAAACAGCCTATAGGAAATTGGGGTCCCTGGGCATGGGAGCATCCCAGGACCCCCTCCACACCACTTGCAGCTTGGAGTATGGAACTGCAACAACATACACTCACCATCCACGGCTGGAGATCTTATCGACTTCATCACAGATAGAGATATACTTTTCTTTATGGAGACACTTGAGAGCCCAAAGCGAGGACTACCCACATTTGTAGGCTACAGATGGGATTCAATTTACAGGACAGAGACGCGATCAGCGAGTGGCAGAGGTTCAGGTGGAGTGGCATGTCTTTATCGGGAGTCATTACAGTCAGCGATAGAGTTTATCCGACATGATGGACAGGCACGATACATATGGGTTCACATTGCTGGACGAGCTATTGGTTTGGATAGGGATCTCTTCATTGCTGCCTGCTACTTTCCTCCAGAGTCTTCCTCCTTTGCGGACGGATCAGGTTTTGTGATCTTTCAGCAGACATTGTCAGATTCACAGATCGGGGTTATGTCCTTCTCACTGGCGACTTTAATGCTAGGACTGCTACCAGACAGGTGGATTTTCATGACACGGATGACATCTTACGTACACGAGCTATTGATTGCGAGGACATTGGTATCACCAGGACCTCAGAGGACGGGATGGGCCCTATCAGGAGCTATGGAAAGTACCTTTTACAGATGGGTGAAGCTCATGAGTTGGCCATTTATAATGGCTTAGCTTGTTGGCCACATTCTGGCAGATTCACTTGCCACCCACACAGTGGAGGACACAGTGTTGTCGACTATCTCATGGGGTGGGTCACCAGTTTTTATCCCACTCCTGTCCGATTTCCAAATTCTTCACACAACCCTATCCGATCACTCCTTTTTATCTTTCAGTATGGGCTCCATCCCGACCTTCCAACCACCCATTATTCCACTCATCTCCCGCGCACCCAAGTACACTTTTGATCATTCCCACATCCATACATACCAGGAGGCCGCCAACTCATTTCTTCGTCGTTTCCCACACCACACACCATTAGAAATACAAGCTACCTTCCTTACCACTTCACTCCATAATGCTGCATCATCTTCGTTTCCCTCCAAGCCACATCGACGCCCACCCACTTCGTCACACCCCATCCAACCTCCCTGGTTTGATGCCGAATGTCGTTTCCTTCATCTCCAAGTCACCCAAGGTAGACTTCATAACACACATTTTCTCCATGCAGCTCGTCGATCTCTCCATCACACCCTCCGCACCAGAAGTAATGATTGTATGAAACCCAAAAAGCGAAAAGCTTAGTCAATTCCCTTTGTAGTTCCTCCACTGGCGCCTTCTGGAGGGAATTCATTCCCCGTATTCCACCTCCCCCCCTCACTGACCTTCATACTTGGACACATACGCCACTATCTTATATACTGTACCCACAGACACACCCATCTCCATCTCTCCCCGGCCGACTACCTTCACTTTCTTCACCTCGGACATGGTCTTGACGACCATTAAGAGACTGAAAACCCGTCGCACCCGTGATATTGATGACCTCGAATCCGAACTTCTAATCCATGCTGCAGGCACACTATCACCTACCCTAGCCACCTTTCTCAATCGAGCAGTTGTCTCCGGCTTCCCTTCCTCCTGGTGTACCAACATCATCCATCCCATTCACAAAACTGGTGACCCCATGGACCCTGGTAACTATCGCACCATTATGGTTGGGCACATTATTGCTAAGTTATACGGCACCATCCTCCAGTCAGCAGTTAGTTCTGAGGCAGAGTCTAGGCGATTACATGCATTGGGCCAGGCAGGTTTCAGGGCACACTACTCCACTACAGACATATCTTCACTCTTCGGGCCATTATTGAGGAAGCTATACACAGGAAAGAGCGGGTCTACTATTGTTTTGTTGACTTCAGGAAAAACTTCGACTCTGTTCCACAATCCCTCCTCATCCAGCGGCTCTATGATCTCGGCTTTTCTACTGATACGATCTTGGCAGTGATGGCACTATATGAGAGAGTCCTTGGTTGTTTTTGGAGTGACATCGGCATCTCAGAGCATATCTGGAGCACTATTGGTGTTAAACAGGGTTGTTCTCTATCTCCAACCCTGTTTGGGCTATATATCAACGAGCTTGAGAGAGTCATTGAGGGATGTGGTGGCACATGTTGCAGACTGGGGAGTATCTTGATTGCTATACTTTTATATGCAGATGACGTGGTTCTCTTATCTTCTACCAGAGAGGGATTACAACGACAGCTCGACAGCCTTCATGCTTTCTATAGTAGATGGGGATTAGGGGTTAGCATATTGAAAACCAAAGTTATGGTTTTCAACACATCGAGAGCTTTTATGCAGCGCCAGGAACTCATCTTCGACAGGCAGCCCTTGGAGGTTGTATCTTCATACACTTACCTTGACGTACTCTTTACAGGCCCTATCTTTGGTATGCGACAGGCAGCTTCCGCCAGACTTGGGAAGGGCGACGCCTCCCTTGTCCAGTTAGAGCGTTTATGTTTCAGACGGTTTATTCGGGATGCCCCAAGTAAATACCAGCTTTTTGACACTCTCGTTACCCCCACAACCCTATATGCAACAGAAGTATGGTGTACGGGTCTTACATCATCGGATTGGGCCCATATTTCACGACTGTAGGTTCTCATGTTATCTCGAATGATACGGGCTAAGTCGTCCGTCCCACACCAGATTATACTGACAGAGTTCGCGGTTCTACCCATACAGCTATCCGCTATCTTCTAGCTTATCCTATATATCCAGCGTATCATGTTGTTACCCACAGATGAGCAGAGATATATACAGATGGCACTTGCTTCATCATGACACCTTTATGACCAGGGACATCGACTATCATGGTTCTCTCAGGCCTCCCAGGCTCCAGCTACTGGACACACTTGGCATATCTATCATAGACCTTCCATCAGGCACCCATGAGTACATCAGACGCTTTCTTTATAGAGCATATATGAGACGGACATGGCAGGGGCAGCTCGGGGTCAAACCCGACTATTATAGGACACTTTCTGGAGCTAGACACAGCAGGACTTCTAGTTTTGCCACACTACCTCACCTCAGGACTATCTCACGGGCTTCGGTTTCTGTTGGGCCAGTTTCGAGTATCTTCACATCAGTTGGCTATTGAGACTGGAAGCTTTTAGTGCACCCCTCGAGAGGAGCGGATTTGACAGTTGTGCTCATTAGCTGTGGTCGAGTCAGAGGAGCACTTCCTATTCACATGTCCAGTTTACTATGAGATCAGAGGGCGATATCATTGCCTTTTTTCGTCAGACACATGTTACACTGCGGTCCCTTATCTCATACGAGGACCCCCGTTGTGTGGCACTTATGCTACGTGAGATGTCCCTCTTACGACAGGACCTATGTCAGGCAGTTCAGCATACTTACCCAGACACACAGTCCCAGATTACATCCTTCTTCTCACGCAGGAGATCGCGTTCTGATGCAGACATGACTGACAGCGATTGCGACGACATTCCCAGACCCAGGACGCAGAGGCGACGCACCACCCAGCCTCAGGCAACCATGAGAGTTACACGTCCCACCAGGCCTCCTAGACAGAGATGCACTACATATGCTCATACTCATCGACGACACTAGCATGCTCTAGTGCTTACTGATGTTACAGCTCGCATTACATCCTTCTACAACATCAGCACAGTCCTGACTTCTTGACATGGATACATATGATTTTCATGCACATGCTTTTTCATTTATGTATTTATCTTAGCCTGTACCAGATGTTTTTTCTTTATTACAGCATTGGAGACGCTTTAGACGCTCTCTTGGTTACCACATACTTGACATGTACTTCTTTTGTCTTATATGCCTTTTGGCATGGAAAAGACATTAATAAAGCTTTCTTTCTTTCTTTCTCTCTCTCTCTCTCTCTAGTCTTCTCCTTTCATTGCTTGTAGGGTTAGGGTATGATCTAATGTAATGTTTCATAGCTATTCTTGTAGAAATTAGCTTAAGTTGCTCATTTATGATGTATATGCTTCATTGATGCTAAAACTTGTGATTCAGTTCACAATTGGAGGAAGTGAACAAGGCGACTTATGAACTCTTTGATCTTCATCAGGATTCACAATTATCAAAATCAAAACATCTCTTGGAACATAAGAGCCACATACCTCTGATCAGAGGTTGTGTTAGGCCATTGTTGAGTTATCTTGGAGGTACCAGGGTCCAAATCTCCCAATTCATGATTTGAAGGAAATGTGTTTTGTAGAATTTGTCTTGATTTTATGGGCCTATTCCATGTTCATTGTATATATTCTTTGCTTGATAAGAGAAAGGTTTTGTATTGGAGACAAGTCAAAGATAAGCCCATGGAGTGTAGAAGCTTGGTAGCTCACTGTTACCATAATGGTTAGTGTCTTTCCTCACTTTGATCCATATGTAAATAGATAGTAATCCGCAATATTGGTGTCATGTGGAGTTGGTCTCTCCAACCATCATGACTATTTGAAAGCATATCAGCAAGGTGAAGATGGTGCCCAACTTCATGGTAAGCACTAAAACCTTTCTCAAATAACGATTCAAGTTAGAGGCTGCCAAGTGGGCACACTATGCCTTTTCTATGATAAATGATACTTTTAAGAGAGTTCAATGTCACAACATATAGTCCATGACACGTGATGCATGATTGAGTTGATGGTCTAAAAGCTTGTGGGGTGAATCATAGAAAGCTGAAAAGTACACATCTTCTTTCATGTTTAAATCCTATTTCTTAAACATCAATATGTTCAATAGCTTTTTTGTACATAAGAAGGGGCCTCATGGGCTATATTGAATTAATTTGAATAGTTCTTACATGTCTACATGCAAATGATTATCATGTGACTATAAATCTTGTCTTTGATCTTTAACCTTGGTTTATGGCATGGAATATATTTTACAGGTTTTCCTATTTTTGAAAACAAAATTTCTTAACCAATATTGCTATATGCATTTAATTTCTAGTCTTGCAATGACTGAATCAAATTCGATCATTCTATGTCTAATAATAAAATGTAGGAATATTTTTTTTATATATAAATTGCATATAGATGCTGGTTGATTTGAGGTTAATGGGACTTGTATGCATGGCTGAATTTTATCTTTCTTATGAAGGCGTTGACAGACCAATTACAAACCATGTGCTAAAAGAAAGGTGTCATACAAAGTTGCTTACATAGCTTTGTCGGCAATGCACATGTTCTGAATGTCATGCGACTAAGTAAAGCTTTAGAACATAAATTTCATACCTGAGTTAACGAATGGCACTGAAACTGCTTGTAGTTGCTAATAAAAGTTCTTCAATAGGATATAACATCATCTTATTGTTCGTGTTCTAACAGACTCTGCTCTCTAGATCTTTGGGTGTACCTGATGAAGCTGAAGAAAGTATGCCAGTACAAACACAAGGTCAAGCCCATCTCTCTTCGATCTACTCAATCTATAGACTTTTTGCCACACCAGAAGGAATTTTGTCCAGAATCTTGATCAGATGTGAATGTACTCATTTTAGTTATCCCATTATTGTAGCTCAAGTTTTTGCACATCCACAACATCTTAGTGTGTTTAATCGACTTGATGCTGGATCTTATCACCAAAGACATCGGCCTAGAGCTCCATACTGCCTTGATCTTGGCTATACCCCCACTGGATGAACTAAGGATGCGCATAATAATGTTTTTGACAATTATCCTCTGGAGTCCTCTAATAAGTGGTGAGTTGGTGAGCTTTCTTTCTTGAGCTTAGAGGTGAGGAGCTCGACTCCAATCCGCTGCACAAATTTGGACATTCAAGAAAAATTATCTATTCTCTACAAAACTACTTCTGGCATGCAAAGTGGTAGACATGGCTGCTATAGATCAACAAATTTATGTCAGTCACGGAAACGCCACATCTTTTTTCCACGATCATGCTCATAAGCATGGTGGTTGAGAAAAGTCCAGCATCTTATATGTATAGACTATGCAGACACTACACTTCTTTTCACAAATGTGCTTTTGTTCATTAGATGATGCTGAAATAATATGAGGTCCACTATCTTGTCATGTGGTCACTACTTAAGTAACTGGCTAGTATTTGGTCACCGAGTAGGGTCAGGGTCCATCTGGTAGAGCGGCTCCTTGAGAGTCTATAGGGGGACTCTCTTGCCATGGATGATTGATCACTTGGAGACTTGAGGGTTCTTTGTAGGAGGCTGTTGTGGATGGCCATCTTTTGTAGGACCTGCTGTACACTATATATTTAGCTTATTGTCAATAATATTGAGACCCTGGTTGGAAATTGATGTATGGTTCACAGTTTGGTGTCCATTCCCTCTGTTATATAAAATGCCTGATGAAAGTTTGGATCAAAGGGCTGTGACTCATCCTTTGGAATCTGAACAATGCCTTGTTGTGCCATTTCAGCAATTACTATTGCTATCTAAGTGCAATGTACCAAACGCTCTAGCTTCTTCTCTGATCACAGTTGCAGTTCCATGCACTGTATACTTATTCAGATTAAATGTGGTCTAGTTTAGAACCCCATGCAAATCTATAAATTTGTGTCCAGAACTTATGATGCTCAATCTGCACAATTTTATATCAGAATACTTAATGTGAGCTGTGTGCTGGAATTAAAAAAAGCATTGCTGTGATGTTTGTAAACTGTGAGTCATGACCAAATATGTCTGTGAGTTTCTGAAATGCGTAGTGTGATAGCTGCAGGGTGCAGCTCCTTCAATCCCATGAATGTTTTTAATTACTTAATGTCGTTAGATGTTCCAATGCGGGTGTGGTGACTTGAGAGAAGTTAAAATGCTCATGCCTTGATCAGGTAATCCTCACACCATCTAAAAAATCCACTTCTGTTTTGCCACCAAGGAGTGGAGGTTATTGACAAAGATTCTTTTGTGGAAATGGCAGTGTGATTTGGATTAAGGTTGAGGAGTATATAGCGGTTATGTGGTGCCAAATATTTTTTAAGCTTTGATTGAGGCAGTTGCACTACTTTTCAAGGATGCAAAATGATTAAAAAACTTTGCCTCTGCTTTTGCAACTATCTGAGGTCTGACCTGAAATGGAGATGACCTTTGCCTTCCGTTACTTTGCAGTCAATGGTGCCAAATTGCCACTTCTTGGCTGAGAAGTAGTTGAATATGTGCTTGATTAAGTATGGCTTGAAATTTACCTCTGCTGTTCAGGTTTACAGCTTGACTGGTAGCTTGTACTGATTAAAAAACTCAACTATAATGATCTCCAGGTGGAAGAAATTTGAAGGCACCTGTGAATAAACTTGTGCGAACTGATCCATCAAACCCAGCTGGAAGAATGCTTGCATTTATGCAAAAATCGTTAGCTGGGCATGTGGGAAGTGGAAATGGCCTGGTGGATACCAAGTATGTTTCTTGACAAACTACTATGTGAATGTCTTCCTGCCAATTAATGTTTCATGTGTACAAATCACATAAGTATCTTAAATTTACAAGCTGTAGTTGCTTCAAATTTCATTTTACAAAGAACATTCAGTCTTAGGCTTCTCAATATAGTATATAAATCTTTTCATTTCCATAGTAACGATCTTAAATATGTATCATAAATGTGAGTGAAAATATTTCCCAAACCCTTAAAAGACTCAACTGCATAAGAAATGTAGACTAGCATCAGGTAGTTGTGATAGTGCATGTGGGAGATGAACAAATTAGAGAGAAAGTTATGGGAAAGAAAAGATGCTGAAATAATGTTGACAATGATATTGGACGGGGTAAACAAACAGTCAGGTTCAGCCTTCAAGTAGGTGACAAAACTTTTATCATGCGAAACTTGTTCTGCCAAAATGGGAATCATATCCCTATGTGAGGAATTTTTTTCTCCCTTTTAGCATGTCCACACTTGGGCAGGTTATTTTCCTTTAGATCATAACTGGGGAACCTATCTTTCCATAATATGAAATAAAGGCATCTATTCTGGGAACAAAATTGAAAATCTTAACATGGAATTTAGATGGATTTTTTAAGCATTTGTATATGACTAAAGCTAGAACCACTGTTACAACCAAACGTGTTTCCAAACATGGCCGTTTGAAATGCGTTCAAAATGGCCAGATTTCAAATTTTTTTTTTTTCATTTTTTTCCCCCAAAAAAAGTGCCCCCCGCGATTTTTCCTGCTTTTGGGGGCTGTGTGACGTTGAGGTTAAACTAATTTTGGTGCCCTATGAGGTCAGCCTAATCTATGAAAGAGTTTTCTTTTAGTGTGACAGGTGCATTGCAGAATAGGCAATGATATCTTACTTTGATCTCATAGGAGACTGGGCATCTAAATCCTCAGATTCAACCTTAGATAAGGAACATAACTAGAGAGCGGAGAGAGGGGGGAGAGTTTTTATTTTTATCAATGTCCACTATGTCCATGTCAAAAGAGAGGAGTGAGAAGAAGAGCAAGAGAAAAGGAAATAGTTTATTGAAGTCTTGATTCTTTTCGTAGCAAAAGTAGAAATATGACAAAATTGTAATAAGGGCAAACAATTAGTGGGCTAATGGCAATGATGTGGACCCTCTTGAAGGATGTTATCAATAATTTACCTCATTCTACTAGGTTGTTTCTACTTACAGTGCCATAACACTAATATTAGCTGTTTTAAAAGCACATTTTGTTCTGTTTGCAGTGTTCTACCTAGCCAAAGAGAAATACATGAAAACCCCCTAAGTTTATTGAAAAAATGAACATAATCAATGTTTCAAAAGTGGGAGGACTATTTTGTGCTCAAGAGAGCTTGTATTGATAATTGATGATTGATGGTTCGTTAAGAAAACTGATACCCACTTTTTTGATGTTGTGTTCAAGTGGTTGAGAAAAGTTTGCACACTGCCACATGGCTGACCAAGTGGCTCAAAGGTCAAGGGATTTATCCTTGTTCAGATTTGATTTGGTAACCTGTATAGAATTACTATTTATTAGTGAAAATTATTTTGCTTTTTCGGTAAATTTTTGAATACTATCTAAAGAGGGATTTTTGAGCCCAGTTTATACTACCCGTAGTTCCCAGGAACCGTATGGAACATGTTCCTAGGAACCATTCCGTACCATACATAAGGTACCTTAGGAATGGTTCCTTAAAAAAACAACTTTTTTTTTTCTAAAATAACTTTGAAGTGGGTAAATCTATCAAAAAAAAAATGATTAGATCATTTTTTCTGGGGCAGGTTTTTGCACATTGAAAAAGGGTTTATATTCTTGATCCTGTTTGTGTTCCTAAGTTGAAACCTAAATTAAAGATGCTCATAGAATTAGGAACATGAACAAAAATAGGAATGAAAGTTAGGAATAGGAACATGATGCTATTCGTGTTCCTAAGTTGAAACCTGAGTTAAAGTTGCTCTTAGGAACAAAACTAGGAATGAAACTTAGGAGCATGAATAAAAATAGGAATAAAAATTAGGAATAGAATAGGAACAGTAATAGGAACAGAGGAACTTGATCTTGAACTTAGGAACAAGAACTTGAATTTAGGAATAGGAATAGGAATAGGACCATGAACTTAGGAAAGGAATATGAACTTAGGAACATGAACTGAGGCAGAGGAACATGAACTTAGGAACAAGAATAGGAACAGGAACATGAACTTAGGAACAAGAACAGGAACATGAATTTAGGAACAAGAGCTGGAAATCCTAGGAACTAAGGTTCAATACAACTCTAAATACATTCTTTTACGCATGAACATGGGAACTATTGGGAACGGGAACATGAGTAGAAACTTAGGAACAGGCTCTTGTACCTTTATAAGTCATAGTACATAGGTATAAAAAGTTTTTTTTTTCCTGGTACAGAACCATTCCGTTTCGAAACAGGAATAGTTCGGTACCTTAGGAACAGTACTGTACATTAGGAACAGTAAGATAAAAAATCTGTTCCAAAGGAACACAACGGTCTTTCCTTAGGAATGGTACCATACCCGTTCCTATCCAAAATGTTAGGAACGGGTATTGTTGGAATATCAATCCACACTCTAGAGAGAACTATCAAACAGGGCGGATAGCTCAGTGGTAGAGCATCCCATCCGGTATGAGGGAGGTCCTGGGTTCGAATCCTAGTCTCTCCATCCATATTATGATTTATGGATTTCTAGCATGGTATCAGAGCCAAGTTAGACCTAACAGTTCAGGGTGTCAAAGCCATGGTTAGGTGGGCCAAGTTGTGGGGCAGGTGACAGCTAGGACCCCAACCAATTGTGGCTTGAGGGGGGGTGTTGGAATATCAATCCACACTCTAGAGAGAACTATCAAATAGGGCGGATAGCTCAGTGGTAGAGCATCCCATCCGGTATGAGGGAGGTCCTGGTTTCAAATCTTAGTCTGTTCATATTATAATTTATGGATTTCTAACAGGTATCAATGGTACTACGACATGAGTCTTTGTGTAGCTTGGGACCGTGACACCTCCAGCTGGAAGACCATATCAGTCCAGGCATATGCAAATAAGTATAACAGTATCTGAAGACATTTTAAGAGTCACATTGGAGATGACAATTCTACTGCTCAACCGAGGTGCTATTATTGTTCTAGATTAGGTCGTTTGATCGAGGGAGAGAACCCTAACTTTTGTTTTCTGCTCCAGTTCTCATCACAAATGTCGTATTTTCATTCTGTGACAGCATATGTGGACTCCTCACATTTAATCCAACCAAGTTTCAGAAGATAGGGTGTTAGAAATTCCAACTTTGCTAGGTTTTCGTACTTATGTTGGATCCCATGAGGTGGTCTACTATACGATTTCTGTCATCGCGATTATGACATTTTTCATAAACCATTCCAGCATTTAAGACTGTATATCAAAGTCCAAACAATAAGGCTCCATCTGCAAAAAAGTTCTCCTTATGCAGCAACTGTTCCATATGGATAATGTAAATCTCTAACAAGAGCCTGTTACCTACTTCTAGACGTTCAACTTCTCGTGTAACCTTGAAATCTTCGTGATAACTATGGATGGCAATATGCTCAGTCGCTATACAAGCATTAGAGTTCCTAGCAGACCTCACCTAGTAATTATTATCCCAAATTAGGTTCCAGTTGGGTCTATCCCAAAGAAATCGCAGCTTGAGATTATGAGCTATATCTCTGTCAAATTCCTGTGTGCTAGCTGCTCATATTGATATTGTATCCTTGAGAAATCATGATGTTGCAGTTTCCTGTTTTCGACCATTGATATTCTTGATGACATGAACTATGAGGAGTGACGGATCTAAAGCCAATTGGTATAAAAACTGCTTGCCAAAATCATCTAGGCCTTCCTCTTTCTGGCTCAAGAAGTTAATGCCATCCTTTGGTAATACCATTACTTTTTATGAAGATGAAATTGAGAAATTGGCCATCATATTAAATCAAGGTAAAAATGATTCGGCCAAGGGGGGCATGGAGATCTGGAAAGCCAAGCTGAATGTTGGACAAAAATTTAAAGGCCTACATTTCTGAAGAATTACATATTGCATTTATTTTTCAGTTTTAATACCTGGTCTGGATCCACCATTTCTGTAAATTTTCAGATATTGAAATTATAAGAGGAATGCGTTATGCTCATTCAATGGACTCAAGTACTTCACAGTTTGAATAATAGGCCAGTGGAAATGCCAATGGAGGACACACGCAAGATTATGGATTTGACCAAAAATGAGGAGTTTGCAGCTGAGGTTCAAGAGGACCAGACAGGTTTAAACGCCTTGAATGGTCATTT
This sequence comes from Diphasiastrum complanatum, assembly GCA_029204225.1. Lineage (NCBI taxonomy): Eukaryota > Viridiplantae > Streptophyta > Lycopodiopsida > Lycopodiales > Lycopodiaceae > Diphasiastrum > Diphasiastrum complanatum. The sequence continues at coordinate 26,378,895 of CM055092.1, forward strand.
GCTCGTATACAAATACATGGGTTACTATATTCAGCTAGATAGTTGCAGTACATTAGCAGACATTCAACACAAAGTATGCTTTTAAACACAAACTTGTTATCTTCCTTGATGTTGCTTCATGTTTTCATTGATTTGGCACAGGCGCACATCTTCAGAATAATAAAGTTCATAAGATTGCTCAAATGGATGCATCCAGCTTAGCAGGACGGGAGGCTCTTGAACATAATATCTCTCAGGCTAATGAGGATAGTCGTAATGAACTGACAACAACGAGGTTCGTTTATTAATGAAGCATTTTGTGAGTGTGCCTTCATTGATTCTACACTTGTCTCTGTTGACTATACTCAAGAAATGCTGTACGCATGAAAATTTGAGGTTTCTATGAAAAGTGTGTTTCTTTATGGATATTCTGTGCAAAACTTGTCCCCGTGCAAATTTGCTTTCATGTTATGATGGTTTGCATGCTAATTTGTGAGTTTTGTATTAGGCGGTTAGTCAGGCAAAGGAGAAATTTAAAAGAGAGGGCTGAGCTAACAAGCATTCAGGAGCTCCTTGCTACGATAGATCAAGAGACACATTCAGGTTATTGTTACTCACTGGATAAATGTCAAGAATGGTGGCATTCACTTAGGTACAGAAATAAGTAAAAGTTTTGTTTGGATTTATGAATAGAAATTCTGATTGGTTTCTTACAAGGATGTGTATTAACTTTTACAAGGTGCTTGATGCCATTAAGGGTGTTAAAATTTTGTTTTTTTAGTTGGGAATGATGTAAGGATCATGCTGTTAAAAAGTGGAGACAAGGCCATGGACGAACTCTAGGAACATGACTGAAACACTGTGCTTGGAAATTGAAACACTGGGAATACTAGATGTAGGACAGCTCATATGCATTGATAAAGAAGGCCTTCTTAAAAATTATGTACTCCTGTAGAAGAATTTACTCAGGTTGATTAGCTGTACTCAACTTCCAGATGTAGGTGCCTAGCTGTTCTAACCTTCTTATGGATGCTTTTTGTGGTTAGGCTTGGAAAGCTTAACATACCCATATCACAAATTATACACGTTTTAGACAAAAACTTAGTGCTATCAACCAATGCAACGGCATTTACTCTGGTGTAGCATTATACCTAAGATTCTAAATCAAAAGCACAAAAAATTGCTAGAAAGGACCCACGAACATGAAAACCAAAGAGACAAAGAGAGCACACACACAGACACTTGAAACATGCAAATGCATCTGACTTCTGCTTCAAAAAATAGATACACGTATTTTACAAATAGTCATGAAGAAAAGTCATAAAATATTAAGCACCACCTAGAGACATGGTCTTCATTGGACTGCACCAATCCGAATGAGTTAGATTTAGATATGAATGAATTAGATTTAGTACCTTCTTTGCATGATTTGCTCCCCTTTTTGGAATGCCGCTCTTTCTTGCTTACCGTAAATATAACCCTCACATGTAGAATCTTTTGTAATGTCAAGGTTAGGTATGCCAAAATTATCTTCACCAAGACGTCAAAACCATCTTCACCTTCCTCAAAAGCCTCAAGCTCTTCAAGTTGAAATGTCCAAGGCGTTCGATGCCACAAATCACTAGGTGATATAATAGACAAAGTCAACCCACAAAGGCTTGAAGTGGTTGTGCTTAGCTTATGTAGCCAATGACTCGACCATTCTTAACTTTGGGGACATACAACACATTAAGCGCGTTTTAACACCTTCCAACATCGGAAATTTGACACTCTTATCCATTTGCTTGCACCACTCTATCACCATCCTTCACAAGTGTCAATTGGTTGAACAATTCACGATTTCCTATCATGTGTCGTGTAGCCCTTAAGTCTATTAACCACCGAGAATGATTGTCCTGAGAAGCCAAAGCTATAACAAATACATTTGACTACTTTGTAATCTCTTCGTCCATGAGATTGCCCTATTGTCTTGCTTAGCCCTCTTTAAGATCCGCTTTATTCTTTCGACAATCCTTGGCCCAATGCCCTTTCTTATGACAATACAAACAATTATTTTCCTTTTTACTGTCAAAAGTTCCAGCTTCATCTTCATCAGCACCCTTCCATCATTGTTCTCATATGTTTTGCCCTTCTTGACCAACAATGTTTCCTCTTCTTTGGACAGGGCTCGGTCACTCTACGGTCCAATTCATAATTTTACCACCTTTCGCCTTTGTTCCTTTGGGAGCAAGATTCCATACAGCTCTTCGAATTGGTTCACACATGTATGAGTGGCATGACCGAGGAGTACCAAATTGCGTTGAGTGGTATTGTGTGTTCCAAAGGCTGGAAACTTAGCCGATAAATCTTATCATTTTTTGAACTTTCACATAATATTACATGAAGTCTAAGATATTGTATTATGTATATAGGGTTTATAATAAAACGTATGATATCTCACCCTAAAAGACTATGGTTCAGATTTTAATTATTGACATATTACATATTTAAATGCAATATATTGAAGATTTCATAGTTACTATATTTATATCCAAAATCTAATTCCCCACCATTTGAAACATTCATGTTCTGAACGGTGCTCATTCGAAGCATGGGCATCTTTCCCTATTAAAATCAAAATATAAACTTTTAACTTTATTTTCTTGTAGCTAAGAAACTTACGTATTGTTGCACATAAAATGATACTCTTTTGTGTTAAAAAAGAGAAGCACAAAGCTGAGAGTATACTGCAAAAAAGCACACACTTGACACTCATATCCTTAAAACAATTTTATATCTGAACATTTGTCATAATGATTTTGAACACTAAAATCCATTTAAATGTAGAAGGGAAGAATTGTGTAATCTAAATGGGTCCAACATTGCAAGTTCAAGCTAAAATAGAGTAGACCATGAAACCCTATTCAATTGTCGGCAAAACAACAAATTGAGCACGAAATAGAGAATGATACAACAAAATATGATCATCCACATAAAAATAATAATGAAAACAAGCTGATTGAGGTTGATGTAAGCTAAGTTGAACCATCTATTTCTAATTGATCTAAACTCAAGCTACCTTGGAACCAATCCAGCTCAACAGATGAGGATGCATCATACTATTTCCAATTGCTTGGGAGGTCTAGCAAATTAGGACTAATATTAGTCAGCCAAAGGAAAAAATTTCAGAGATTATGTATAGACAGTACATTCAGAGATTTTTATAATACTTTTAGGGCTTATTTGATATTATGGGCCCAAGACTGGTACTAATTGATCCACATGACATGTATCAATTTGATTGACAAGGTATTTGAGGCATTTTGGAGGGGTGCTCTATTTTTTGAGCGATTGTTGCCCTTCTTTTGCAGTTCCTTTTCAAACTAGAAATATAGCCTTCATTTTAGAAAGTATAACTAGAAAGCAAAGACATTCATTTGATGGCCTATAATTTGGATTTCTCTTGAGTTCTTTATAGGAGACTTATGACTCTTCCTTGTGAGAATCAGCTATTGGCTATATTTGTTATGAAGTAAATCACGTATATTCATGTCATTGGCCTAATGGGGTTAGGACCATTAGGGGTTGCCTTGGACTTAGGGACTTGGCTTAACTTGGATAGTAGTCGAGTAGGACCATGGGGTCAAGTGACCACCTGTGCATGCGGTATTAGCACGTGTTTGCATTCTAGTATGGGATGGATTCGGTGCACGGGCTGGTGGGGTAGGCTCTACGCTCTATATATACCCTCACCTGTGAATATTATGTTGTTAGATTATGAAGCACTGCTCTTGTCATTTGCCTATTTCCTGGAATGCTTGGGGGCTAGACCCGTATTTGATCTAGGATTGGTTGGGACGGTTTCGTCTACTGCATTCTCCCTTGCTGTTCATGGAGCGTGTTGTTTCGGTAAATCGGTGGTCTTCCAAGTAGGTGTTCTACCTTTTTTTGGTTGAATCGGTTTGGAACGATTTCGTAATTGTTCGTTCTATTATGGCTTTTCCGGTTGTGTGCATGAAGTGGTGAACTTGTGCATGGGACCTAGTCAAATCATGTCTTTTCTGGCTGCAGATACAACTTAAGTGTAATTGAGAGGATGAACTTTCAAGACTACTCTCATAAATATATTCAAATGAGTGACAAGGCTTCTCTTAAGAGAAACATGTTTTCTCACACAGGGAAGCATTTCCCTAGCCTATTTCCCTACAGCTACATCAGGTTAGCTTCTGCAACGTCTGAGTCTATATTCTGAATGGCCTTACTGCCCGTTCTTAGAGCAAGGAGAACATTTCGGAAACTGATGAAAATCTACATCAATTAATGAATGATTGCATCCACCTTATGGAAGGGTGATGCTGATATATGTTAAAGATCTTAATTAAAACTTGACATGCTGAGATATGCCAGGCGAGATAATCATTGGTCTATAAGCGGATATCAGGATATCACATTATTGAAAAATTTCTCTTTTCGATCGCTTCCTTTTTGTCTGAAGAAGCATTGAAGTTTAAAATCTGTACATGCAATAATAAGTGGCATTCATTTCTTCAAAATTATCTCGTGTTTTGTGGTTGTGGGCTGTTCCGATTACATGTCCCCTCATTATTGAGTTTACACTTGCAGACTTTGTTTTCAATTTCTCAGCATAATTTTGTTTTTTTGGGAAGAATACTTATAATCTTCTGGGATCGTGTAACAGGTTTGGAGGATATAGTGAAGCATTGCACCTTCATTGGAATGGCTGACGAGAGATTATGCTTTGTCCAGCATAAAACATATTTATATCTTCTTGACATCGTCAAATTGAGGTGATATTGTTTCTCTTGATGAATTTTGTAGATTGACTAATTCTGTACAGGAAATTTCTATATCTTGACTTTTGCCTTTGCAATGGTTTGACAGTACTTTATTCATGATGGATACATGTTTTTGCAATCTGTAAATGAATGTTCATGGCTTGCATCTCTGTTTGAATGTGAGTGCTTTCAAGAGGGAACGACCCTGAGTTGTTCACTTGACAGCTTGGATCTCTTTTAAAATCAAGATAAATGTTTGAGAACTTTTGTACACTTTTATTAGTTTCGGTGAAAAGGTCACTTTGAAAATCCTCCCTTTTGATTTGTGTTTATGCACATTTTGCAAAATATTGACCACGACATACATATAACCCTTATAAGAAGTGACTTACAAGTCGCATTTCACAAAACAAGTGGTGTTTAAGCTACACATGTCAATTAGTCCAAGAATATCACAGAGAAGGGGGAATTACATCCTAAAAAGTAAGGGCAAGGGGTGGGTCTTGGCAAACAGTTAAGTTGGGCAAAATATTTTTCTGATTGTCATGGAAAGAAGAAAATGTATATTCTCCACTAATAGGTATCTCTTTGTTCTTTGACCCCCAGGTGGAATTCTTATGTCTATTAACACCTTGAGTGAATGATTGGTGTCTTCCATGGTCATTTATTTGTTATCATAAGTTCATGTCATGGGTGCATTGTGGTTTTTGGAAATCATGAGTTTTCAATATTCTTAGTGGGAATGCAGGCCCCCCCTCCCCCTTCCCCCCCCCCCAGGAACCGAGAAATGGGATACGGGACACGGAGAAATGATACATCATCTTTTAATCTAGATACATTGGAAAATTCAAAATATGCATCATACACCATGTTACATCGCACAAAAACACAGCTTGCTGTCCAGAGATGGAGTTTTACGAGGGAAAAGGTTCCAATAAAAAAGGGTTTGTTTCTAGCTTGAGTCTGAGCAATTTTGTTGGAACCCCCAGCAGGATTATTATGACCTGCTTTGAGTAGGTTTTCGGCAGTTTTTAAGCCATTTTCAGGAAAACCAGCCTCTTGTAGCCTCTCCACGTCATTGTTTTTAGTTTTTTTTTAAACATTTCCCTCAATATGTGTTGTGGGAAATGATCGTTTCCTTGATGGGAAACGTGTTCCCAGGCTCGTTTCCCAGGTTTGGGCAAACGAGGCATGCTGGGAGATGTGCCATGTTTGACGGTTTAGGAAAGCAGCCTCCACATTTTTTGAATGGAGTAGGGTTTATTCCTTACCCTACATGAGGGAATTATTCACCTTCTAGATTACATAAAACATTCCCAATGTAGCATGCAGGTTCACGACTCCTCTCCATTTGTAGAGACTAAGAGTTAGATCCTACTTATTTCACATAGACATACAAGCTAAAATCCAAATCATAACACTTTATAAGAAGAATCGTCATGCAGCGTGTCAATAATTTTAATCATATGCCTCATCATCATCTACCTACCAAAGATGTAAGCAACAAATATTTTGATGAAGATGTTATGACCAGTCTCCATTCACCATAGCCATGAGCCTACATGTTCCAACCCTTTAGTGTCATCATCCGAGTAGGTAGAATGGTTGCCACAAGTTGTGCCCTTTCAAATATGATCTATTGCCACCTTAACACTAGTAGTAATAATCATGTAGAAAGTTGAGAACCTACTATAGAATTAACAATCTTGGCAATCATATAAGTGATGCTCTATCCTAGCAGAAAGTGAGGAAATCATGACTCCTTGTTCTGATATTTATAAGCATTCAATCTGCTGTAGTGGAGTTAAGTTAGTGCTTTAGTACCAAGGCTATGACTTTAAGTTGATCACTTGCAAATGAAATAACTCGCAAGGGAATGTGTGGGATTTGAGGAAGGGGGAAGAAGAATATAGACAATATGTTAACAGACTAGGAGTGTTAGTTAGAAGTAATTGATGATGGTCATACAACAGACAAAGTCACTCGAAACCTATCGTATGAACCGAGAATGACATATGGAAATAGCTTGAAAGCTACATCTCGAGACAAAAAATTAGAGCAAGATTGCCTTCTAAAACGAACAATGTGTCTCTACATAGTGAAGCTCGCTAAATTGGAGCTGCATGAAAAGGCATGTAAGTTCATTATATTATCCTCAGAAAAATTAGCGCTGATAAAAAACCACGAAAATTGTTGCCTAGAAAAAAAGTAAAGTATTGTGTAAGAGCCCTTGTATCACTACGGAGTCTAGATTGACAACATGATGATGTGACCTCTATGTGTTTCTACATGTACCTTGTATATCATAGCCAAAGAATTATCTAACAATGTGCATATGATAATGGATGACATTCTAGTAAAGTCAATTAAGGTGGCGTATACACACATCAATATATGCATGCATGCAACATGCATGGACTAGTACTTGCACATGTAAACGGAAATTGAAGTAAGCATTTGAGTCTGCCGAGTTTGGAATAAAACCATTCTCGATTAGAAATGCATTGATCTTCTGAAAGCAGACTCTTGGTGACTGTTTCAGACCATACAGAGCCTTGTGGATTTTGCATGCTAGGTGCTCCTTGCCCCTGAGGTCGTATCCCTCTGGCTGCGACATATAGATCTCCTCTTGGATAGTCCCGTTGAGGAAGGCAGTCTGGACATCCATTTGGTGGACTTCGAGATCGGCTGTAGCTGCAAAGGAGAGTAGTAGACGAATCGAAGCATGCTTAACGACAGGGATGGAGGCTGTCTGGATCGGTTCGATCTTCCGGGTTGAACTTCGATCCTCTGATGTGGTTCGATTTGTCGAGGGTCTGTCTCTTGTGGAAGTAGTTTGCATAGGGCCACAAATGTCGCTATGTACAAGATCAAGCAAACCTTTGGAAGTATGAACTGAATTAGAAATAAAAGGACTTCTAGCATGCTTGCTGATAATACAACTTTCACATGGAGAAGTTGGTTTACTGACAGAAGGAAGATCTTGCACTAGATTTTGAGTCGACATTTGCTGAATACTATTGAAGTTTAGATGGCCTAATTTGAAATGCCAAAGCATATCAGTCGATTCAAAAGTGGATGAATGAAGAGCTTGACTATTTGTCAAATAGCAGTGACTAAGCTTGTAAAGATAGCCACATCGTCTATCGAAAGCTAAAACTTTCCTAGACGTATCGAGTATTGTGCAGCCCTCTGTATCGAATTCAACCATTCGATCAAAATCAGTGATTTGGCTTATTGAAAGCAGATTCTTGGTAAGGTTGGGAACATGAAGAACGTTGGACAACAACTTTACATCACCTTTTTGAAACTCGAATTTGATTCCTTCACCTTTGATAGAATGAGATGAGTTGTCTCCAAGTTGTACAACTCTTGAATCAGTGAGTGGCTTGTAGCATTGGAACCAGTCTCGATGGTGAGTCATATGTTGAGTTGCTCCTGAGTTCAAGTACCAGGAGTCGATATCCTGATGTTTTCCAACCTTGGTCATAAAGGCAGCTTCATCTTCCTCATGTTGCTGGATCGAGTGATTGGTTGTAACAGTATTGGCTTGCTGTTGGAACTGCTTCTTCTTCTCGTTGTGGTACTTCAAAGTTCGGCAGTCCTTGATGAGATGACCAGTCCTCTTACAATATTTACAGAATAGCTTTTGTCTTTGCTGAAATGATGAAGGCTCTGAAGTTGATGCTTCATTTGGTACATGCTGCTGCATTTTGCTCTTCCTGTTAGGATAATCTGACTGTGTAGATCTCTTGGATCTGAACTTTTGATTTCTTTTGGAATATAGTGCTTGAGGATCCGATCCTGAGCCAAAGGAGGATGCAGCTCTTCTGATCTCCTCTTGTAGTAGCATCGAAAAATTGCTTCTCTTCGTGCTGCGCTTAGTGCTTTGCAGAGGGACATCATCCCTAATATCTCCCGTGCTGTTAAGGATACTAAGGCATCCATGAGTAAGCTTCCCCTACTTGAGCGCCAGATACATGACACTGTTGAGTGCACTGCCTGGATTCCTATTCTTGAACAACGGCTTCATGAGACGGTGGAACATGTACAGAAAGTACCTACTCTCGAGCAAGAAGTACGTGAGACCAAATCATGGGCTTCTACCCTGAGATCATCTACCACCTCTTCGTCTTCTGTAGCACCCTCCTTAGACACCACGGTACAAGGCGTCTTGGCAGAACAACAACGTCGGGATGACAAAAAGCTCAACTTAAGATTCCGAGGTCTTCCTACTGAGGGCACAGCACTGGACCAGGTTACCTCTTTGTTTACTTCACGCAAGGGGCTCTCAGTTCCAGGTATCCACCAGTATGCTTGGCGCCTCTAGCATGAAACGAAGGTATTATTTGTCAAATTCAAAACTATGGACGACCGGCAGACAATTCTTCGTGCGCGTCGTACTCTCCGAGGCTCTCAGATTTACCAAATACAATAGAATCTAATCAATTGTACAATATTACATTTTAATCTTACGTAGATTATATTTGATTTAGATGATGACCTTACTCACTGCCAATGGTTACAGCGTAAAACTATTATTCAGGAGGCAAGGACAAAACAACAGCGGGTGGTATTTACAAATGGCAACCCTCGCTTTTTCTCCAAGCGTCAATAGGAAGTTTGGGTACTCGGGCATGGGAGCAGCCCGATAGCCCCAGCTAGAATCACATTCGGTTTTTGGAATTGCGGCAGCCTCTCCACCTCTTCTACAGTGGCTGACCTTGACACCTATCTATGTTCGGCTGATTTTCTACTTTTTGCAGAGACATATGAGTCTTCCACACACCCACTTCCGTGGATTTCTGCTCCACGACCTATGCTACAGGGCAGGATACTTCGGGCCTCTGGTGGAGTTGCATGTTTGTACAGGTCGGTGTATACTCCTTCTATTTGGTTGTATACTACTTATGGCCGTTACTTGTCGCTTCAGATTACGGCATCCTTCTTGGGGCTGGATCAGGACTTGTTTGTTGCAGTGTGCTACTTTGCTCCCAACACTTCAGTGTTTATGGATTTGGGAGGTGATCCTTTTCAGGCCCTTTCTGACGGTGTTGCTAGACTCTCTCTACAGGGTTACATATTGCTTGCAGGGGACTTTTAACGCACGCACAACCGCTCGCCAAACTGAGTTCTATGCTGACACACTCTCTCTTCATCCGTTGGATACCTCTTATGCCCGTTATTCTCAGGACTCATCAGCCACAGTTACTCTTTGTGGGGAACAACTTCTGAGGTTGGCTCAAGCGGTCTCATTATCCTCAATGGTCTTCTTCAATGGCCATCCTCCTCTGCATATACTTGCCACCCATTTGGTGGCGGTCACAGAGTAGTGGACTATTTCATTGCATCTCTTGCTTTATTGCCCCGCCTGGCATCCTTCACCATCGGTACCCCCATCCTCGCTGATCACTCTCTGCTCTACCTCTCCTTCTCCCTAGTGCCAAGTCCGCCTTCTCCTCCACCTTCCCTCTTTGTTCGACCCACCCGCTATCGTATACCTCCTCATCAATCCCAGGCCTATGTTGCCCACATCTCTCGTCTTCTGGACCACTTTCCTTCCTCCTCTAATGTCACTACCCAAGCCTCCTTTTTAACACACGCCCTGACTACTGCCGCTCATGCCATTACACCCCCTCGCCGCTTCTCTTCTCATCGTCGTACCCATAATAAATGGTATGACAACGACTGTTCTTTCTTCTAGAAATATGTCGAGTTCCTCAAATTCTCCAATTCTACACTGTCTTCTTCCGCAGAAAAGCAGCTTCGTTCCCTTCTCCGCAAAAAGAAAGTGGCCTACTTTTCTTCCCGTTCCTCCTACCTCCTTCGCTCCCTCCACTCTGCTTCCTCGGCTACTTTTTGGAAGATCTTTCTTCATAAGCCCCTATCCATTGCACCCATCCCTCTTCAATCTTGGGTCGACTATGCAACCAACCTATATACAACTGCTCACCCTTCCATCTCTCTTTCTTCTCGTCCTACCCACTGTGACCTCTTTTCTCCTGACATGGTTGAAGCCACCAGAACAATCGTACGTCTGACATTGACCTCCTTTCAGCCGAGTTCCTCAAACCAATTGCCAAACTCGCCTCCCCTTTCCTGGCCCGCTGTTTCAACCGCTCTGTCGTTGATGGTTTCCCCATACCTTGGGCCACCAATCTCCTTCATCCCATTCTTAAAGCAGGTGATGCCATGAATGTCCACAACTATCGCACTATTATGATTGGTCATACCATGGCCAAGTTGTACGCCACTATTCTCCAGAACTTCGTTACGGCAGAGGCTGATTCTCGACTATTATATGCGACTGGCCAAGCTGGCTTCCGCCGGGGTTATAGCACTCTTGATCATGTCCTCACTCTACGTACTATCATTGAGTAGGCAAAGCATATGGGCAAGAAGGTATTTGCTTGTTTCGTTGATCTCTCTAAGGCCTTTGATACTGTTCCCCGTCATCTTTTGATTAGCAGACTACGTTAGCTTGGCTTTTCCGACTCTATTCTTGCGGCAATGGTTGCTCTGTATGAGAGAGTTCTAGCACGTATTCGGCTGCGTACAGATTTGTCTTCTCCCATCCGTAGCATTGTTGGCGTCAAGCAAGGCTGTCCACTATCCCCTCCGCTCTTTGCACTTTATATTGATGATCTTGAGTGCCTCATTCGTGAAGAAGGTGGAGATGGTTGCCCGCTGGCTCATTTGCTCATCCCCATTCTGCTTTATGCTGATGACATTGTCCTGCTTTCTTCCTCACCAGAAGGGTTGCAGTGTCACTTACAGGTCTTACATCGGTTTTGTGTTGCTTGGGGTCTCTGTTAACTTAAAAAAGATGAAGATCATGATTTTTAACACCAATCGACAAAGCCTTCACAATTATCAATTCTTCTATGACGGTCAGGAAGTTGACATTGGTGCCTCTTATACTTACTTGGGAGTCCTGTTTACTGCGCCCCTTCTTGGTTTTTGCCAGGCTGCATTTGCGCACATTTCCTCCGGTCTTTCAGCATTGGTCCAGTTCGAGCATGGTTGTACAATGAATCATATTTTTGATCCCGCGACTAGATGCCAGTTGTTTCACACATGGGTGGTTCCAGCAGTGATGTATGCCTCCGAGATTTGGTTGCCAGGACTTTCTCTCCGGGACTGGGCAGGCATTTCCCGCATTCAGGACACTATGTTGGGTCGCATGATACGTGCCAAGACTACCACCCCTCATGATATCCTATGTGCTGAGTTTGCTACTCCTCCGATCATCCTTGAGGGATTTTTCCGCCTCATTCTTTTTCTTCAGCGGATTCAGGAGATTCGTGCATCTCACCTGGATAGGTACATAGTTTCTGCGGTTACTTCTTCACGTGTCCTAGCTGATTCCCATGCCAAGCTATCCTGGTACCAGCAGGCGTCTGATCTCTTACGACATCTAGGCATCTCTATCATGAATGTTCCTCGTGGTACACGTTCATATATCCGAGGCTATTTATTTCGTCGATATATGCACCAGACTTGGAGCTCCCTTCCACCTTCCCGTATTTGACTGAGCTATTACCAGACACACTTCCTCTCTCTGGATCCTTCTGGTTTGCCATTGTTGCCGCTCTATCTCTCACAGCCCCTATCACATGGCCTGCGCTATCGTCTTGGGCAGTTGCGCATTTCCTCTCATCAGCTTGCTATTGAGGCCGGTCGTGCATGGGATATCCCCCGGGAGCGTCGTCTATGTCGCTTGTGCTCATTGCAGGAGGTGGAAGATGAAGCCCATTTCCTCCTCAAATGTCCGTTGTATTATGAGATACGGGGGAGGTATTGTTGTCTCTTTCGCGATGGCCCGCATACACTTCGCAGTTTTGTCTCCTATCCGGATGCTCGTTGCTTGGGACTTCTTGTTCGTGAGATGCTTACTCTCCGTCAGTCTCATCTGCCTGTACCAGATCACCTGGGGTTAGACTCCTGGCAACTGCTTCTCACTGGCTTCTTTCGGACTCGAGCACATGCTGATGATTCCGATGATGAGATTCCTATCGCTGTGCCACCGCGGAAAAAGCCCAGATGTAGTCGGCACTCACCTCCATCGGGGCCCACTGTACGGTCCACTCAGCGAACACTTCACACTTACTTTCGCTGATATGTACTTATTCTCCACCTTGCCCGAGTTGTGGGCATTGGTACTTTTTCTGTAGTTCTTCTGTTATACCTGGCTCGGGTTGTGGGCTTATTTCACTTCTGCTTTGTTCTACTTTCATTCGTAGCTAGTTTATAGCATTTTACGGCCACGTCCTCCTATGGGTGATGCTCCCATTGTTGCTTGTACATATTTTCTTTTTGGTCTTATGCACCCATGGGTGCCCAAAAAACGTTAATAAAGCTTTCTTTCTCTCTCTCTCTCTCTCTCTCTCTCTCTCTCTCTCTCTCTCTCTCGCCGCTCTGCTGGTGCGCTGTCCGCCTGCTGGTGCGCTGCCCGCCCTGCTGGTGCGCTATCCCTCCCTCGCTACCCCTGCCCCTCTCTCTCTCTCTCGCCGCTCTGCTGGTGCGCTGCCCGCCTGCTGGTGCGCTGCCCGCCCTGCTGGTGCGCTGCCCGCCCTGCTAGCGCTGCTGCCCTCTCTCTCTCTTGCGCGCCCACCCGCCCTGCTGGCGCTGCTGTCCGCCCTGCTGGCGCTGCAGTGCTGACCTTCGCACCTGCCCTACGCTGCCCTGCGCTGGTCTGCGCTACTGCGCTGCTACGCCTGGCCGTTTGTCTACACTGTCCTCCATCTGCTTACCGCCTCCTATGGCACCTAAGAAAAAGGGGGGTGTTCTTACACCCCCCTCCCTGTTGGACACCCCCCCATCACCGGTAGTGATGGAGGAGCCGTCTTCGGTGACAGAAACTAGTGACATTCCTGTCAACATGGCTGCCATTGACTACACTCCTTCCAAACCTACCGAAAGTCTTTTTGCTTATGATCTTAGTTTTATCCGACAAGAAATTCTTGGACTTAAGAAACAACTACACCTCTTTGAAGCTGAAAATAGCAAGTTAGCTAAGGATCTTTTTGGTGTCACGGAACGTGTGGAGCAGCTTGAGCAAGAAAATATATATCTTAAGCAACGAATTGCAGAAAAAAGTGCCTTGGAGGAGACTTCCAACAAGATCAATAGCTTGGAGAAACAAGTCGAGGAGACGAAAACGTGGGCAGCACTCTTCAAACCGGATGATATGGGCAGCAAACTCTCATCACTTGCAAAACAGGTTGAAGAAACGACATCGATCCTTAAGCAAGGTAATCACTCTCAGATTTCATCTTTTCCGAAGGAAAACGATTTGGAGACAGTTTTGGGTGAACAAGCCAGAAGGGCCAAAAAAGCCTTTAACATTAGAGTAAGAGGCATTGCCAATGGTGGAAAACCGTTGGAAGAAGCTACGGATTTGCTCATTTCCAAGTTATCTCATGTGGCTGATGGTTTTGATACTGCTTGGCGTAGTAAATTTGATGACAATGTTTTGTTTATCAAGTTCCGCTCGCTTTCACAACGCAATGCTGCCCTTCGGCTTAGGGCAAAGCTTAAAGGTACTTTCATTTATATGGATGATGACTTAACAAATACTCAATGGTTGGCAAGAAAAAAGATTATCCTTGAAGCGAAAGAGAAAGGGCAAAGGGTTGTTTTTATTGACGGGAAACCGAGATTTTTCGACCTTCCACAATAGGAACTAGGGGCCCCCGGATATAGAAGCTACCCGAGATCCCCTACCAATTTGAGACTTGGCTTCTGGAATTGTAATGGTTTTTTATCTTCGTCATCAGCCGGAGACTTTGCTGATTTTATTAGAAAATGCGACATTTTGTTGTTGGCTGAAACTCATGAGTCCTTATATCATCCTCTTCCAAATATACAGGAGTACTCTTGGCATTCTGCTTTTCGTCCATTTGTTAGGGGAAAAACTTGTCGAGGATCTGGAGGAGTAGCTTGTTTATACAGAGACACCACAGTTCAGATGGTTAAACAAGATCCATACGCTCGCTATATTTGGTTACACATTATTGGCTCACTATTGGGATTACCTCAGGACATCTATATAGCTGTATGCTATTTTGCTCCACAGACCTCAGTGTTTGCTGAGTTTGGCGGGGACCCTTTTCAGGCTCTCTCAGATGATATTGCTATCTTTTCTCAGCAGGGTTCCATTTTACTAGCAGGTGATTTCAACGCCCGCACAAGCTCTAGACAAACCGAATTTCATGCAGCTACGGATCTTCTCAGGCTTTACCCTTTGGATATGGGGCTAGACCGGGTATCACAGGATGCAGACACTCCAGCTACATCTTTCGGGGAGTAGTTGATCACTCTAGCAGAGACACACGCTCTTGCCATTTTGAATGGCCTCACACAGTGGCCTTCCTCATCAGCATATACATGCTATCCTCATGGTGGAGGACATAGTGTGGTCGACTACTTCATTGGATCACCTGCTTTGATCTCTCACATTTCTGATTTCTCCATTACACCCCCTACCATTTCCGATCACTCACTCTTACACATCTCACTTGGTCACATAACCTCTTCTTTGCAAGTTTCTTGCTCTCTTCCCACTCATAAACGTATTCCTTTCACCCAATCTGGATTCACTAATTACACCACAATCTTATCCCAACTACTCGCTAACTTCCCGTTCATGGCACCAATTGACCAGCAAGCCACTTTTCTCTCTACATCCCTCTTAGCTGCTGCCTCCTCATCCTTCCCCACCAAAACGACATCATCTCACAGAAGTGTTCACAACAGATGGTATGATGCAGAATGCCGCTCTCTTCACAATCATGTGACATATGCCAGGTCACACTCCCCTGCCACACTCAAACAATGCCAGAAAGAATATCATAGAACCACCAGAACAAAGAAGATCAAGTACCTACAATCACTCTGCCAAAAAATGATCAACTCTTTAGATTCACCCTCCTCCTCTTTTTTCTGGAAACATTTCACCAGACACTCTTCAACATTGGCCCCCATAGCCATCGAATCCTGGATCGAGTATGCCACGAAGTTATATACCACGGACTCTCCTCCTACCTCACTCTCACCGAGACCTGATCACTGCTCACTTTTCACCCCTGACATGGTTGAAAACGCCATTAAACATGCCAAACTAAATAAAGCCACTGACTATGACTCCTTAAGTGTAGACTTCCTAAAGCCCGTAGCACATCTCATCTCCCCTTACATTGCTCATGTTTTTAACACAGCTGTTACTTCTGGTTTTCCTACGGCTTGGTGTACTAATATCCTTCAC
This sequence comes from Diphasiastrum complanatum, assembly GCA_029204225.1. Taxonomy (NCBI): domain Eukaryota; kingdom Viridiplantae; phylum Streptophyta; class Lycopodiopsida; order Lycopodiales; family Lycopodiaceae; genus Diphasiastrum; species Diphasiastrum complanatum. The sequence goes on from CM055092.1 coordinate 26,394,915, forward strand.
CCCATCCTCAAGGCAGGTGATCCCATGAATGGAGGAAACTACCGCACCATTATGATTGGCCACACTCTGGCTAAGATATATGGCTCTATACTACAGACAGTCACTGGATCTTTTGCTGAAACTGAGGGTTTACACGCTATGGGTCAAGCTGGTTTCAGACCGGGATATTCTACTTCAGACCAGATCTTCATTTTGAGATGCATTATTGAGGAGGCTCGACATCGGAAACAGAGAATTTACTGTTGCTTTGTGGATTTTCGCAAAGCTTTTGACTCTGTTCCACGACATCTTCTTTTCCAGAGACTGTCTTCACTTGGCTTTTCAGAGGATACTATTGCTGCGATCATTACTTTATATGAGCGAGTCTTGGCACGTTTCAGAGATGGTAGTGGCTGGTCCTCACAGATACATTCTACCATTGGGGTGAAGCAGGGTTGCCCCTTATCACCCACTCTTTTTGCACTATATATAGATGACCTCGAGCGGATTATTCGCGAGGAAGGTGGAGAGGGCTGTCCCCTAGCAGACATTATTATCCCCATTCTCTTGTACGCTGATGATGTGGTTCTCCTCTCATCCTCTGCAGCTGGTTTACAGAGTCACCTTTCTGCTTTACATCACTTTTGCCAGCGTTGGGGATTGACGGTTAACCTTAAGAAGACTAAGATTATGGTGTTTAACACCAACAGACAGCATATGAGAGATGTGATTTTCTATTATGACGGGCTACCGATTGAGATCGTGACCTCCTACACCTATTTGGGAGTTCTTTTCTCTGGTCCGCTACTCACTTTTCGACCAGCAGCCACCGCCAGGCTCCGCAAGGGGCATACCGCTCTTGTGCATATGGAGAGATTTTGCTCTACTTATTATGTGCAGGATCCTGCTACCAGATGCCTACTATTTTCTGCTACTGTCTCCCCAGTTGTGCTATATTCGGCTGAGACTTGGTGCCCTGATTTATCACGCGATACATGGAGAGATCTTACTCGTATCCAGATTCTCATGCTCAGTAGGATAATCCGGGCTAAGCCCTCAGTACCACATGATATCATACTAGCCGAGTTTGCTTCTCCTCCATTAGTTGTTGGTGCTATGTTTCAGATCATCACCTTTCTTCACAGGGTATCAGATCTAGATACCTCCAGATACATTGTTGCTGCTCTCACTTCATCTTGTACCATTGCGGATCAGGGAGCCAAGCACTCTTGGTATCGCAGTGTCTCAGCCCTTCTTCAGACTTGGGGTTTATCCGCACTTGATCTTCCGAATGGAACCCATGCTTATATCAGACAGCAGATGTACCGGAGCTACATACGCACTATATGGTCACATCCTGATCCAGATAGGGTCAAGCTACATTATTATGGCACACATCTTTTACGGCTGGACGTTTCGGGCTTGCCTATTCTTCCAGTTTATCTTACACAGACGCTATCTTTTGGTCTGAGATATCGTATAGGACAGCTTCGAGTCTCTTCTCATCAGCTTGCTATCGAGACAGGTAGATACGCAGACACTCCCAGATTGCAGCGGATATGTCAGCTTTGTTCTCTTCAGGAGGTGGAAGATGAGTTTCATTTCATCTTTCGCTGCCCAGTATACTATGAGATTAGAGGACGATACCATTGTTTATACCGAGATATTCCCCTCACGTTGAGCTCCTTCCTCGAGTATCCAGACGCTAGATGTGTGGGTCTTCTTTTGAGAGAGATGTATATTTTACGAGCTTCACTTCTACCTACGCTCTCAGATATGGATTCCAGTCAGGCTCACATTACTCAGTTCTTCCAGAAGCGAGACAGAGTGGATATTTCGGTTGCGTATTTTGACGTCCCCGTCCGAAGATCGAAGACACAGAGAGTTTCGGCTCGATCCAGTGCTACTAGATCTTCATACGCCTCCCACCAGCCTACATCACGACCCACTACTACCATCACTCATTACTTTCGGCTTGCTCGTAGCTAGTTTCCTCCGCAGAGCAGGTGGTTAAGCTCTTGCTTTGTACCCTCACCAGCTGGTGGTCAAGCTTGGATACTTTTTCTCTTAGAGACAGAGAGATCGATATTTTAGTTTTAGTTTTACTGTCTTTTCATTGGTAAATAAGTCCTTATGCGGACAATGCTTCTCACATTTTGTACTCTCTTTTGTCTTATGTGCCCCTGGGCACCAAAAGACGTTAATAATAATTCTAATTCTAATTCTAATTCTCTCTCTCTCTCTCTCTCTCTCTCTCTCTCTCTCTCTCTCTCTCTCTCTCTCTCTCTCTCTCTCTCTCTCTCTCTCTCTCTCTCTCAGCGGCCAGCGCCAGGGATGGCAGATGCTCTGCTGTGGGCGCCCTCCATCGCTGCCTCGCTGGGCCTCCATCGCTGCTTTTCTACCCTGAGTTGCTGGCCCTCCATCGCTACTCTACCCTGTTGTTGCGGATTTGCTCCATCGCTACCCATCGCGACTGCTCCATCGCTGTCCAATGCTGGTGACCTGCCGTTGCAGGTGTGCCCTTGCTATTGCTGATCTTCTGCAGGTTTGAGCGCCCTCTTCCATCGCAATAAGATATGCCGCATCGCAAAGGAGCCGTTGCCTCTACTCCTGAACCATCCTCTGTTTCTAGAATGGCTTCAACATCTTCCTTACAGCCAAATCCGCCTACCCCTTCTCCTTCTATGCATGTCGCAGTTCCTATCTCCCCATCAAACCCTATTCTTGATAATAGTGCAACTATTGTAGCTATTCCCTTGACTCCAGACACTCCAGTAGCACCTGTTTCTTTCCCTCCATATGCCTTGGTCAAACTTCTTCGGGATGGTCAACTCCGTCTATTTGAATTCCTTAACAATCACAGAGAGCAACTGGCTTCTCATGATTCTTTGCTTCTAGGGGTGCAATCGCATCTTCAGAAGTTGGATACTTCCATTCAAGAACTCAAGAACGAAGTTGCAGTTATAAAAAGTGAAGCTTCTTCTCAAATCGCTACTTCAGCTAAAATCCAGCATCTCGAAAATAAGGTGGAACAGCACCATACGACTGTCCAGTCATGGGCAGATGTGCTTAAAGGTTCGTCTACAATTATCTCTCCACCTTTGCCTTCACCTTCGTTTATCTCAGCCACTGAGAGCCGTCTGCGAGAACATAAAGCTCTCAATGTTCGTGTTAGAGGTATTCCGAAGTCTCAAAATGCTGTCAAAGAAGCTGAGAAGTTTTTGGAAGGAAATCTTCAACAGATAAATTATGCTCCTAAGCTTAATACAATTGACTCTCTTTCCATTTCTCTTTCCCCACGCCCTTCAGAATTCACCCTCACCCCGTCCATGGTTGAAAACGCCATCCAAAAGATCAAACCCGAAAAGCCACTGATGTTGAGCTCCTAAGTATGGACTTCCTAAAACCAATTACTACACAAAGACTTTCAGTCCAATTGTAAGACTTCAGTCAATTCGATCTTTACTTGCTATCGCAACTACTGAAGATGTAGAAGTTCACCGGATGGATACAAGAAGATATTTACATCTATCAACTTGAAGGTTACGTCCTTCTGCAAAAAGCTCTCTACGGGCTAAAGCAAGCTCCAAGGGCAGAATCAATCAATTTTTGTTGCAGCACGACTTCATCCCTAACTCTCTTGACTCTCATGTTTATCTCAAACACAAGGGCTCAAGCTATCTTATAATAGCTCTATATGTTGATGACTCTCTGATCATCAGCAATTCGATTCAATTGCTGCATGAGACAAAGTTGTTATCGTCGAAGGAATTCAAAATGACCGATTTAGGCCCTGTGCATTACCTTCTCGGGATCGAGATAACCAGAGACAGAGCAAATAGAAGGATCGCGATAAGCCAAGAAAAGTATCTAACCAGTGTAATTTATAGGTATGGCATGGAAAACTGCAAGTCGACATACTCGCCTATGGATCTAGGATTCAAACTATCGAAGGACATGTGTTCGCCTTGGACTGAAGCAGAGAAGAAGGAGATGTGCAAATACTCCTATCAGTCGATAGTCGTATCGATCATGTATGCCATGGTCTGCACTCGACCTGATCTAGCCTATACAGTCAACACACTGTCACAATTTATGTCGAATCCCGGCCTACCTCACTGGAAAGCTCTACTTAAAGCACTAAGATACATTCAAGCTACTAAGCACTATGCTCTGTGTTATAATGGAAATACAGAGGACGCTCTGACATTACTTGCTTATTCCGACTTTGATCGGGCTGAAGGTGTGGAAACACGAAAATCCACTTCTGGCTATCTATGCTTTCTAGCAAGAGAACCCATTTCATGGAATAGTCGAAAGCAGAAATTTATTTCTTTGTCTTCCACAGAGTCTGAATGTGTCGCAGCCACCTCTGCATTGAAGCAAATCATCTGGCTCAGAAGATTGCTCCATGATCTTATGATCCCTCAATTCAGACCAACTATACTCTATTGCAACAATCAGAGCTGCATGGCTCTATCTCAAAACCCACGAACTCACTCTAGAACTAAACACATTGAAGTTCAATTTCATTTTCTGAGAGAAAGTTTTGAACAAGGTTGTCGAATTAAATTACTGTCCGACTGACAGTATGTTGGCTGATATTTTGACTAAGCCTCTGTCGAGGGAAAAGTATGTTGGGTTATGCAGCTTGCTAAAGTTTATTCAGGATCCTAGGAGTTAAGCTTAAGGGGAGTGTTGGAGTTAATTTTCACTCCGACTTACCCGAATTCATTTCCTGAGAACCAGTATACTATGTAAATATTCTCTCTCTACAATAGCATGCAGTCTTACTCGCACAAGTCCAATAGCCTATGCAATACATCGACTTGAAGCAGAAGCAGGATCGACTTCATCGATGTCTACGTCTACGTCATCGACTTCACCGACTCGACTTCGTCGACATCCTGACATCAACTCCATTGACATCTTCTCTAGGGCGAACCAGTCGACTCGACTTGTCTGACATCTTCGATGATTGTCGACTATCACTAGTCAAAATGGAGCTCTTCCTCTGCCTTGTCCGACGTAGTCTACGTCACAGTTCATTTCAGTACTTTGCACTAACTACACTACTTCACGCTCGTTGCTCACACAATTGTTATAACTGACGCATGTATATATTCATAACGGCAACAGATAGAACAAATAAAATAACATGAGATAGTATTCAATCTGTAACTAGCATAGTAAGATCACACCACTTAGTGCACTATTACTGTGAACCATTCTCGGGCACATGATCGTGATCTGATCATTGTATTCACAACAACTTAATGTAGATTCTCTATTTTCTTTACGTGTATTGTACATTGACGAATGCTTTCTGATAACTTCCTTCTCTTACACTGATACTCGTTCCATGACTCAATCGAATATCTAATATCAAAGGAAGCATGGCTGTCATAGACGCCTAATTGTTTCGCTCCCTTCATGGTTGTCATTGACACCTACTAAGATATTCATCTTGTTGATCTAAGTGATAGTCTGAATCTATTGTTTGGTAAAGATCCTGTTATAATTTATATGTTGAGTTTTCTCTTGATTGGATCTCGTATCCAGCAAGGGTGGTATCAGAGTTAATAAACAGAATATTCAAACACAATCATTCCATATCATTCATACAAAGAACCCAACAGCTTGCACCTTAAGGCCTTTGAGTCTAACTAATACTGTTGAACGCGGCTGAAAGCCAAACATGACAATACTAGATCTGGTGGCAGAATGCTTTGCACTAATATATGTGAATTCAAACATTGGGAGGTACATTTCCCAATCGAACAAAGAGTCCTTAATATGTTTGGGTCCTTCTCTAGCTTGGAGCTCTTGAGTCCTGTCCCCACTAGGTGTGCTTTAGCCTTCAAACTGCTATGTAACAATGTACCATTATATTTATGATTCATAATATGACAATCTATTTGTCGAAGCCTGTTGCCTTATACATTTGAGTCTTGATTCAATACAGGTTCGCCTTTATCTATGCTATTTTGAAGCGCCTCTTGAAGGTGCATAGCAACTTGAGACAAATGGTGATTTCAAACCATTGGCAGTGCATTCACGAGAGGCCACGTCCAGGCGTTTTGAGAGCATTGTGCTCTCGTCTTCCTTTTGAGATGAGGCACGAGTTCTTGTGATAGTCTTGTAGCCTCCTTATAGTGTCTTGCGACTTACCCACAAAGAGGGTTGCACATTGGGTCTTATTTATGAGTTTATGGATAGGTTGGTGGCCCAAATTCACTCTTGCACTGCGATTAGTGAGAGAGGTTCGAACTTGCACACCTTGGACTTGAGAATTGAACCTTTATTTCTTTTAAGTTTTACATTTAGGCCAAACTCTATGATCTAGTTTTTGAATTCTGAGTTTTTATAGGCACAGGAGGAAATCTTGAGGAAGTGGCAAGATAGATGGGAGTGGTTCCACTAGCCTCTGCATTCTATGGCTTGCCTTCTTCACTCTCTATGATGGAGCGAAGAGCAGTTTTGTGATGCAGAGCTTCAACAAGGATGGCGCACTTACATTGAGAGTGTCTACACCGATCTTGCAATGCAACATGCATTCAAGAATAATTTGACTGTCTTCAATTGTGGATAGTGATGCTCCTATAGTATCAGTAAGTTGTAAGTTGCAACTACTAACTACATTCATAATTTTGTCAAGTCTTTCTCGAAATCTTGCCATTTAGACTCTAATGAATCAATTTCAATGTATGCAGGTGTGAACTACTGGACTTTGGGTGTCCATGAGCTCTACTTCGAGAAGGACAATTGTAGGATGTGTCCTGGTGGGACAACTATGGCAGAGTGATGTTTCAAGACTACAAAGGCTTGCCATATGTAGTTTGTCATAGGATTGCATGACAATTGCATTGGAGATGAATTGGCGTCTGTTCTCTCTTATTCATATGAAGAGGATGATTAGGCTTTACACTGCACAGTTAGACAGGTTGGTGTATGTACATGCCAATTTGCGGTCTCTTCAAAAGCTAAGGAACGCAAGGGAGCCTATGGAGTTAAAATTTGAATAGTAATTTCTTATTGTGCAATCATCAATGTGCATTGTGTTTGAACTTTGAACTTTGGTCACAAGTTACTAGTTTGAACTCTAATTTGAAACTTTGTTGAAATTTTATAGGTAAATCCCGATGAGATCGATGCCACCAAGGTCATAGGAGGAGGAGGATCATTGCTCCACAATGAGGCCTTGTTGTCTACAAATTAATTTCAATATGGTTTTTGGTTTCTACTATTAAATTCAAACTTGTAAATTGGAGTTCAAACTTCTAAATTGGAAGTACTAACTTGTAACTTGTGCCCATCCTTGTGTGCAAGGCCTACTATTCAAGCTGTTACATGTCGCATGGCAGAGGAAGCGGATATCACAAGTCCAGCCTCTCGAGTAGTCGAGGAAGAGGAGTTAGAGGGGGAGGAAGAGGAGATGGAGGGCTCAAGGATTTCTCAGAGTCCTCGGAGGGTGATGAAACTGCTGAGAGTTGGAGTGACAATGATGAGGCTCTTGAGGATGCACCTGAAAGAATGTTACATCTTTGGTTATGGACTTAACCAACCTTTGTCATGGGTTAGGGAAACCCCAGTGGTCACTAAGGAAGTCTCAGATCATTGAAGGAATTCTAGTATTATCCTTTAGTTAGGTACCTTGTGAGCCCATTGCATGGAGACTGAGACACCTCATGAGCACGGGGGTGATTGTGTTCTCTTCATAGTCTATGGTTGGTTGATTACATGATGCAAGCTTCCTTGTTTTCTGTTGATTATTGCAAATTGGATTGTGGGTGTCAATACAATAGGGGTGAAGCAGGGTTGCTCTCTTTCACCCACACTTTTTGGACTAGCTATAGATGTACATACATATATAGAAAGTACTTAGCCTCACAGTTGATATACCACGCTATTCTTTTTTGGCCTTGACTTCCTCATGTTACTCCCAGGCCTCTGGCTTGTTGGATACTCTCGTGGCATTTCCAGTTTAGAACGACCAAAGTGCACTAACCATTATATTTGTCGATTCATATATTGAGCATAAATACAAGAAACCTAGAATGGCCCTCTTGGGGTCAAATCAGACTATTACCGTACATACTTGAGGGAGATGGATATTATAGCTGGGAGTCCTATCCTCCCTAGGTACCTTGATAGTGGACTTTCACATCACCCCTATTTCACTTTGGGCTAGCTCCATGTTTCTTCACACCAATTGTATATTGAGCCTGGACAATTCCAAGGCATTTCACGTGAGAGCAGGATATAGTAAATTGTCTATTACTGGGAGATAGAGAGAGATTGGAACACTTCATTTCGGTATCCTGGTTACTACGAGATCAGGGAGTGATACCATTGTCTCTTTCTGGATCCTCCAATTAAATCTATAATCACTTATCTCATAGCTGTACATTTACATTCTTCTCCGTGTTGCGTTATGTGATGTGAATTTTCTTGTAACTGAACGCTTTTACAAAATCTAAGAAGCTTTTTATTAATACTTTCAAAATCTAGCCTCTCGGCCACTTGAGATTTGAGTGACACCCCAAACTCATGGGTTACTGTGGTGTTGGCAGCAAAGAACTTTTATATCAACAAGTCTTACGTCGATTTGGACATTTCAACGTGATTCAGCTCAGCAATGCTGCGTCACTTTACGAATTGTTGGTGATAGCTTTAGATGAGGAAGAACAAAGTGGCAGGTGGCATGAGAGTGACGGACCCAAGGATCAGATAGCACAGGTGAGAAGTGTTAGAAATTCTTGTTTAGATAATGAGCTGTAAATTTCATGATAACTGGATTTGGGTTCAAATATGTTGTGCCCTTAAGTAGAGTGCCTATTTATCTATTCTCTAAGCTTGATACATGTCGAAGGGTTACTATTTTGACAAATGGATGTTAATAATGCTATGTATTCTTGTACTTTCTTTCTTGTCAATGATAATTTTTCAGACTCTCAAGTGCAGGAGTTCCTACTAGAAACCTTATACCTGTTTGAATAGCATCAATTAGACATGCTTGTTCTAGCAAAAGATAATAGTTTATTGTGAGATGTATTGATTTTGACGAATCTAGACTCTAAGTAAATGAGCAAGTACTGCTTTTTGTAGTCTCGTAAAGGTTAAGATTTTGTTAGTTTGAAGGAGTTTTTTCCTGAATAACAACTCAATCCTAGTTGCAGGCTCAGAAATCCATTCCGAGGTTTTGGGGTTGGAATGTACTCTAGGTTCTGGAATGTACTGCCCCTGGCTCAAAAAAATAAATAGAAAATACATCAATTCAACTTGCTCCGCCTTCTTCATCAGCCAGAGCATGCACAATATCTTCTGTTGTTAGCACTGTGTTGCACAAAAGGGAGTGAAAATCAATGTTTGATGCGGCAAAGATGTGTCTTTTTTATTGATCCTGTGAAAGTGAGTCCCAATTGCAGAATCATTTCAGCTGAACAAAAATCAGATTCTAGAAGCAACAGGTCAACCATCGTTTCTGCATCAAGTTAAAAATCAGCCATTGTTACTGTTTCACCAGAACATTCACACCATTTATCATTCCATCTGTGAGAAACTTTTGAGGATATTAGGATTGTAGGATTGTGTGTTGTTTAGCCACATATAGAATTAGATACATAGAGATCGGCCTTCATTCTAGAGGTATTATTGCCTTCTTTATCGCAGAGGTATCATTGCCTTCATCGCATCATAGAGAATATCATTGCATCGCAGTGTATTTTTGAGGTAAGTCTCCATTTGGAGTTTTCCAAAAACAAAAAAACAAAAAACAAAAAAAGTAGTACATAGTACATCTACATAGTAGAACAGGCAACTATAGTCACAGCTTTCCCACAAATTGCTTGTGTCTCACTTTAGTGATCAGTATTCAAGCCTTTACGTTAGTATTTGGGTCCATGCTGTTATCTAGTTGGCATTAGACCTTTTATTGTTGACATTTTTATTGTTTGGGCTTTTACTGAGCTCTAATTTCAAAGGTGATCGGTCTAATTATGTCTACATTTCACAGTGGCCCTATTGTTCCAAAGCATAGCACTATTTATCTACATCATCACAAATCTATGATTTTTTTCTTGGTGCCATGGTAGGATGACCTTTTGACAAAATTACAAGGAAGCCTTGTATGGATTTTCTATGCTTTTGGATCAGGCCATTGTTCTTGAGGAGCATTTTATCTTACAACATTCACATATTCTTGAGATTGATGTTCGTTGGATACTATTCCAATATCACTACTTTCCAAATATATAACCCTGATCTGCAGAAAGATGACAAGATGGAAGATTCAAAAGAGAAGTTATCTAGAGGATTTCTGTACGAACTTGATGTCTTGATGCAGTGAGTTAGAAAGCTAAGATCCCTGCTACTCTCTGTTGTCGTGTTAAAGTTTTCGCTTCTGCATATCTTCATTGCAGTTAGTGTTCGGATGCATTTAGCATGCTATGAAGAACTAATCATGAGGCTACCCCTTTAGCTTACTTCCGACTTTCCATATAATTGATAGAAGCAGCAGATGGTTTCCAAAACAAATATCCGTATAGTATTTGTGAATAATACCATGCGGCTCACAATATTTGGCAAACTATGTCTCTATGATCTTCCATTTAAAAAATGTGATTGTAAACGTTTTTGCTACAGTATTGTCATCCTGCAAGTCGAGTAGAGCTCATAGATTTGTATCTAGTTCCTAGGAAAAGTACAATGCACGAATTTCGAGAAATCTTAAGAATTGAATGTGATAGAAAGGTTACATGCCTTTTGGAAAGCCTATTTCATGTTTTATTCCACTCCCATTTGTTTACTGCTATGATAATACTCACGTTAAATTTTACCAATTTATGTCTTTGGGTTAAACAATTCATTAACACAGTTTAAGCAGAGCTTTTTTGTGTAGTTCACAAGGACCTTAGTCGTAGCTTTCTATCCTTTATAGATTATTAAAGTCAAGTCATGTTTTCCAGCAGTAATGTCAGTAGTACCAATAAGTTCCAAGGGTAATATTTGTGGTTTGGTAGAATGCTTGACTATTTTCCAGATGAGAGTCAATAGATGCTGTTGTTATTCAAATGCTCTAGGCTATATTTCTACGAATGGCTAATAAAGGAGTGCTTCAGCAATTGATTGGCATAATTGTGAGAAGAAGCGTTTCACCATTTTCTCTAAGTAATCCACCTGTTTTTTGAAAATGCAATGGATATGTCCTTTGTGTTTCTGCAGTATTTTCCACAACCATTGTGATCAGAATTTTATCTTTGTAGTTCTGCTTTATTACCTCTGACCATGAACATATGCATAGACGTTTTTAAGCTGATCTGTTAATGCCTTTCATATGTACATGCTATTATGCAGCTGAATGTGGAACTACTAATGTGCAAGGCACAGATGCTGCAAGAGTATTTCAATCTGAGTATTGATGAATCGGCAAATCTCTGTACATTACCACTGATACTGGACCAATATACACCTGACATGGATCGACTGCCCCAGTTTGTTCTGAACCTCGGCAACAATGTGAGAGGACTATCCTCATAATGCTTTCTACTGAAATTTTTTAAATTGCTCATGCGGCTCTCGTCTACTTCAATTCACTCAAAAACTGATGGAAGTTGCATTCGAGTTTATCTTCATGATGCTCATACATCTGATTGTGGTATCTTTCATACTCCCAGTTGATTAACTGAAGGTGGCCATGTGATTCCGGCAACAGCTGCATCCAACATCTACTAACTTGATCTGCTTAAAGTCAGGATTCAAAATTCATAGAAACTGGAGTGGATGCCATTGTATTTAGCAGGGTGTTTCTGTGAATTGTACACCATTTATTGTGCAAAGCTTGTACTTCTAATCCCCCTTTCTCTGCACCAAATTGCCAATGAAGTCATTCATATAGGTGTTGTTACATGCTGGTAATTTTTGGATTTGCCAACTTACAGAAATGGGCTGTTATGACACAATGGCATCATTTGGCACATCTCTCAGACTACACAAGCATTTGTTATGTTTAAATTTTAGGCCAGCAATACTCGTTGAGAATTGTCATTGTTTGTGAACGATTCAAAGAATTTTGTTGAAAAGGTAGCAACCAAACTTTCGACAGGTTGGCAGTTAACATCATAAGTCTAGAACTTTCAGACTACCTTGGTTTTACTCTAGAACCCGCTACCTTGACAGCCTTGAAGCTAGCCAACAACTCTGATCAAACCAGAGGGCGAGCTTAAGAATGTACCCATTACCGTGGCTAAAAAGATCATTCAAGTGGACTTTTACGTCATGAGGATGTACGCCGGGAACCGGGGGTATTCTATACTGCTAGGACGGCCATGGCTCAGGGTTAGCAACTGCACAATCGACATCCCCGCAGAAATATTGATTTTTGGAAGGGGTAGAGAACGTACCATAGTCGACGGCTATCCCGAGGTGCCTCAATCAGAAAGAGCACCCATATCATGATGTTTGGAAATGCTATCCAAACGTGTGAAACTCTACTCCCTAAGTTTAAGTGGCTCCAAGTATGGTAGAAATTTATTGTCATGTAGAAAAAATTGCCCATTAGCAATCATGCCATAAAAACATTGGTGTACAGAGACGTTCTTATGCAAAGCTGAAAAATTGGAAATCTCAAACATTCACAACATTCGATTAACAAAAGCATATGATTGCAATTGTACAAAAAATTGACTCATTCATATTGATGTATGCAGCTGTCAAGTTTCAACAAATCAAATTTCTGAAAGACTCAACTATAATTCGTTATACTTGTATTGTACGAATCTAATCTCTAAAGTCTACTATCTGCAAAAGAACCTGAATGATAGAACTAAGGTACGTTGCACTCCCAGCTTTTGCAAGAGAAAAATAATAACGTCTTTTGAACATCCATGTTTCTGAACAAATAATTCCTAACAAACCGCCGGTAGAACTTACAAAAGCCTAAGAAAGATTGTAATTGGCGTATATCGGCAGGCCTCGGCCACTTCTTAACCACAGCCACCTTGGCTGGGTCAACCGAAATACCCTCAGTTGTCACTACGTGACTCAAATACTCGACACGAGTCTTACACAACTCTTTCTTTTGAGCATTGGCGTACAAGACAGAAGCTTGTAACTTGCCAAATACGGTCTTGAGATGAATCTCATGCTTCTCGACTGCTTTACTAAAAACCAATATATCGTCAATAAAAGTGACGACAAACTTGCCCATATAGTCTCGGAAGACATCGTTCATGAGCATCATGAACGTGGCTGGTGCATTGGTTAACCCAAATGGCATAACCAAAAACTCATAATGACCGAAACGGGTTCGGAAGGCCGTCTTCTGGACATGTTCATCTCGAATCCGTATTTGATGGTATCCACTTTTGAGATCTATCTTACTGAAAATGGTTGCACCTTGCAACGCATCCAGTAGATCATCAATCCTGGGCATTGGATACCTGTGCTTTACAGTGATCTTATTCAATCCCCTGTAATCTACACACATCCGGAAACTACCATCTTTTTTCTTAACAAGTAAAATAGGAGAGGCGAAAGGTGAATAACTAGGACAGATGTACCCCAGCTTGAGATACTCCTCCATCTTTCTGACTTCCTCTTCCTCTTTTACGCTCATCCTATAAGGAGGCCTACATACCAGACTTGCCCCTGGAACGAGCTCAATACGATGATCAACGTTCTAACTAGGCGACAATCCCTCTGGCATATTACTAATCAGCACGTGTTTAAACTGAGTGCGGATGGACTTCTCCAGCTCACTTGCCGGGTCACATCTAGGCTGTAATGAAAATGCATGTGCACTAGGGGATGCAAATAAGCCTCTTGTGGTTTATTAGTGAGTGGGCTTATCTGATTATTATCAACATAAGAATCAAAACTAGAATCAACATTCACATAACACAGCTACAAATACTGAATCTCCATTCTCTTTATTTGCATACAGGTAACAAGAGGACCCTCAACAGATGGTCTCTCCCCCTTTAAGACATGAGACATACCCTCATGCCCAAACTTATACACATGTGACTTAAAATCTATAGCGGGTTGCTTACTTGCATGCCACCGCTTACCAAGTACAATATCAAACTTAGCTAGTTTAGTAATTTTAAAATCTAACTTCTCAGTATACGTCTAAATAGACAAAGAGACCCGAGAGATTCTTTCATCCCAAACCTCTGTTCCCTTACCATCTGGTATCTCAACAGTATACCGGTAATCAGATGGAACAATAGCTAAGCGAAACTTCCTCACCACGCGAGAATTGATAATATTATGCGAGGAACCGGTGTCAAACAAGACGAGCACATCATGACCTTCCAGCTTCCCCCTCATGTGTATCAATTCACTATCTGGAAACTGATAAGCTTCACGCGCCTTGGTGGACAAATAACAAACTGGTGCCTCTAGAACAAGCTTTTGCACCAAAATAGTCATACACGACGAGTGTCCTCATCATCACTACCAACAAGTCATATAAAATTCCTTATCCTTGCCCTCATCTTGACTTTGCATAACATGGAGCTTCTTGCCCATACGTCCAGGACAGTCTTTGAAAAGATGCTTGCCAAGACAGAAAAAGCATAATCTGTCTTTCTTGGCCTTTTCCTTTTGCTTAGGACTAAGGGGAGACCTATCGTAAGCATGACGTGCCATAGGAGATCCCGCCTTGCGCTTCAAAGTCTGCTGCATCTGGATAGGATCCTTCTGCGAAAAGCCTTTCTGACCAGCTTGGCTAAACTTTCCCGAACACTTCTTCTGAGGCCAAATTGGCGCTCCAGATTCAGCCTTGGTTCGCACATTACCTTCAAAGTTGAGAGCTGTAGCAATTGCCTCTTCTAAGGCTTTGCACCCTTCATTAAACATTGAAGGCCTCAACTCTTCACGAAGGCCAAATATGAACTTGTGGACTACTAGCCACTCAGGAATCTCTTCTGGGATCTTGATAAGCATCTCACGATACTTATCGGCATGTTCTTGCACCATTTACTGCCTCTGACGATGCAAAAGCCAAGCATCCATTGCACGCACATGCTCATGTGGAGGAATGAACTGAGCTCCAAAAGCTCGCTTAAACTCAAGTCAGGTGGATGGAGCCTGATTAGACTTCAACAACTTGCGCCACCACCTGTCAGCTATTCTCAATCGAACTCTAGAAGAAGCTTTCACAGGTATAAAACCTAAAGTGGATCATCTACGAGTTTTTGGTTGTATTGCATATGCTCATGTTCCTAAAGATAATCGTCAAAAACTTGATTCAAAGGCAATCAAGTGTTTATTCCTTGGTTATGATGAGGAAAAGAAGGCATATCGCCTTTATAATCTTACCAATAGGAAGGTGATTATGAGCAGGGATGTTGTGTTCGAAGAAAATGAGTCTTCTAGCCTAGAAGATCATTAGGAAGATGTATTTTCTCCTACATCAAAAAGTTCGGTTATAGATGATGTTCAGGAAGATATAGGTCCATGTGATACAGCTTCTACACAAATTGAACCAAGGGTGCGTACACAGGTGGATCTTGGTAAATGTAAGGAAAGGTCAAGAGTATTTGATACATATTCTCCTTCTACGTCACCTACAAAGAAATTACCAAGATGGTATTGTGAGACTATACAAGATAGTCAAATGTTGGATGAGGGAGAATCGAGACAACAAGGAGCTAAGAGATTGACACGATCAAGTGGAAACTATTTTGAAGCTAGTGAAGAAGCGCATTATGCGTTTATGGCTTCAGTATTGGATTTTGAGGATCCTTTATTATATGAAGATGCTGCAAAGGAACAAGTTTGGAAGACCGCTACGGATGAGGAGTACAGTTTTATTATGAAAAACGAGACATGGGATCTTGTTAAACTTCCAACAGATAAGAAATCAATTGGTTGCAAGTTTATAGAACCAAGTTTAAGTCGATGGTTCTATAGATAACTATAAAGCCGGTTGATCTACAGTGACACCAATGATCAAGTTGCAGATATCTTCACAAAAGGACTTGCTCGTGAAATGTTTGAGAAGTTCAGGACACTCCTAGGTGTAATTGATAATCAATTATCCATTAAGGGGGAGTGTTAGAATTAATGGTTAATTAATTAATTGTAGAGGCCAGCCTGCGAGCTAGAAGGCCTATTTCTATTTTTAGTATAATTCCAAGTCTAAGATTGGCTAGGTACCTAAGATAGTACCAATTTTGCTAGAATAGTATAGAATACTATCTTATGATCAAGTTAGCATAGATTGCTATTTTTGAGTCACCGTAATTAGCATAAATAGCTTTTGCATTAGTATAGGCAAATTGCTTTTGCTTTGAAGAAAAGCCAATCTCTATAAGAGTAGATGGGCGCCCTCCTTCATAATCAATTCATTTCAGATTATCTCATAATATTGCTCTTGTGATTCATTTTCTTCCTCTTGTGTTTGTCACTACAAACCACTCATCTCTTACGATCCGTGTCGTCTCTTTACCCACGTACTTCCAATGTTGCATGCACCGGTTTGAATCGGCGGCCAATTCGACCGATTCGAACAATTCTTTATTTTTTGGGCCGATTTTGATTCCTTTTTATGAGGTGACCGATTCGAACAGGTTGCCAATTCGAATCGGACAGATTCGAACCGCTTCTTTGTTTGAAATCGGCAATTCATGCAACTATGCTTACTTCGTTGTAAGAAACGAGCCTATGATAGTTGGAAGAGAGAAGACTTATTGGACTTCTTTATAGTTCTTCCACAGGCGCATTCCGGTGTGAGTTCATTCCCCGTGCTCCACCTCCATTCCTTGATGACTTGCGTATATTCCTTGATGACTTGACTGACCTATTTAAATCACAATAGAAATTCACATGGGTCAAGTGAACTGAATACTTTCCATCACTTGGTTTAACCATTGTTAACATAGGGAAATAGTTCACAATGAACAATTAGGTTTACATGATCTATATGAATATTATTAGTTTCTCAATAACATTATCCAAGGTTCACGAGTAGTAGGTACTACCTCTCAAGGAATCTTATGAACTTGAGCTATAAAGCTCATAATATCTGAAAACTCTAAAGTATATTCAAAATAGAGAGATAGCTTAGGGTTTCAATTTTGTACTTTTGAGATATCCCTATTGATCTGGACCTATACCTCAAAATCCGACAAAATACCCTATGATGACCAATGGCAATAGGCATCCCTCAAGATACATTTTTCTCACCATTGTCATCTAGATCCAATCAGTATCAGAACTTCCCTTTGGAATCTCCTGCGTCCCATACCATAGGTTCTCCCTCCAAGAAGGTCCTCAACTTCACGATTTGATCGTTTAGAGATTTAACAATCTATCTGATAGCCCTATAACAATATAGTGCATGACACGTGTTTACCACCATAACCCCAGAGAAACTATCTCTTAGGTCTGTTATAGCCACTTATTGAGAATCAATACATTTCAACGTGCGTGTCCAATAATACTATCAAAAGTAAAGAAGTATGGGCTTTAATGTGTGTCCATAACACTCCCCCCTTTTAAAACATTGCCCTCAATGTGGGCTATATAAAAATTTTAACTACTAGAGCTACTTTAGTACCATTGTATTGTTGTTTTCTTTCCTGGGTTATACATTTTGCGCCAGTGGTGTCAGTCCAAAAGCCGAATTCCCTACAACCGTGGATATCTGCTTTTAGTACAATGAAGCAAACAGAATTATAATCTCAATTCTAGTAGTCCAAATCCAAAAGTAAAATGAGTTTCGCGGTCTATAAGAATAGAACTGGGAAGACCATGCAAAGGAAAAATGTCAAATAAAAATATACGAGCGCACTATATGGCGGTAATGGTAGAACGAACAGGAATCAAGTGTGCCTGTTTGGAGAAACGATCCACCACGACGAGACAAGTATCATGGCCACACTGTGTGCGAGGTAAGCCTAATATAAAGTCCATAGAAATATCAGTCCACTAGCGGTGTGGAATTGGCCAATGCTGAAGAAGACCATAAAGCTTAGGCCGTGAATACTTATTACGAGCACAGAATATACACTGCTGAATAAGAGAAAGTGATTCGGATTTCATGCGAGGCCAATAAAGGTAAGGTTTTAGACGAGCAAAAGACTTCTGATAACTGTAATGACCTCCGACACGAGAATAATGAGCATCATGTAGTAAATGGGATCAAACATCGAGGAGACTAGGGACACACAAAGCACCGTAGTGATATAAACGATGATCAATGTTGGGAGCTTAGTGGGTCCCTTCACTAAACCTATTGTTGGCCAAGCCTTACCAAGTGGGCCCTGCCACAGTACATACTACACTGTACAGGTAGAGTAATAAGTGCGAGGGCACTGGCATCCTGCGCGTATAAGCCCAACCCAATGAACACAAGTAGCAAGTTGTGATTCCTAGGAATAAGCGACTAGGGGCTTAAAACTCTAAAACGACATGAGAGGCCCTAAGTCAAGTTGCCAATAAAGGGCTGAAAGGGCCCAAATTAGAACTCACATGATAAATGTGTGCTTTCTTAGCACCATTAGATTTAGTTTGTGTTTATTTGAAAGGCTTGGATTAGAATCCTTGCCATTCAAGTGTGGCCAACCAGAGTGAAGGAGGCTCACCTTTCAAATCTATAAAAGGGAGCCATTTCCTTTGTATTGTATCTTCCATTCTCTTCGTAATAAAATTTTGTTGGTTTGACTACCTCCATCTCTCTCTCTCTCTCTCTCTCTCTCTCTCTCTCTCTCTCTCTCTCATGTTCGTCCTACGGAGAGATTTATACGGGACACCCCAGCATTCTACCTCACAGCCATTGATCACTTCATTCTTTACTAGGCGGAGACCGCGTGACTTAGCGCATGAGGACGAGGATTATGCCGCTGATGATAGTCGCTCGCATTCCCATAGAGATCAGAGACAATGTACTTCTCACCATCACGTTACTACCAGGATCACCAGACATCCTATGCAGAGACGTACTACTACACTCATGCTCATAGACGACGTCGGCAGGCTCCAGTGCCTTCTCATGTTGTGGCTCACATCACATCCTTTTACAGCAGCAGCAGCACAGCACAGTCTTGACATCTGGACATCGATATATATGATTATTATGCACAGACACACTCACATACGTGTACTTTAGTTGTACTAGATGTTTTCTTTATTACAGTTTTGGAGACGTTTTATACGCTCCCATGGTTACCACATACTTGACATGTACTTCATTAGTCTTATATGCCTTTTGGCATTGAAAAGATATTAATAAAGCTTTCTTTCTTTCTTTCTCTCTCTCTCTTATTGCAGTTTGGAGAGGCACATGAGCTAGCCATTTATAATGGCTTACCCTGCTGGCCACATTCAGACAATTATACATGCCACCCTCACAGTGGAGGACATAGTGTTGTTGACTATCTCATGGGGTTGACCATCCTTTGTACCCATAGTTTTTGACTTCCGCGTTTTCCCCACCACCCTTTCTGATCACTGATTTCTCTCCTTCGATATCGGCCACCTTCCACCCACTCATTCATCTACACCACCCATGCTTACCCAAGGCCCCACGTACACATTTGATCCCACTTACATACCACTATACCGGCAGTCCTTGGCTTCACTTTTACACTCCTTTCCTCATGACAGTCCAGTCGACACCCAAGCTGATTTTCTCACCACCTCTCTCCACACGGCCGCATCACTAACCCTCCCCACAAACCCCATTTGGGCGGAAGCGATAGCAACTGCTGTTTTTCTATTGAATAGAAGTCCAACCAAAGCAGTTGAAGGAATCACGCCAGAAGAAGCGTATAGTGGCAACAAGCCCAAAGTGGGCAGCCTACGAGTATTTGGGTGTACGGCATATGCACATATAGCAAAGGACTTGCGGAAGAAACTTGATGCAAAATCCGTGAAGTGTATGTTCCTTGGGTATAGTGAAGGTGAGAAAGCCTATGTGCTATATGATCTCGAAAACAGGAAGAAGATCCTAAGTCGAGATGTCATCTTTGATGAAGAGCATTCACCCAAGATACAGGAGCAGGATAAGGATGGAATTTCTGAGTTCATACCCTTGATTGATTCCACGGATGAGGAGCCTAGTCAAGAGTCCTATGAGCCTCAAGTACAAGAGCAACAACAGGAAATTGAACCTATTAGTTCAAGACCTCTTTTTGGCCAAGTACCAGAAGCCGAAGTTGGGGACAAACGGAAGACTAAGACAGTACCATGGGATACGTGGTCACCATCCACATCACCTACCGCTAGAAAGAAGCTACCTCGGTGGTATTGGGAAACAATCAAAGAAGGTCAAATGATTGAAGAAGGAGAGAGCAGTGAACAGGGTGTCAGAAGATCTCTTAGGTCTCATGAGAGACAAGAGACTAACTTTGCTCTTATGTCCACTATTCTGAATGCAGATGAGCCACAATTCTTTCACGAAGCCGTGAGAGAAAAGGTATGGCAACATGCCATGCAGGAGGAGTACGACTCCATTGTCAAGAATGACACATGGGAGCTCACTACATTGCCAGAAGGGAAGCAACCAATAGGTTGCAAATGGGTCTATAAGACCAAGTTTCATGCCAATGGAACAGTGGACAAGTACAAGGCAAGGTTGGTGGCGAAAGGCTATGCTCAGCAAGAGGGGCTAGACTATGATGAGACATTCGCACCTGTTGCTAAAATGACATCTATCAGGACCGTTTTGGCTATAGCCTCATATTTTGATTGGGATGTCCATCAAATGGATGTCAAGAGTGCCTTTCTTAATGGGCACCTACAGGAGGAGGTTTACATGGAACAACCGCAGGGATTTGAAATAACAGGCAAGGAGAATCTGGTTTGCAGGCTTAGGAAAGCCTTGTATGGGCTCAAACAGGCGCCAAGGGCTTGGTATAGCCGAATTGATGAGTACTTTGCAAGGCAAGGATTTGAGAAGCGTAAGTCTGATTGCAATCTTTATGTCTTCAGGGAAGGAGAAGACTTTGTGGTTGTTGTGCTCTATGTGGATGATCTACTCATCACGGGAAGCAATAAGAAGCTTATTGCTTGTGTTAAGAAAAATCTTTCTAGTGAGTTTGAGATGAAAGATTTGGGTTTGTTACACTATTGCCTAGGAGTTGTAGTTTAGAAAGGCAAGCGTTGTATTTTTATCTCACAGGCAAAGTATGCACTGAAATTATTGAAGAGGTTTAACATGCAAGAAAGCAAACCAATCAGCACACCCATGGATGCAAGCAACAAGCCATCAAAAGATGATGGTCCAGCATTTGCAGATGAGATGCTCTATTGTCAATTGGTGGGCAGCCTGATTTACCTTACTACCACCAGGCCAGATATTGCTTATGCGGTTGGGATCGCAAGTCAATTCATGAGTAAGCCTACCGAAGCACATTGGAAGGCAGCCAAGCGGATCCTACGATATGTGAGAGGGACAATGACTTATGGGATTGGATACACAGATGATGGGGACCTTCAGCTAGAGGGTTATTCAGATTCTGATTGGGTAGGTGATAGAGACGATCGGAGATCGACGACAGGCTATTGTTTCAGCCTAGGTTCAGGGGCTATATCATGGCGCAGCAAGAAGCAGCCTACTATTGCTCTATCATCTACCGAAGCTGAGTACGGGGCGACTACGAGGTCCGCCTATGAAGCCATTTGGTTACGCCGTCTACTTGAGGACATGCAGATTGCTCAAGTAAGACCTACATTGCTACATTGTGATAACCAAAGTTGCATTTAGCTTGTGAGGAATCCAGTCTATCATGCACGGACGAAGCACATAGAGGTGGACCAGCATTTCATACGAGAGAAAGTGCACAGTGGGGAGATCGAGCTAGTTTATTGTGACACCAACGACCAAATAGCTGATATTTTTACTAAACCACTTAGTAAAGATAAGTTTGAAAAGTTCATAACTTTGTTGGGTGTTAGTTTCAATAAAATTGCCATTAAGGGGGGATGCTGAAAAGTAATGCCTATTTTACCCCTTTGGCTAAGCACTAGTTAAGTTGTAAGTTGTACATAACTCATGGGGCATGTTTTAATTAAATACATGAGACCCCCCTTTTGTAAGCTGAGTAAATTAGTGCAAGTGGCCCACTTGGCCAAGTAGCTCACTCCTATGGTTGACACCTAGACTTTCCATGCATGTAAAGGAGGTGCTTGCCTCACAAGGGATTTGGAGGACCCACGCCCTCCTCTCTCTCTCTCTCTCTCTCTCTCTCTCTCTCTCTCTCTCTCTCTAGCAATTCATTTCTTCTTCTAACTTTTGAGTTTCTATGGTGCTTATGCAATTCTCCTTGTGTGTGATGTTTTCCATAGCTATGTCTCTCAAGCTTTCTTAGTTGATTTAGTATTGAAGTTAAGATACTCCATAGCTGGGTCTTGCAAATTATCATTGTTCAGATTGAGACATACGGTAGGGTGCTCGAGAAGTTCGATTGGCACCAGAATGAGATCAATACGATGATTGATAAAACATAATGGAGGTAATGTAGAAGGCTCGGCAAACACAAAAGTGTATGTCGTGAATATATCAGAAATAATGGGTGGCAAAGGCGTAACAGGGGGAGGAGAAGTAGCCAACTAAACGCATAAAAGTGCGGCACAGTGTGCCTTGGGAAGGCTACGAACGAATTGCTTAGCAGAAACAAGAGAATAATCAGAAGTGGAATCAATACCAACGAATGTAAAGGGAGTTTTGTCAACCAAGACAAAAATACGTTGGGCAGTAAGATTAATAGTAACATTCCCCAAAGAAGCAAGCCAGTCAGCTTTGAGAATTAGGTCATAACGTTCAAAGGAAGCACATAAAAGTCAACGTGGCCAGAAAAAATACCAATGTGATAAGGAAGAAGATGGAACACAGAGGTGCTCTGAAGGAAATGAGAATTAGCGACCTCAACGTGCAGAGGAGGAGAAACATGAAGTGTGGGGTTGTGGATGCGAGTAGCAAAAAACTGGCCAAGAAAAGAATGAGTGCTACATAAATTCTCGTCTAGCAATACGAAGACGTAAATGGATATGACAGGGGCCCACGGTGTCAGACCAAGTGGCATAAGCCAACTGAGCCGAACACTCAGCGGAAGTATTAGGAGGAGCAGAAGGAGGGTCATCAGGAGGAGATTCTTCAACGAGGTAGAGAGACGAATCATCAGGGTCAAAAACCTCGTGAAGCTGTAAAGTAGCTGGTGGGCGAGGATGTGGACAGTTACACTTCACCGGTTTGTGTGAGCTGTCGATAGAGGTCCAGTTGACATTGAAACCATGTCGGATCAATCATGGCAGAATGAATGGCCACTTAAACTCATCCCAGGTAGCAGAAGCATCAAGTAGGGACTGATGAGTACGCCACCACGCCCCGACAGGTGTAACGCAGAGAGTTGAAGTTGTTGTGTCGGAGTGCAAGGAGCAAGCTGAAAATAAGTTTTCAATTGAAAGAACCAATTTTGCAAATTCTTACCATAAAAAGAACCGTTGTAGATAGTAAGCGTAACCTTATCCCAAAAATCACGAACAAGAGAGGCAGGATGAGGGATGGGTGCAGTAAGGCCTAATGGAGGAACGGGTGCAGAAGGAGGGACGGTAGAAAATGGGTTAGGTAATGGGTTTGGAGCCGGAGGAGTTAGAAGATGTTGAGAAAGATAGGCAATGAAGGACTGCAAAGTGTGAAGGGTAGTCATCATAGACTGCTGAGTAGTCATCATGGTTTAATGGGTAGTGATGAGGTGGTTAATATGAATTAGGTGGTCATCAAGCTGAGTTTGAATCTCACCGTGGGAAGAGGAAGCATCAGACAAAGTCAAATCTAAAGATAGGTAGATCTGATCAATGGAAGAAGAAGGCAGAATTGAGGTAGCGATGGATAGGCAGCAACCAGGGGAGGCAAACCAGAAGAGTCGATGAACGTAGCTGAGATAAATGAGGGTGGGTTGTTCGAGGATTTACGAGACACAAAGATGAAGATGAACTCGAACAAAATTCATCTACCAATTTAGAACCTAGAGTCACTTCATGGTACACAGTTGTAATTTTTTTGTCGGATGAAGATAATGAAAAAAAAGGTATTCGTCCAAGAAGAATTCGTAGAAAGATGCATAGAGAGGAAGATACTACAAAAATTTAGATGTGAAAGAAACTGCAAGTGAACTGAAGTAAAAAGGGACTAAAGGCTATGAACATCATGGAGAAATAGGACAATTGTGCAACATGTTGGTGCATCCGAAGGAAGATTGAACTATAGGACCATTTATGGAGGTGGCCATCTCTGGTGACTCATCAATGATGTGAACATATAACTTAGACATCTTGTACTTAGCTCCTCATTCCATTTAGAAAATAGCAGGTGAAAGAAATGAAGTGTGTAGGATGAAATTCTAGTAATCTGTGATGAAAAAATTCTCTACATTATGGATGATACCTACTTTCAAAATGGCAGCATCTGATTTCTTTTAAAAAAATTCACTCCTGCTCAAATAGCATGTCAACAACATATTCACACAAGTTCATGAAAACTTTAGTGATGGAAAGAATTTAGAAAACTGTAGCCTGACATGTGGCTGCCAGAAAAATGAATGAGTAGAAAGCTTAAATGAAGAGAATCTAACTTTGGCAGTGTTAAGAAATCAGTCAGGCCTCCAAGTCCAAAACAATCGTATAGTTCTATTTGAATGTTTGTGCATACTCACCTATCCTGCAAAACTGTTTTGAATTTAACGTACATGAATAATGGTCCGAAACCTGAAGAAATGTTTGCACGATGGCGATAGCCTGGTGGAAGGTCTAGTGTCTCTAGAGGAGAATGACACCACAGGTTATGGACCAAAAAGAATCCTAGATCGAAGGGAGCGACGATTGCGGAATCGTCTCCTTCAAGAGTATCTAGTAACTTGGAAAGGGCATCCGTTGTCAGATGCTACCTGGGAGACGCGACAGGCGTTGCAAAAGTCTTACCCAGAGTTTGTCATCGAGGACCGATGACTTGCCAGAGGAGAGAAGGATTGTTAGAGTCCAGTTACAACTCTATCATGATCTCGGCACGGCCGGTTACCAAAGGGGCCTGAGGCCTAGTATGGGCAAGGGTCGGTGACCGATGAGGACATCTGTCCCAAGTTGGGACCGATGCGTCACCAGCAATGACCCGGTGTGGCCGCCTGACAAGCTGTTAGAGATGCGGTGTGTCTTGACCGTCAGGACCCTAGCCGTCAGTGACGAGATCCTAGCCGACAAGTAGTCAGGGTGACCAAGAGTGTCACGGGTCTTAAGTCACAGGGGCCATGCATGCCATATGGACTGATCACCCACAGGTGGATGCCATGTGCCAGTTGACGGGAATAGCAGGTAGGACTCAAAGAGGGGGTGCCTATGGTTGGGAGGTTCATTCTACACACCGGCTTCTAGGATTCACGAGCTTAGAGAGACTTGCTTGTGACAAAAGAGATGGGAAAGATGGGGTGGAAGAAGAAGAAAGTGAAGTAGAAAGAGTTTGGGGGGAGGGCGGCTGCTGCGCAATAGCAACAGCAAATGTTTTATGTTGTTGCTGAACAACATTTAATGTTTGTTGTTGTTGCTGCTGCTGCGGCTGTGCAGCAGCAAGAGGGGCAGCGATGGATGTGGGGGCAGCAAGGGAGCTAAATATAATCTGAAATACATAATGTCTATCATTAAAAAACTACAACAAACAAAAAGTATATCTAAGAGATAGAGTTGTATGTGATATCAGCTGAGACTACTAAAAAAGTCTATGATACGAGGTCCAGAAGATGATACTGCAGTAGAAGGTCAATATCAGGCTGTGTCCAAATAGTGAGATACATGTTTCTCTTCAGTCTTCGCTCCATCTTCCTTGGATAATTTGACTCCAGGTAGCATAGGAATGTCTTTGCCTTTGCACTCCAGCATATTGACTCCTTCAGGATCTTCAAAATATAATGTTGTTGATGAAGTGCAATGGTGCCTTTTACCCTGTCATGATGAATTTGAATTCCAAGGCAAAATTTTGCATCTCCAAGGTCCGAAACATCAAAGATAGAGCCAATTAACTTTTTACAATGATTGATGAAAGGAGTAGAATCTCCTATCAACAATGAATCATCAACATAGACTGTCAACAATACATAATACTCATTCACCCTTTTGAAATAAACGTCACCATAAGGAATGAATGGTATGAACCCCAATGCTCTTAGGATTTGATCTAACTTCTTATTCCATTGCCTAGCAGATTGCTTTAAACCATATATAATTTTTGAAAGCAAGCAAACCCAACTAGGATGATGTCTACTCACATAGCTTGATGGCTGCTTCATAAAAATAGTTTCATCAAGTGTGCCATATATATATGCTGTTTTCTCATCTATTTGATGCATTTCCAGATCATAAGAAGCGGCCAAAGCAACTAACAAACGTATGCTAGCCCGTTTACAACGGGAGAAAAGGTATCAAAGTAGTCAACTCCAAACTTTTGAGAATAACCTTTTGCTACAAGGCGAGCCTTGAAGCGTGTAATATCACCTTCGGGTGAAAATTTAAGTTTGTAGAGCCATTTGCAATCTATGGCCTTTCTTCCTGGTAGTAAAGGCTGCAGCTTCCAAACTTGGTGTTGATACATGGACTCCATCTCTTCATCCAAAGCTTTGTGCCATTGATCTCGTTCTTTGCTCTGCATTGCTTCTTCATAAGTTGATGGAGCTTCCACAAAATATCCAAATTCTCTTTGGAAGCGAATTGGCTCTCGTCTTTCTCTCCTTGGCCGTGATGTAGCAGCTTCCTCATCTTCGAATTCTTCTTCTTCCTCACCTGCATGTTTAATGATTACTTCTTCTTCATCATCAAGAAGAGGTTCATGCATAGTTGGAACAATAAGCTACTCTTCTGGAGTAGCATGAAACATTTTGAAAACATCATATCGTAGAACATCTGCTTCTTCCTTTTTCTGGAATATAGGATTATCTATGAACTTTGATTCATCAAAGCGTACATCTCTAGAAAAATGAAATTTCTTTGTAGTTGGAATGTCAATCTTATAATAATTTGAGATTGCATCATATCCAACTAGAATTCCTGGCATAGCATTATTGTCTAGCTTTTTGCGTTTAACTTTAGGAACAAATAAATATGCTAGACATCCAAAAATTCTAACATGTGTTACCTTGGGCTTTTTCCCAATCCAACATTCATAAGGAGTCTCCTTATCTAGAGATTGTAAAGTATGAGTCTACAAGTAATTGGCAGTATTAACTGCTTCCGCCCAAAATTTAGCAGGTAACTTTGCATGAATCATCATGCAGCGTGCTGCCTCAACAAGAGTTTGATTCTGTCGTTTTGCAACACCATTGTACTGAGCCGTAAATTGATGTAGAATGTTATTGCTGGTACAAAACTCCTGAAATTCTGTAGAAATATATTCACCACCACGATCTGAACGTAGTTGTTTAACTCTCTTTGAAGTCTTAGAGTGCACAAAACTGAGAAATTCTTTAAATTTCGAAAGAACGTCACTTTTATTAGCAATAAAATAAACCATTGCTAGTCGACTAAAATCGTCAATGAATGTGACAAAATAACGTGCACTACCAATAGAGTTAACAGGCAAAGGTCCACACATCTGAGTGAACTAATTCAAGAAGTTCTTTAGATATATGGCCCTCCTTATTGAATGGAGAGCGAGTCATCTTGCCCAGCATGCAAGAGTCACATGGATGATATGAAGTGGGAGTATTGATGTCAGAATCAACCCCTTCAAACAACTCTTTCTTTGTTGCATCAAGAATTCTTCGCATGCTCATGTGATAGAGCCTAGCATGCCATAATGCATGTATCTTGTCTTTCACGGCTGAAACTTTGTCACATGCAATAAGAACTTTTGCATGATACAGGTTCTCCCTCCTTAAGCCTGTTGCAAGTTGTCTTCCACTTTTTGTGTCCATTAGCCTACAATCATTGTCACGAAACAAGACTTTGATGCCCACATCTGTCATGCGGGCTACTGACAATAAGTCCTTTTGCATGGTTGGTACATGCAATACATTTCGAAGAACTTTAGAACCTTCAATTGTGAGTAAACTCAAGCTTCCTATTCCTAAAACATCATGTTGACTACCATCTCCTAAAATGACATATCTCTGAGTGTAACTAGGAGAATAACTAGACAACATAGCTCTATTAGAGATGATATGAGCAGTAGCTCCAGAATTTATCACAACTTCGGAAGTATTATCAGTAGAATTAAAACAATCTTTTACACAAACAAAAGCAGCAACCAGAGTGTTTTCCTCTTTGCTTGAGTTAGAAGAAAGTTGTTCCTCTTGACAAACATTGGCTTTACTATTGTTAGGCCTAGAATAGCATTTGAAAGATGAATGACCATTTTGGCCACAATGTCTACAAGCTACTCTAGGATTAGCCCAACATTTATCAAGAGTATGTTCTGGCTTTTTACAATAGTTGCAAAAAGATTTCTTTGACTTAGGCTCAGATGATTCCACTTTGGAATCTTTATTGTTTGGATCTTGCATGCTAGTAGCTTGAAACTAGCTTCCACGTCCTTTGGCCTTGCCCTTTCCTTTCTTCGCATATAAAGCTTTAGCTCCTCCTTGAGAAGGTGAGCTTCCTTGCCGCATGAGATACTCCTCTCGAAGCCTCTGAATGGCATCTTCAAAGGATTTACCTATAAGAACAGGTCGCATGTAGATGTAGGAGGGTGGTAGTGCTTGCAGCAGGTACGCAAGTTTCTCCTCCTTGGGAGTTATTCTACCTGCACTTTGTAGAGCACTAAACAAAGATTGTAACTTGAAAGAAAAGTATGACTGAAATTCCATCCCATTTTAAACTAGTAAGTTGCTCAAACAGATATAAGATTTGAGTTTGTGACTCAAATCTTCGAGCAAGTTCATCCCACATCTCCTTTGTTGTAGCAGAATCGGCAACAGTGAGAAAGATATCTTCCGAAACGGTTTGGAAAATAATTACTTTAGCTTTCGAATCTGCGTGCAACCAGGCTTGAAGATCTTTTACATCCTCTTCATAAGCTGTTGTATTTATTACATCAGGTACATGCGGTTTGGGAATGTTCCCATCAACATAAGGCCACAGCTTCTCAGCTTGCAGGATCAGTCGAGTCTTTGATCTCCATGCAGGATAGTTGGATCCATCTAGGATCGTTGTCCTTACCTGAAAGTAGAAGTAGAAGCCATCGCTTTGATACCACTGTTATAGAATTGAAAATAGAGATAGAAAGGATCGTTAAATCGAGGTTTACCAACCTAGGAATCCTCGATGGTCTTCTACAACTGAAAATAGATCAAAATCAGCAACATGCAAGCAAATACAGTGACATGCAATCAACATGCAAGCAAATATGGCTACATGCAAGCAAATTGAAAAATTCTAGATGCATGCATGCAACATGCATGGACTAGTACTTGCACATGCAAACAAAAATTGCTAGCAAATTGTAATTTTGTCGACATGCAATGAAGAGATCAAACTTCTGAAGTAATTGGATCTGCTGGCTATGGAGGGCAGCGAGCAAGATGAAGAGGATGCGAGCAGAAATTTTCATGAAACTCATGTCAGAGACTTGCTACACAAACTAAAATGATAGGGATCACGAATGCTTGTTGTCCATGAATTTCCAGCAAAAAGAACACTACATTAGCAAGAATATAAAGCAATAAATCAAATCCAACAAGACACCAATCTAGGATAGCATTACACTAGCATTAATTAGCAAGAGATTCTACCACAAAAACAAATCACAAGAGCATATGTGAGAAGAAATCTCTCTCTCTCTCTCTCCAATAGTGCGCCCATCTAGGAGGAGGTGATCATTTATAGATTGGAAACAAATGATATGTGATGTACGTGGCTTCCAAGTGTCAAAAGTAGGTAAAATAGGCTTCCCACATGCTAAGCATGCACTTTTCCTCTTCATGCAATGATTTGCCTTGGTCCACAAGTTTCCTATATAGGAAAAATGCGCCCTCCTACAACATGAGAAAATTCATATAGTTCCAACATATAGTTGGTAGCATGTAAAATTGCCCCCTAGGGTCCCATGTACAACTTATGGGCCTATTCAAGGTACAATAAAAATTTTATAATGTTTACAAACTTGGAAAGCCTATTTAAACTTTGAGAGAATACAACGCAAATTAAAATTTTGTGGCGCTAAAATACATGGTGAAATTGATCAAACTTAAACCATAACACTTTGGTCTTCGAGAGGTTCACCCCTAAACCCCACTGAGTACAAAAGGTGTGTAAACAGTCCAACTGTCTCTGTAATCCATCTCTGGTACGGGGGGGAGACTAGTACCACATCATCCGCATAGAGAAGGATGGCAATCAAAACGTCTCCCAGCCAACAACCGTCCCCACCACACTGAGAGATGACTTGCTCTAGCTCATCAATATATAATCCAAAGAGAATTGGTGAGAGAGAGCATCCCTGCTTAACCCCAATAGTACTCCAGATCTGCTCAGAAATGCCACTACCATGACGAAAGCAACCCAAAACCCTCTCATAGAGAGCCATGACGGCTAGAATAATATTTGTAGAGAAACCTAGGTCTCGGAGCCTCTGGATAAGTAAAGAGCGTGGATTAGAATCAAAGGCTTTCCTGAAGTCCACAAAATAACAGTAAACCTTTTCTTTCCTGTGTCTAGCTTCCTCAATGATGGCTCGGAGTGTGAATATGTGATCTGTAGTGGAATAATGAGCGAAGAACCTTACCCAAAGCATGTAATTTCCTGGACTCTGCTTTTGAGCTAACTGCAGACTAGAGGATGATGCCATATATCTTCGCGAGGACATGTCCAATCATAATAGTGCGGTAATTACCAGGTACCATGGGGTCACCGTTTTTATGGATAGGATGTATGATGTTGGTGCACCAAGAGGATGGGAAGCCCTCAACAACAGCATGGTTAAGGAGAGTGGATAATGTAGGGGCAAGGGTATCGGGGGCGTGAATCAATAGCTCAGACTCAAGATCGTCTCTGGTGCGGTGGGTTTTCAGCTTTTTGATTGCTGCCCGAACCAAGTCAGGGGTGAAAAAGGTGAAGTCTGAAGGTCGAAGAGAGATGGAGATGGGCGTATCAGTGGGTATTGTGTAAAGCTGGGTAGCATAGTCGGTCCAAATATGTAAATCGTCCAGAAGAGGGGGAGGGGCACGAGGGATAAACTCTTGCCAAAAGGCACCAGAGGAGGAGCTGAGGAGGCCAGAAGAGAGAGAGAGAGAGAGAGAGAGAGAGAGAGAGAGAGAGAGAGAGAGAGAGAGAGAGAGAGAGAGAGTAAAATTACGAGTTATTACATTTTTATGAATTATGTAAAATTTAAATTGGATCAATGTTTTGAGTTCATGCCTTTATAATTTCATTGATTTTTGTTTCATGATTCATCTATGATTTGACATCACTTTTAGTTTTATTGTTTTAAAGTTCAAACCCTAAAAGTATACACAATATAGTATATGGGTGTTAGGTAACACATATCGGGTAAAGTTTAAACGGTTAATCATAGAATATGGTATTTGGAGTCTTTAATGCTTATATTTGAATCATGATATCTATTATCGTCAATGCATTATGCAACTATGTTATTGGCTTTTCTAAATTCTAGACAAATCTACAAAAAAAATTGAGTTCTAAAACCCTTACCGATTCAAAAACCCTAGGATTGATTCGAAAACATCGTAATAGGCCGATTCGGCCGATTCAAATTCGACCGATTCAGAATAGGAAGGAAACTCTAGTTCAATCCACCATGTGTTCACATTGCTCTCTTGGTTTTGGCATCCTAGTATTAATCTTTGATGAGGTCTTGATTATCTCCGTAGTTAGGGTTATGGGTTATGGATCTTACGTACTTTAGGGTACCCAAAAGACACCAATAAAGCTTTCTTTCTTTCTTGCTCTCCTTCCCTTCCAAACCCTATAGACCAAACTCAAAATCCTCGTAAACCTGGTTGTGATCCTTCTACACCTTGAAGTTATCCAAGCCCGTACATTCTCCACCCACCTTTGCAAGATCAAATGCCAATATTGCACTATACTCCATCGTAAGACAGTGCTTATGAGATAATTGAAACCAAGAGACTTATTGACCTTTTATAACTCCATTTTCTTCCACATTATGTGCATTATGGTGTGAGTTTATCCCACGTTCCCCCTCTCCTCCTTTGACTTATTTTTACATTTGGACAGAATTTACCACTATCTGATACACGGCCTCTTCTAGCGTTCCCATTACTATCTTACCAAACTC
Organism: Diphasiastrum complanatum; assembly: GCA_029204225.1. Taxonomy (NCBI): domain Eukaryota; kingdom Viridiplantae; phylum Streptophyta; class Lycopodiopsida; order Lycopodiales; family Lycopodiaceae; genus Diphasiastrum; species Diphasiastrum complanatum. The sequence continues at coordinate 26,427,136 of CM055092.1, forward strand.
GTTCAGATGTTGATGTGATCCAAACGACAGCTGCAAAGTACTCCCAGCAGGCATTGTCACTGGTCAGAAAGTGCTTCAAGAGAAATTGACGAGGAACAGCAGATTCCGACCCATTCTAACCCTAAACCCGATGCCTGTCCCTTAAACCGTTCCTTAGGAACGGAACAACCATTCCTAAAGAATGGAATGGTACCCGTTCCCAAGGAAAAACCCTTGTAACAGGAGTCTATGGTAGTGTCTGCATGCTTGGCCATGTGCTTGTTCATTGCAAGGGGTGTGAGAAGCAATGCCCTGTAGGCGTTATACACAAGGGACTTGTGCTCTATAAAAAAATCAATAATCTGTGAGGCCACATCCTTTCAGTTGATGCTTATTAGATGATTGAGATCTCACCCATTCCAACAAGACATTGGTTAAGAGTAGCACCACTATAAATCGTTAAGGAACTGAACTTATTGAGTAGAGGGTTGGCCAGAAGATTTTGACTGCATATTCCAAAAGATACTCTAACCATGACAAAAAATTGTTCGTGAATATGCAAGGATGACTAGAGTCGAGGCAAGCATTAATAGAAGGAAAGCAACCAAAAAGATTCTAATTGACTCATCAACAAGGCCTTGACAGCAATGATGGGTCTAATGCACACAGATATGAACATATTCAATCTTAACCTAGGATATATAGTGACTGATATCAAACTAGGTTCCCAAGCTGCTTAATTATAACTAATGCCCTAAATGAGACCCTATATGTTGCGCCATGATTTCTGGATGTGAAAACATGTGACAGACAAATACTAGAAACAGTGAGTTGACGTTTTTGTTCTGTACTGGTAAATACACATGTGACATGGATAGCTCTTTCTTTTCCATATTCTTTAGGATGGGCAATAGCTATTCAATGAGAATTTTGGCCTCGTGGACTAGAAAGCAGCCTTTGTAGCATGTTTCTCTTGCTTATGGCTCTTCGTTGGTAGGCTAGAATCTCTTTCATTACGTGAGCAATGTTTTCACAATGCTGCCGTGTGAATTTATCAAGGTGGACTGGGAAACAGAAAAGGAATGTTTTGACTCAGTGGCAGCAGCGATAGGCGAGTTTTATGCAATTCATCCACCCTTGTTTCCAAGGCCTTCAGTAACAAGCTCAGAGGTCTACCAACCAGCTAAAGCTGCAGAGATTAGTCAAGTTCCGAGAAGGCTTGAGACAGGTAGCATCCGACTTTTTCGCTGGAAGTCACAACTTTGAGAAATGTTACTCATCTTAAGCACCTCAAGTTGCTGGGGTCATGAATCACTTTTTTGTAAACAGCAGCTGTACTCAGACCAACGGATTCTCTGAAGGGAAAAGTACATAAAACACGTTATCTGTGATGACTGTTTGACAGATGTTAATAGTGAACCAGTCCAAGAAAGTGTACCACAATCAGGTGCAGATGAACCTGAGGTTGAGGATGAGTTTCGTCTGGAGGCTGAAAATGCATGGGCTCAAAGAGAGTGGACAATACAGCATGTCCTTTTTCCTGCTATGAAACTTTTTCTGAAACCACCTCACCATCTAGCCAATAATGGTGCAGCTATTCAGGTGATATGAATCTATTATAGGCTCTGTTGAAAATAATAAATTTAGTGATTCAAGTTTCTCAATAAGACTACCAATACTGGTGGGGATAGTCCACTACTGGCAGTGTTTTTCAATACTGACATTCACTTTTGAGTAGTTCATCCCAATGAATCGATCCTTTAACTGATTTTATATGCAATTGGCAGGTAGCTCGCTTGGAAAACCTCTACAAGATATTTGAGAGATGTTAGCAAAGCTTCATTGTGTCAAACAAGTCAGGTGCTGTGGAATTCGCTCTCTATGTGCCTATTTATCTACTTTGAAATGCATGATAAAAGGCTCTGGTAGATGTAGATATATAATAGTCTGAATATGTTTTTTCCTGCTAAGACTATACATGTTGAGGAGCACAAAGGAAGAGAGTACCTTGGAGAGCATGCAATTGAGAGAAAATCGACATGTTGGGATGTTGCGGACTTTAATGCCAGTTGTTAGAAATTCCATTGGGTATTTTGTCCTAGGACATAGTCACATAGGTTCTTGGGTGAAGTTTTGTGGCAACTTGTTTGGATCCATGGGGTTGATAAGCATTTCAACATGCACGTAGGTTGGGAATTGCCATGGGAATGGCAGCATGTTCGATTTGAGGATTCTGACTTGTGCACTAGTTTCATGGAGTGGATATGGGAACCATGGACGACATTTTGGGTTTCGAATGGCTGGAATCCTTGGAGATGTTATGATCAACTTCAAGAATAGGAAAATCAGTTTGAGTAGCAAGATAAAGTTTATGAGGTAACACGTTAGAGTTTGAAGCAACTAGCATTTGTTTTACAGCTTAAAAAAAGTAGAAAAAGCTCGAATGTTGTTAAGGAAATTTTTCGGACATGTTGGATGTCTGAAAAGGCACATGTGCGAAGTCTTTATATTGCTTGAGGGTTGGAAAAGCTTTCAGCAATAGGAAAATATCCCAAGGCTTCTAGTGGTCCACTCCTCTCAAGTTTTCCCAAGCAAACAGTCCCATTAATTGATGAGACATAAGGCTGGCTTTGAGGCAGTGATGTTTGAAACTAGGACTTGTACACCACTTTTCAGCATACTAACTCGACATTTGATGCTGCAATGGGCCTGCTGCATTTATTGCCATTCGTACCTCATTTATCCCTTGTTGCTATCATTTTGAGGCATATTTCTGCATTTGTTTTGGCGAAACCTACAGACTTACCCCTATTTCTCATCAGAAAGAGTTGAATTAGAAGGCAATGCACCAACTCTGGAACATAATCAAGATGACCAGAAGCCAATATGCTGACTGAATTTCTATGAAAGAGTATGATCTACAAGTTGATCGCCGTGATAAAGATCATTTACAAAACATCTAGGTACATCACCTAAAAGCTATTTGGCAACAAGCTAAAGTAATAAACAAAACCTTGATGACTATTCTCATGAAAGAATTCAATAAAAAACACAGTTTGTGCTCACAAATGCTAGAATCAGTGCTGTGGGCCTAACAGACAGCAAAGAAAGCAATAGGCGAAAACCCCTTCCAAGTACTATATGTTCACGAAGCTGTAATACAGATTGCATAGCACCAACATTGGGCATTCATAGGAGTAGAACCTCATTAAGGACTAGTATCTGAAACTTTTTTGGTCCAACTAAAAATTGGATGAACTGCAACAACATCCACTTTGGCAGCAGTGTGGCACATGTTACAATCATCAAAGATGGCAAGATTGTCATGTGTAGCAACTTGAGCTTCAAGAAGGTAATCCATTTCTCTCCCACCCCACCCAAGTAGCATCCACTACTTTCCCGTTCTACACTAGAAACAATTTGGACTTCACTACATAAAGAGATTGTTTGGAAACAATCTCTGGATTGTACTTGAAGGAACATTAGGTCAAGAGTGCTATTAATAAAGGATGAAGGGTGGATGATCATCAATTTGACCTAGCAATTGTTAGCGGATTCAAACCATATTTTGGAGGGCTGTTCTAGAAACTAGTCGCTCATGCACCAAACAAAGAACGTGCAAATCGGATCATTAATGCTCCCTTACTGGCGGATTGAATTCTGAAATTCCTGTTTTCGGGCAGTTTTGACCTGATAAATTTGTAGGATGCAGTCAAGTTGCTATCGTTACTTGAGCAATCATGGCTGCCATGCACGTTTCCTATCAGGCAGTGAAGTGCACTAGTTCTATTAGCTCCTCTTTCCCTGCAAAGTAAATCTGAGGGTTACGACTCATTCTCGTGATAGGTCTGTAGTCTATAAAGTAAAAACTTAAACTTTCCCTTATGTTCACAACTTCGAGCCTATGAAAGGAGTAGTTTTCATCCTTTTCCTAGGAAAATCTGACTGAGGAAAATACTGAAGTCCTTGAATTACATCATACTTATGGTTCAAATTAATCTCAACTATGTCGATCTATGTCCTTGCCTTCGAATATATTTTGGCATCCTTGCTCAATGTAGGCCTTCTCATGCAGATGCATAGCTCCTAAACTGCAACTTCTTTGAATCCGACTTCCAATAAATGTGGAAAATGGTCTTTAACTTGAAGAACCAATTCTTTTCACTTAGACATGATGAAGAATGTCTTGTAGGACCAGCAAGTGAAAAGTATACAAGCAAAAACAAGTGTAGGCTTCAATTGTAGAGCAAATAAGTGTTTTCAAAGCAATGAAATTGCGCACAACATTTCAGGAGGATATCCAATACAGCTTAGAGCTTAATCAATGCTGAAATCCTGTTTAAACTTGATGAAATTGTGGTAAAATCAGAGAAATGAGGTAGATAGTGGAGCAAAGAAGTCATGTCTTCCCCAAAGAGCAAATGCGAAGGCAAATAGAAACACGATAAAACTTCTTTTACTTGTCTACACAAACAAAAATACTCCTAAATAAAAACTTGCTTAATGCTATTTAAGGAAATTGCAAACTTTATTGAATAGTGTTAAGACGTATCAATTTCATAAATTTTATTGTTGTACATAAATCAAGTAAAAATAATACTAACACGTAAGGTTTTTTTGCATAAGGATGTAGAGTTCTTGTGAATCGCAGTTGAAACATGAATTATCTACTGTCACTTTCAATGGTTAATATTAGTTCAATTTCCAAAAGTGAATGATATTTACTTTATTCTTTGCAGGGAATCAAAAGTGACTTCAATGTGATGAACTATTAGTATGTTCCAACATTTTGAGCACATGGAACCAACCTGTGTACATAGCTGGGAGATGAAGATAATATCACCGGTCTCAAGAATGAGGATTTGTGTCCTTGGTATCATTGGTGCATAGAAGTCACTTCAAGATATATGCTTCTTCAAACTATGTACATTTGTCTTTATTGCCATGCAAAGGTGGCACTGAGAATTTTGCCAAGTTTCTTGTTGATGTTGTATATTGAATCACTTATTGATGTGAATATGTTGCACTAGTAATGTCTAAACCTTACTTTGCAAATCAAGGCTCATTTGTGTCGATGTTTTTGCGTTATGCCTATAGTGGAGGATGTCCCATTCACATTCTTTTGATTGACAATGAAATGAGTTTCTTCACCTCAAACATATCTTAACTATTGTGGGCTGATAAATAGGATGTTGACATCCCAAATTCATGACAATATATTGTTGTTGTTGTGATATATATTGAGGCAGTATTTGCAAAAAATAGGAGAATATTTGCAAAAACATTAGTTCCAATCAGATAGAGGGGAGGTTAGAGGCAACGCATATGTGGTGATTTAATCACATAGAGGGGAGGCTAGAGGCAACTTCCACAATGACCTAAAGAAAACTTGGGGACTAAATTCATGTTGTGTAGTATTAACAATAGTTAATTACATTATTAAGCAAGGTTGCAGGCCACGATCCGGAACGCATTCCGGATCACGTTCCGGAAATTCCCATTAGGGTTTCTCGGAATGTTTTTTTTTTTTTTTTTGAAATTTTTTTAATACCAATATGATATCAAATGGCAGCAATTTTCAAGGGCAGTTCATTTATCAAGTTTGCCATCAATTTCAAAACCATTGTCGTCCATTAACTTATTTTTCACTATTATATCATCTACAGTTACCAGTATTGTGTGAAATGAAATCATGTGCAAAGCAAAGCATTGAAAGCATATTGAATCTCTTTCTCTCTCTCTCTCTCTCTCTCTCTCTCTCTCTCTCTCTCTCTCTCTCTCTCTCTCTCTCTCTCAAGTAGACCATGCTGGAAAAAAATCATGCCGAATTACCTACTTAAATAGACCATGCTGAAAAAAAAATCATATCGAAACGCAAACCGATAGGACACAATGTAAAAACGCGAAAATATATAATGTCGGGCTCAAGGCCAAAAAAAAAATAGAGTGACGTCTGATAAATAATGTCTCATAACACTAACAACTAACAATCGTCCTCTAACTCAAAGTCTAAGTCATCAATGTTCGTGGAACTGTCAAACAAGAAATCTGTAGATGATGCTGAGGGTGTCATGTGTCCTGGTGAGCCTCTGCCTTTGCCTCTGCATCTGCCTCTGCCTCTTCCATGTCCCCTACCTCTCCCTCTCCCTCTCCCTCTCCCTCTCTCTCTCCCTCATGCCCCCTCCTGGCTAGCTCCAACTACTCCTCCTCTGCTACTCCCTCCAGGTCAGCCTCTCAACTGTGAGGCCCTCAACTACGTGTGAAACTCCAGTCCTCTCTACAAACAAGGCCCCCAGCCCACTCCCCCCCTTGGAACATCTAGGTCGCCCTCTACGTTTAGGTGCAAGAACGGCTGTCTCCTCCTGTGTCTCGGCATCGGGGTTTACGAATAAGTGCTGCATGCCTCCCCCCCCCCCCTTCCCCCGCCCCCTCATGCTCACCCTCATCCATCCACTCCTCCTCCTCGTACCCAAGCCCAAATCCCTCTCCACGCCCCAAAATCTCATCATCTGCGTCGGGCCACCCATCTTCGGTGGAGCTCTGTGTTGCCAGGACGTCTGGTAGAGCGCCACAATGGGTGTAGCATGTGGGCCACCACATGGATGGGTCTGTGGAAGTAGTCCCACCTCGCCTCTCAACGTGTGAGGAGCTCGTCCTTCCTGCGCAGGTGACATTGCAAATGATTAGGCATCTTCGAAAACACAAGAGCAGAGTGAAACTAAAATAAGAAAGTGATAGGATACGTACCTATCCTCCTCCAAGCCACATCTGTGAAGCGCCTCGTTGATGCGGTCCATGAACTCGTATATGAGACCGAGAGTGCACCTCTCTCGGTCTACTAGGCACAACACATAGAAGGCAGGTCGAAGAACCTCTACAATCTCACTCGCACGTGTCCAGAAGTCGTCTGCAAAGACTATGGCCTGGAAGAACACTGTCTCTGTCGTGCAATTTGTGAACTCATCAAATGCCTCACTGGATACCATCCTCCGCAAATGATCTCGCAAGACGCACAGTCGCTCGAGAACCAGAAAAAAGAAGGCAAAGCGAGTGGGTGTTGGCTTCTTCAGAATGTACGGAACAATGCCAGCACGTGCCTCTTTTTGGTGACGAACTTCACTATGCGCATGGCCTGAGAGGTGAGCTACAAGACAAACATTTAAAAAAAAATTGTTAGAAGCTAAAAGAGGTTAGGGGCCTAGAATAATTGACAAGTGCAAAATGCTTTACAAAGTGACGAAAATTGTACCTCACGAATCCATGGAAGTGCAACCATGTCCTGAATGAGAAGCTTGATGCAATGTGCAGTACACGGGGTCCACACAATACTCGGGTGCTCCCTCGTCACCATCTCTCCCATCGATTTGCAGTTCGAGCCGTTGTTTGTAATGACTTGAACCACATGCTCTGCCCCAATCTCTTGCACTACAGAGATCACTGCCTCATAGATGAACTCGGTCGGGATGGCTCCACCAGCTCGAGTAGCATCCACGCCTCGTAGGAAGGTTGTGCCAAGTGGACAAGACACTAGGATATTGACGACAGATCGCCGACGAGTGTCAGTCCATCCATTGCTCAATATCGAGCATCCATAGCTGCAAAAATACAACATTTCATAGACATGTGCACTTGCAAACATTGTGGTAATTTGTAGATTGAAACAAATGAAGTGGTAAAGAGTAGCAAAAAATTCTTACGTCTGCCACGCTGTGTGGATGGAGCTCAGCTCCCGTCTGATGGTCTCCTCCTGTCGTAGCATGGTCGTGTGCAATGCCTCTCTCCTCGGAGGCCTCCATGACGAATCAGCTGATGCTATCTGAAGGCAAGTGTCTCTAAAGATCCAAGTGTCTACAACAGCAAAAGGAATGCCACACTCATAGAACAGCTGGCCAATCCGTCGGGTACACCGGGCATGATGATGTCTCTGCAACGCACCTTGGTCCAATGTTAACTGCTCTCTGCTGCACAGAGAACTCTCCTGGTCTAGAACGCCCACCAGAAACAGCAGATGGGTGTGTTGAAGGTGTGTCTGACTGTGGAGCATCGCCTGCTGCATCGCTGCGGCCCTCTGTGGCATGATCTGACTTTGTAAATGGTGCGTCAGCAGCTGATGACGACGCTGGATGAGATGGACCTGCGGTTGAACGAACAACTGGACAAGAGGGTGCACGTGTGCTGGACGCTCTACAAACATCCCCCCCACGTGACTAGGCCCTGCCTCTGCATGTGTGCTGGATGCTCTAGGAACATCTCCCCCCATGTGACTAGGCCCTGCCTCTGCATCTGCTCTGGACCCTGCTCCTCTACCATGTCTCGAACCTGCTCTAGTCCCTGCTCCTGCCACTGACCCATGAACAGCACTGTGAGATGGTCTCAAAGGCTCAAGGGATGAACCGTCACGCCTGTATGTGTCCATCAATCTCTCCACCTCTGCATCTGATATGCGAGGGCAAATGGATATGCCCATCCCCCGCCCATCCCCCGCCCATCTGGCCTGGTGAGTCGTAGCAAATGGGCCCTAACCCTAGTAAGAGAACCAGTAAAGATGCCGCCACAATGCAGACATCTCCCTCTGCGGGCACCAGATCCCTGGTGCGTAGCCACATCCCCCTCTATGTCGACTCTACCTGTGACCAAATGCCTCTACCAAGGACCGGCATCGTGTGAATCTGTCAATGTATCAAATCGTGTGATCAGCCAATGTATCAGACCTGCAAAAGAGGAAGCATCACATGTCAGTATTCTATTGGTAGCAACAACATTCGGATTGATGCGAACATCAACCCTAAACCCTAAAACGCATGTGATTTCGAAAACATTCTCTAGAAGCGATAAAAACCAAAACTAACAGCACAGGCATGTTTGAGGGCATGAAGAAACACAGTTTAGCCTAAAATTGCACCTCAATCAGATGATTATAAGCTACTTTGCAAAAAGAGTCAAAAACACATTAAAAAGGGGCATGAAATTATTGAGATAACCTTATTATGTTGGCTTCAAGAACTCTATCAAGCTTCACACACATCCTTGTTGCCACACTTGGAACATGTAAGAACCTTGCTCCACTATAGATCGAATAAGCTAGACAAGATTTACCTCTCTTACAAGGGTGGTTGGATCAATGATTTATCCATCATTTTAACTCTCTTTTTGTTGGACCACAAACCCATTTGGCTCATTCGATGTTTTGTCCCTCAAAACTTGAAGTTATATAATAAACAATTCCCATATGTCGAGAAAAGGTGTAGAAGGAAAATTTCTATCCTTACTCTTGTAGACATTGGAGGCCAAGCTCACTAAGGCCAAATCGTTTCTAAGAGACTATGGTATAGAGTGAAAAAAAAATTATATGTCAAGGTTTGAGCCTTGTTTACGCCAACCTACTAGACTCAATAATTGGGGAGAAAACGTTTTGAAGATATTCTTCGTAGAGATTAGATGAATAATAGCTTCTCGTAGACAAATTTAGAGTTATAGATGAGTTTAAGCTTGCTTCTCTCAAAGAATGCACCCACCTCAACTGGCTTAGAGAAGCCAACAAGCTTTTAGTTTTTCTTTTAAAAAAACCCTTGGCCCAATGTAGTAAAAAGCACTTCGACGAGCTTGAAGTGGATGACCAGACCTTGATCTCTCCCTTTACCAATACAAGCTAGCACCTTTTACCTCATTGGCATTATTGGACAAACATATGGATCATTGAATTGCTTGCAGTGCTCTGAAAAACCACAGTGTGACACAATACTTTGTTGTATGTATTATTGTCTTCCTAGAATAGATAAAGTGAGATACACCAGGTGTGTTATCCATCTAGGACACCATGAACATCTTGTGGAACAACGTGAAGTGAGGAAAGCTATATCAAATATAAAGGAAATGGTTAAGGAAAAGATACATAATGATGTCAGGGGTGGTTCTAGATTCATACAACAACAAATCACTAAGGAAATTGTAAAGAAGTATTCGGATAGTTTTGATGAATCTCAAATATCAGAATTTGATATGATGATGATCCTGGACCAGTTGCAATCCCTTTCTAACAAAATAAAGTAATATTTAGTTTCTTCTTTGCGATATCATTCATGGTAGGCTAAAATTGTGATCCATAACCATTTACGTTTTCCAATGGGACGTTTTGAATGTGTTTCAACATACTGTATAGGTGGATTGAAGAAAGAGCAATCGAGAGGCCAATCGGTGATAGCTTGAATAGTGTGTTGGACTTAAAGATATAGTGCAAGTATGAGTACATTCATGGTGTTATATTTCTAGGATAACTCTAAAGCGTTGATGTGAATAGATGCCATGTGTTCAAAATGTCCACTGTTGTACCAGGATCTAGAGTTGACATTGTGAATAGGATGCACCCTAGTGGGGACCTCCAAGACTTTTGGGTGTGATAGATCATGTCAAAAGAGTGAAAGATTGGTAGCACATGTATATGATCCCTTTGGCCAAGAATTGTTAACTATCGTTGTATGTGACTTTAAAGTCGAAGATACAAAAACACATACTTTTTTGGACAATAATGAATCGGTCAATGTAAAGGAAAGGATATTTTGTAGCAGAGTTTAAAGGATATATGGCCAATGAAGCTCAGGCAAAGTGGCGAGTCGTCGTGCATATAGTTTTCAATGGAGGACCTAGTAATGTCATGGAGGGGAAAGAGAAGTCCAGCTTATTTCACTGGGAACAAGCATGCTTCAACACACACAAAATTGCATTAAAAGCTAGCTCCAAAAAATGCATAAATCACTATGTCGTTGTTGGAGAAATGCACCAACTAGGGCTTCAATAGAGTCTGAACTCAGACATTTGATGGCTCGGTGGTCTATAGGACGAGTGCAAGAAGGAGAACTACCAATATTACAAACATGGTTATGTGGTGACATGCAAGAATTTCTCATTGGGGCCAATTTATTGTGTAGGTTAGTAATAGTTTTCTGTGATTATCTTTGGATTGACCACATGTATACATGCTTGCAAGTAGATACGATGGAATGTCCTCCTTGCTATCCTCTCTCTTGGTTTTGATAGAACTTCTTCTAGCCACCACTTAGAAAGCTATGCAGTGAATATCAGCACACTTCCTATCACACTCACAGAATCTAAAATTCAATGTTTAACCACAATTACATAGATAGAATACTCACAACTTATAAAATGTGCTAGCGCAAAGATAAGAAAACTGTAATGCATGCCAACACATGACTTCAAGAAAACAAGATGGTCTTTATTTGCTCAAAAGAGCATAAGTAACAAAAGCTCTCTCTCTCTCTCTCTCTCTCTCTCTCTCTCTCTCTCTCTCTCTCACACACACACACACACACACACACACACATATAGCACAGAGAGGCGTAGGAATTTCAACGCTTTGAAAAACAACATGGCGTTTGAAGAGAACTAGTTGCGTGAAAAGGCGTTCCTATCCAAATTTTGCGACTGATAACAAAATGGACAAGTATGAATTTTGTAGCTTCGTAACTTATCACAATGCTATTGGATCATTTTATGCCCATTTCACAATATGTACATTGAAAAAAATGTGAGAAATGGTCATGATTATATACAATCATGTGATGAGGGTCCAAATATCCCCCTCAACTACGACGTCCTCACAAACATCATCTCAAGTCTCCTACACACTTATTTTTTAGGGCTTCCAGCTCAGTCTTTAGCCTCTGATTTTCTCTCTGTGCCTCTACATGTTCTCCAAGCAATTTGTAATGGGCATGTCTTTCATCTGCTAGAGTCTGATGAAGCTCGGTTATTTGCTCTTTGAAATTATTATTGTCTTGTTCCATTTTTTCAAGGCCTATATGCTGGTCTTCAAAGATCTGCAACATTTCTCCCATTTGTGTTCATTGAGGCGATCCACCTCAGCGGTAAGATGTAAATTGTTGCGTTGTGCTTGGTCTGCGGTTGTGAACATATGGTCTAGGTGAACAATTTTTAGAAGACATTGTTGTGAACTAGAGAAGAGGGCAGTGAATGTGTGATAAAATGACCACTCATCCCCAGCTTGCCTTTGATCATCAAAGTGTTGCGTCTGTGCTAGCGGTGAGTCTGCCAACACTTGCTCTGTTGTTCAGTAGTCTACGAAGGCTATTCAGGTTTATCTCTTGCTTCTCCTTTCGTGTGAACTGAACCTTATGCAGTTGAAACGTTAATATGTAGCATTTCAGAATCCGCAACTGCTGGAATTGTGTTATCAATAGTCTGTTCTTTCGTGGGAGCAGAGTATTGCTAGATATGCAGAGTATAGCTTGTTCTTTAGTGGGAGTATTGCTAGGTTTGGGTGGCTTGAAAAACAATTGAAAAAAATGAGCAGGATGATGTGTCAAAAATATGTGCGCACACTTCGCTTTTTTGGGTGAATAAAAAAACCGATCAGGTACTTATACTTTGCAAAATCGGCGAAAAAATACGCCCTAGAAACCACAACAATTCGATGGTTTCGCAACTTTTGGGAGTACCGCGACAAGGCTTCGGAAACAATCGATGTCCAAATCGTCCGGGCATCTCGGGCCTTTCAGGAGAGGTGGATCAGGCTGGCGAAAACAGACGGTTGTGAAATGAGTTTGCAAAAATTTCAGAAATGTGGTTTTGACTAGATAATGAATAATGGTGCAAACAGTCAAACCCAAAGGGCAAAAGGAGCGAAAATATGCTTCGAACTGTCTATCTCTACGTTCAACGCTTCACAAAGTGACATGGCATTTGAGGAGAACCAGTACCAAGGGATTCTTATCCAAACCTCGCCACAATTAACTAAATGGACAAGTGCGAATATTGAGGCATTATAACTTATTACAATGTTATGCCCATTCCACAATATGAACATTAGTACTATGACCTAATTAAGCTCACCTAATTGGATAAGCTTAAATTGCTTTAGTATAAATAGCTGCTCATTATAGAAAAAAAATATTCATAGTAAAGAGTTCTTTTTATGTATGTCTATTGCCTATTGGCTAGTATAAATTTGCATGCTTTTTGAAAAAGTTTCGATGAACGTGAATGCTCCATTTAAGTAGTCCTGAAGAAGATTTCATGTCCAACAACTTGCTCCATGGTTGTAGATCCAAGGCTGTTTGAATTGAACCCATCTGATAGCTTTAGTCTACAACTTGCTTTTCCATTAAGAAGAAAAGATGGCCGAAGAAAAAATAGATGAAACACCATATTGCTTTTTGACAACCAAATCACAATATCCTCTTTTGTCTGCTTCTTCGACATCATGACAAATTGGATGATCTATCCAATTCCTTTAGGATCATATTTTAGCATTGCATCCGGTTGTGTTGGCTTGAAGATTTTGTCATGTTGTTGGATAGTCACTTTGTTGTTCAATCCACATGCTTTAGTGATAACTATTAGCCTTGCATGTAAATTGTTAAGATCCCACATGAAGAAATTATTGTCATGATCAATTCCCAATATAGGAACCAATATGTTTTGATTGATCATCTTTGGAAATAACAAATGATATTTTGAATGAACATTCATTTCTAAGAATATCGAGTGAATGAGATGCTTGCAAAGAGTGATGCTATCCCTTTCACTCAAAGTTTCTACAAAAAAAACTTTCTTAGATTACATCATCATGTTCAAAAATATTGATATCTGCAATATTCTGAACCACAAACTGGAAACTTTGATATAATGGATCTTTAATTGTTTGTCCCATCTCATAGCTAGGACAAATTCCAATTTGTGAATTAAAAGTTTCATCACATTCCATTGTGCACTCTATGTGAAAAATTGCCTATGTTGGCAAATCTAGCCATGTAGTATATTGTGAATTATGTGTATAAGTGGGTCCCACATGTGTGAGGCCAAGATGCCACGTGGGAAACCACTCCTAATGTAGGTTAGGTTGAGTCTAAAGGGTTGGTCATGTCAATTTGGTAGTAATTCCTAGATTATAAGACCTACACCTAAATTTATGATGAGATTTTGACAATCTATGAATCAAACAACACTTTTAGAGTCTTCATGCTTAGAAATCAAATCTTGCAAAACATGAGAAGGACTGGTGAGAGTGCACAAGATTATATGCTAAGGATAAAATCTCTCAACAAAGACTTAGCCACTATTTGTGAAGAGATCAAAGATAGTGAGCTTGTACAAATTGTCCTTAATGGTCTAGGATGACAAGAACTTCCTCCTCAATGATATGAATTCCAGCAATAGCCTCTTGAGCCATAAGACCTCCTTGCATGTTGTTGTTAAGGCCTTATACCCGGATTATGTGGAAGATAAGGAGATTGTATCTTGCTTTTTGGAAAGCCACGATACTACTCCATCACATAAGAAGGTTGAAAATGCACTTATTGACTTTCAATCCACTTTGTCACCTGCAAAATCCGGGTCACTATAGGCTCTTAAGCCAAGATTAGTCCCTCTATACAATATGCCAAAATTCTTAGTTGATGAAATATATCTAATCTAATAACGCTTTTGGCCATCTTTCAATGAGATACCAAAGGACTTTGCATGAATTGGCTTAGATTTCCAACACTATAACTAAGATCAGGTCTAGTTATAGTTAAATATATCAAGGAGCCTCTAAGCCTTCTATATAAAGTGATGCCCTCAAAGGATGCCTCGTCACCATTAATAAATGCTTTTACATGTTGCTCCATTGGAGTCTCAATGCCTTTACAATCCTTCATTCCAAATCTATCTAGGATGGTTGTAGCATACTTAGATTGACAAATGAAACTAAAATCACATCCTCTTATGACTTCTATTCATAGAATGAAGCTCAATAGACCGAGATCTACTATTTTAAACTCTTAGATAATGCAATTTTTACATCTCTTGTTCCATCTTGATCATTACCACTCAAAATAATGTCATCAACATACAATACAACAATAATGATATTCTCGGCATGAAATCTTATGTACAATGATGGATCATAAGCACTCAAATTTTTTTTGATGGAGATAAGAAAAGAGTCTAGCCTAGAGTACCATGCTCGGTACTTGCTTGAGTCCATAGAGACTCTTTTTCAAAAAACACACATTTCCTTCATGATTTTCCTTGATGAAGCCCTCGGGTTGCCTCATGTAGATCTCTTCCTCCAAGTAGCCATTGTAAAATCAAGTTGGAATAGCTCCCAATTGAAGGTTGTAGCAAGACTAATGATCGATCTAATACTAAGAAGCTTAGCCATAGGAACAAAAGTTTCATCATAAGTTCCCACGTGTGAAAGAATGTACATAAGTCATTTTTATAAAGTTAGATTGATTTTAGCTTGATCTACACTAGTGTGAAATTGACCTTTGACTAGAATCTTGAAAATGGTCAAATTGGTCAAACTTTGTGTAAATAGATTGGACTTCCATGTGAATGAGTTATTATACTCACATGTCAAGATACCATTCACACGTGTGGATAAGCTTCTAGAAGATAAGATAGGGAGATTCCATTAGATCCTAATTTATAGGGATTACTCCTATAGATGTGGAAGACTAGCTTAGATCGACAATACAAGAGGATGTGTTGACATGCTCCAAATAGATTTCTCCTCCAATAAGCTTTTCTCTCACAAAGTGTTGTGCCACTTCTATGTGCTTGCTTCTTGCATGAAATATGGGATTATTGGCAAGAGCTTGGGCCGAGATATTTTCACACTTGATCATTGGTAGATCATCCACCTTGATGCACTTTAGCTCTTGATCCAAAGCACTTCTTTGGTAGTCGTGGTGAGTGCTTTGTACTCGGCCTCACATGAAGAAAGGGATATAGTATCTTGCTTTTTGGAAAGCCAAGGTATTAGATTGCCTCCAAGAAATATAGTGTATGCACTAATAGACTTTTGATCCATCTTATCACTTGCAAAATCCGAATCTAAGTAGCCAACAATGGATAGATCTTCACTTTTATAAAGTAGACCATAATCACAAGACAAAGATACATATCTTAGAATCCTCTTGGTCATCTTCCAATGATGGATCTTGGGATCTTGCATAAATTGACTTAGTTTGTGCACACAAAAATGTCGGAAAGTGGTATGCAGAAGATAGGTCTAGCTCGAAAAAAAAACCTTTCGTGCATGGTGGAATAACTTATCTTCATCTTTCCGATGCATGACTACACCTATCAATTTCAAACAAGACAATAGTGATAGAAATCACGTTTGAACTTATAGTAACTAACTTTGAAATCGTCAATACTACAGTGATTACGTAGCCAAAGAATTAAGCAATAAAGAATAGTATTGATTCAAAATGAAATAGAAGTAAATGAGTACAATAAGTTGCGGATTAAAGCCGTGTACTCTATGCTATCTCTGAGTGGCTCAAAATAAAAGTCTGAATTAATGCGCAATGCTGATGAGCAGTAGCGCAATAGCAATCTCTAAAACAACTCTAAAAAGTGAGCTAGAATGCTCAGGAGTGTTCAAGTTCGCAGGCTCGACAGAGAGAGCTAACTATTCAAACGCTTCTGATAATTCTGATTTTCAATGAATTAATCTGTATGAATATGAACAGCTAGTTATACTAAGAAATTAGGTTGTCAATTGCGATCGCCATTTGGCTTGTGATCCGCTGGCATCCATCCGGTCCTTGTCATTGATTGCTGATAAGCGGTGAAATTGGACGTAAACGTTCTGTCTGCATAAATGAACCAAAACTGTACCTCTGTAGAAATGAACTAAACCAGCCAAGGCGACACTGTCGGGTTTTTCACAAAAAAAAAGCGAAAAAGACGAAGGTGCCCTTAAATCTCATTTAGGATTGTCCCACACTTTCCCAGAGTCATTTCCTTAACATTTAAGGCTCTTTGGAAAAAGCGAAAAATGCGACTCTGCATCTTTGCACGAGATTTCTGACATGCAAAAAATGAGAAAAATGTGACACTGCATTTTTACATGAGATTTCTGTCAGGCAAAAAATGCGACATTGTCATAAACTCCGTGTAATTCTACAGACTGTGTAAAAACACTTGTAATTCTGCAGACTATGTAAACACACGAGAAAATCCGCAGAACTGGATAAACAATGGATGAAGATTAAAACCGATTAGACAATTGGTAAGAAGGAGAATAATCCAACAAAAAACTCAAATCGGGCCTAGTAATTGTAAGCCAAAATAAGGAGCCTATAAGACTCCTAAAAAGTGTGATGTCACCCATCACCTTTATTAGGATCTTTCACAATTTGCTCCATTGGAGTATCTATGCTCTTAGAATTTTCCATATGGAATTTTTTCAACATATCTAGATTGACATATAAAAACACAATCTTCATAATCTCTAGGCCTAGTATGTAATGGATCTCTTCTGCATTTTAAACTCACATCCAAGTGCTGGCTTAGTTTCTTCAACTAGCTTGATACAACTTCCACAAAGAATATTGTCATCAACATAGATTAGAAGAATGACAATATTACTATCAACAAGCTTTAGATACATGGAAGAATCATAGTCACTAAGAATAAATCCTAGTGAGATAAGGAAAGAGTTGATCTTGAATACCATGATTTTGGTGCTTGCTTTAGTCCATAAAGACTTTTGAAGAGCAAGCACACTTTGGACTCATCCTTGATTAATCCTTGAGGTTGTTCCATATAGATCTCCTCCTCAAGATAGCCATTTAGAAAAGCATTGGATACATCTAATTGGAACACCTTCCATTTGAAAAAACAAGCAAGAGAAATAAGAATTCTTATTGTCACCATCTTTGCAACAGGTGCAAAGGTCTCCTCATAGTCAAGGCCATGGATTTGAGCAAATCCTTTGGCACATAATCTTGTCTTGAACTTGTTGATGGTGCCATCATGATTGTACTTGATCCGAAATACCCACTTGCAACCAATCACATGCTTGTTGGATGGTGGATCCACAAGTTCCCAAGTGTTGTTGGTGATCAATGCATCATACTCTTGCTTCATGGTATCATACCACTCCTTGGTATTGAGTGCATATTGTACGTTCTTTGGCTCTTAATGAGAAACAAAAAAAGCATAATTAGTGGAATCAACGCGACAGCTCGTCAACCATTGTTATAGTTCGTCACATATGGACACAATTGATTGGGCCACTTAAGCGTTGAAAGCATGCGAAGTAAAAAAAAAAAAAGCATGTTCACAAACGACCCATTTTGAGTTTTAATATCCCCTAATGCTTTTTGAAATCAGAAAAATTTGAAACACACTCTTGAAAAGATCAGATCTTTTATCAAAAGAGATACTATGAAACTTTTATGATTTCATCAAAAGAACATACTACTGAATATATCCCAAGCTATATGCAAAAACTACAAACTGGATACAAATTCTAATAGAATGCTACTTCCACTACCATGTGCAATTTTTGTCTCCAAATTCCAGTAAGTGGATTAAAAAATCATCCTATTCCAAGTAATTTGCCCTAAAATGAGTTTAGGATCACAAAGATCCACTTCCTACACTTGAAAATGATTGATTTGAGATAGAAACCACTCCAACTCTACATAGAATTGATGGTGCCCTTAAATACTCTACTAGATTTAGCAAAACCTCCAAATTTATCTTGAAACAAGATCTGATACCACGTGAAAAACTCAGATCCAAAACATGGGGATCAATTAGATCTAGAGGTAAATTTGGTTGGACATCTAGTTCATTAACAATGTAGAAAATCATGCATCTAACATGCTAGAACATGAAAATACATGAAAAACTCAACAAAATTACTAAGATAAAATATATTTCTATCCGTTTCCATACAATATCAACAATACATCATCTTTCACACGTGTGAAATCAAGTACAACAAGAAAATTAGCATTCTACACATTAGAAATCAAGATATCAAGAGGAGAAGAGCTAAAAGAAGACAATAACATTGAAGATGAATGTTCTCCAAATATAGAGAGAACTTTTGAATACATTATGCTCGTTGGAGCTGCTATTTATAGAAATGTGACATTTGTCCACTTGCCAAAAGTTATCCTAAATGGTAGTTTCTAGGTACTTCACCAAAAACCTAGATTTTCATGACTAGATGCAATGTATCTCATCTAACCAATAAAAATGGGTCCAAAACTGACATTATTAGCTTGTATACTTGCTAAAAATGGTAATGACACTATTCTTAGGCCTTATTGACATAAAAAAATACATATCTTTAAGTTGAAAATTTCACTTTGACCTCAAAATCGTCAAATTAGATCAACTTAACTAGTTGACATTTTTCACAATAATCACTCTATTTTTTTGATACTATACTTGCAGGTACATTCTTGGTGCCCTTTGTTTGGAGTCCATAGCCCCTTCATTTGTTCAAATGCAGCTTAAGGAGGTGGGATTAAGAGCTTTTTCAGTTTTTGAATTGATTTTCAAGTTGAAAGAACTTCAACTTTCATGAAATTCAGAATCCTAGGTCCATTTCATATTAAAAAATTTTGAAGAAGTTGAAGTGTCTTCTACAATTCAAGTCCTCTCAAAAGAAGTTTAAAATCTGGACATATCCAATGACCACAGTCAATCCAATGGTTGTGATCACTCTCACTTGAACCCTCAATCCTTGGTACACCTCAATCCAACAGTCTAGAATGCATTTGCGCACCAAGCGTGATCCCTCCAGTCGCTATTTACAAAAAGGCACAAAGCTCTCGCTTCAGTTCTGCTCAACAAGCAACTTGTTGGAAGAAGCTATTCATTAGTCAAATAATTATTAGATAGTGATTGTTGATTGGATAGTCGATAGTAGTAGCGATAGTTAATGTGATAAAAAATCGATTCACTACTATTACAAGGACAACTATACTATCATTCACAAGTGAGGGAAATGAATGACGATTGGATCATTATGCCAACATTTAAAATAAAAAAAATCATATTATAATAAGCGATAATAATAGAAACAGTAGAACAAGGTAAAGTACCAAAAGTATTCTATACTAAAAATGATAAATTACATATAATTGATGCTTCCATTGTCTACTTTGATTACACTATGATGATAACACATCTTATTCTACTATAAATTCCATCCTTGCAAAGATTGTAATTGCGATAGCTTATTACTAATTAATCTACGCCTATGGCAGAACAGAGAGGAGAAAAAGAAGAATGAATGAACTTTGAACTTCTTAACAAAATGACAACTTAATTCAACTTGAAACTAAGATGTTCTATTGATCTATCTATAAATTTTGACAGAACAATCCTAACGGAATGCACTGTTTATCCACATAGTAGGTGCCACATGGGACTATGGGAGCGAGTAAAACTGTAGACTATACATAAAATGGTTCCACATTAAAAATTATTTCGAGAATGCAATCTAACACTCCCCCTTAGTGTGAACTCATAAAAATTGAGGTATTAAGTTGAGCCTATTGCTAAACTTAGAATGATTGTCGATTGTTAATGCCTTTGTATATATATCTATTGTCATGAACTTTGTTTGATCTACAAAAGATTAAAATGATCTCCCTATCGAGTACTTTGTCTATGACAAAATGATATTTTATCTCAATGTGTACTATGTCAATTTTTGCTCAACAAATTGAATTCAATCACTCCTATTGGATTCCACCAATTACTCTACCTTTTAAGACTTGGAATGAAATTCAAAATCAAAAGTTGTGATTTTTCTCACTAAGATATTGTCCTTCAAAGAGCTAATACCACTTAGAAAGATTTGATCACATAGGAGAAGACAAATTGTTCACCAATAACAACACATAATGAGCTTCTAGATCTTGCCCTCTACAAAGGAAGGAACTCTTAGAAAATTGGATCTCTCTCTACACATTTTTCATAGACACCTTAATGACTCTTTTCAAACCTTACAATCACTCAAACAAATTGAGTAGGGTTGAACAATGTGACTTGGATCTCAATCTCTTTTCTAGAACTCTCAATTGAAGCCGATCTATGTCAAATTCTACAAAAGATTTGCATAGATGCTTTATATGCACTAGAAACTCTCAAAGGTTTCACTTGGAGGACAAATCCAAAGATGTTTTCTAGCAAATTCATGCTTCTAAACTTGACCCTATCACTCTTGAACAAATCTAGAGTGATGGTACAATGGATTTCAACCTCTCACCTTGCATATCACTCCTTAATCTATGATTTTTAGCAAAATCTCTCTTAACTTCAACATACACTCAAAAAATCAGAGAAGATCAATTAATGCACCTATTTCAAGCTTAAATTCTAATTTTTTGGCTGATCTAATCCAAGAACTAATCAAGGGATTAGATTCTCTATAGAAAATGCTTGATTTTGCACCAAAAATCACACAAATTGGGTATGTGAGTCAAATTCTACAAATTTTTGAAATTTCTCAGTCAAAACTGGAGCTGTATGGCCTAACACGTGTGAAAAGAGTTCCTACAGTCCACAACAAGATCTGGACCAAAAATTTTGAGGATAGCTATCAAATCCAACTCGCTACACAAAATTTGACTAGTTTCCAAAAAACTGCTAGTTTTGGCTTTGATTTGGATCAACCCTATCAATATCAATAAAACCTCTTGTACTTGGCTCTGATACCATGTGCAAAAAGTACAAAAAGGACCAAGAGTGGATCCTAATCTGATCCTCAAGAGGGATTGGATGTTAGATTTACTTGATCTATCAATCTACATAAGATTAAGATCAATCTAGATCAATTCTAGACATAAATTCCAAACAAGAACAATCATTTATTGAAGGTAAATGTACTTGATGGTTTCACACATGTGAAACCCTGTCAGGGTATGATTTTAACCTGAAAATCAAGTACACATTAATAGAACCTCAAAAGAATCAAAACAAATGTAGACAAATGGAGAGAATCACTCAAAATTGCTTCCAAAACCAAGATTGGTGTCTCACACTGATTATGGCCAAATGTGGCTCTATATATACAATAAGTGGGAGCTCGTGGTACTGATCATCCCTTTGATCCCACATGTGTGAAGGTGCTTTGTCATATGATGATTCATCATGCAAAACTGACACTTGGACAAAACCTTCTATTTTGAGCACTTTTGGTCCATTTTCCTTCTATATGGAGATCTACTTGAAAATATTCTAGAAGTCAAAATTTGTCTACTTCAGCTTATTCCACACCTGTGAGCTGTCCTCTACACATGGGATGTGACACCTAACCAAAGGATGTGGCTCATGCAAGCAATAGATTGATGCCATGTGTCATATGTCTAGAAAACTAGTTTTTGGCTTTTTTAGCCACTAGAACTTGAATTAAATCATATGTACAACCTATATGATTATGGTACATGACAAGTACACTATTTTCACACGTGGGAACAGGCTCCACACATGTGTGTTTATCTATATACAAGATTTTTGGCCTCTACCAAGCTTATTTTTGCATTTTTCACAAAGAACACAGTTAATAAGATATTGACTGCCAAGTATTGCTGGCCAACAATGTTCAAGGATGTATCAAACTTTATTCATTCATGTGGTGAGCCTACAAAATCAATGAATTGGCCGTTGACACCAATCCTTCCTCTTGCACCATTCGAGAAGTGGGGGATTGACTTTGTCGGTCCAATTAAACCTGTTACCCAACATACGAAATGTCAATATATTCTAGTTGCAACGGATTATGCTACAAAGAACATGGAAGTAGAGGCGACGAAAAGAAATGATACAAAAACTGTCGCGACGTTCTTATTCAAAAGTATTATTACCAGATATGGTTGTCCACTCGAACTAGTAAGTGACTGAGGTACACATTTTTTAAATGACACTATACGGTTACTGACAACTTATTTTCTTATCAAACACAAAAAAACTACACCGTATAATTCAAAAGCAAATGGGTTGACAGAAAGAGCTAATAGAATTTTATGTAAGATCCTGACTAAAATTACTATTGCACATGCAACGGATTGGAATCAGAAACTACCATCTGTTCTTTGGGCTTATCGTAATACAGAGAAAATCACGACGAAACAGACACCATATTTTCTGACATATGGTATGCATCCTATTCTGCCAATTATATTTGAGATCAAAACTTTTTGTATCCAAGCTCAACGAACAAATCTAGAATGTATAAACGAAAGGTTGACTAATATTGAAGAACTAGCTGAAGCTCGTGAGTCTTCACAAAAATTAACGAAAGAAATCCAAGAACAAATAAAGAAGAAATATGACAGTCATATAAAAAAATGTGATCTTAAAGCTGATGATTATGCGCTGATATATGACAGTCGCCATCAAAAGTTCCCAGGAAAACTCCATATGCGATGGCTTGGACCTTTTAAAGTCATAGAGGTGTTTGACAATGGTTCTGTGCAACTTCAATCACTTGAAGGGGAACTGTTACCTACACGTATTAACGGGTCCATACTAAAAATATATACCTTTGACCAGAATTTATTTATTTATTTATTTTTATTCTTATTATTTTCTAGTATATTTCTGATAATGTTCGCGACTTTTTTTTTTTTCTAGAAAATTTTCTAGAAATTTTCGTGAACTTTTTTACCACTGTTCAACATTTGTTCAAACTGTTTCGTGAATTTTTCGAAAAAAATTTCTCGTCTTCTTTTAAAACTTTTAAGTTATTTTTCAAAGTATTTGTGAGAACTTTTCAAAAAACTTTCACGACACTCTAACTGTGAACTAAAACTTCTCATTTTTTTTTTCTTTTGAGAATTTTTCTAGAATGTTTCTAGCGTTTTTTTTTCTCCAGTTTTTCGAGAAATTTTATAGGAATCTTTCAAGAATGTTTCGCGAAATATTCTAGAAACTTTCTAGTATCCTTCAAGAATCTCTCAACCTACCCTTTCGAGAATCTATCTACCTACTTTTTACATGCCTCTATTAAAGATGATGGCCATGTGATCCTCATTATTCACACGTGTGTATGCTCACATATCAAAACAGATATTGTTTCTCCTTAATTTATTTGTTTTCTTTTAAAAAATGGTCTTTCGTCATTAAAGATCAATCTGTCAAATCATAGTACTCCATAAATGGAAGTGCCAGATGTCAAGTCACCATGCCACGTCATCATCCCTTCCACACCGCTACTGCATATCAGACTTATTTTTCATTTTTATTTCTTACACTTTCTACCTGCGATTTTATGCTTTCTTGCGCACATTCTCTTTGTAATCAAAGCATTCATTTGCGACCTATTGCGATCTATGAGCTTTCGTGAGAAATTCGAACAATGGCTTCTGGATCCAGTTCAAGCTCTAACATCATCTGAAAAGCACACGCAAGAATCCGCTTGGCATCCATCTAGTCCTTTTTGGATCGATGCAGGTTGGGTAATTTAAAAGTGGACCCCTCCATCATCCTCTCCGAAGTCAGTACGAAGTTTGTCAACTCCATTCATTCCATTTCGGAGGTGGATTTCAAAGTCCATGTGCGAGGCAAATTTTTCACTATCTCTGAAGACTTGTTCTGCACAGCCCTTGGATTACCGATATATGGAAAGATGATCTCAACAAATAAGGATTCGGTGGATGAAGCTGCTCACTTCTTTAACAATTGCTTCATACCCACGAAGGGGTACAAGATCTCTATGATTCGTGATACCACATTTAAGATGTTTTGTAAATATGCAAACCAAGTACTCTTTTTGGCGGATGCTGATGCAATGATTTCAGTGCAAAATTTTGGTTACATCTTAGATGCACTTGCGGGTAATCCGGTTTGTTTCGGCACTATTACATATAAAGCATTTTTGGGCTGGTTCAAGCACCAAAATTTTTTTGGAGTTGGAGCACATGTCACTCGGCTATGCGCCCATTTCGACATTTTGAACAAGCAAGAGAAAACATTGCTGACAGGAAAGATGTTGTCCCCCAAGCCAATTGATCTTTCCGGCCTCGTTACTAAAATTGCACCAGCCGTCGAAGTAGCAACTACCACTGCTATGGACATTGATGCTGCACCATCCCAGTCGGAACCAGTCCCAGCTGTGGCGATGGAGGCTGATGGAGCTACTGTTGCTGCTGCTGATTCTTCACAACACGCATCTGCTTTCACATCTCAGAAGCAACTGAGGGCCTCCTCCTCTGACAATGATGCAACTCAGTCTGATACATTAGACAAAAGACAAACAACTACTGAAGTCGACACTGGGGCACCTGTGACAGATGAAGAACAAACAGACGACCAGCCCTTGTGGTTTCGCACTATGACCAAGAAAGCCAAAAACCTAGTGGTTGAAGTGTATGAGTTGGACAAGTACCACCAACAAATTACGATGGAATTTGTCAACTTAGAAAGGAGATGCCAAGAGGATCTCAAGGCGTCTTTTGAAATGATTGCTTCGCTCAAATCAGACAACACGAAGCTGATTGAACAAAATCGTTCTCTCGACACACAACTTCAAACCTTAATAAAGGAAGCTGATTCTTTAAAACAGATCAATAAGACGATTGAGACCAAGTCTGATAATTATGAGACTCAAAATGATTCTTTAAAGCAGCAACTAATAGCTGCAAATCAACATAATGTTGCCCTCCAGAAACGTTTTCAGGAGGAGCGAATGAGAAGACTGAAGGCAAAAGCTGCTCTCTTTGTATGCAGCAATGCAAGGTCCATTACAATCGACCTCACGAAGCTAAACTAGCTCGAAGATCGGATGCTTGACAATTTTTGAGTTGAGTTCCTACAACCACTCGAGGATTCGAAGGCTCTTGTTGAGGAAGAATTGGCGGAGCTAAGGGAGTTTTTGAGTGAAGCTACCCCATCTTGCAGCGGACCAGATGCACAAAACGAGTACCTTCAAGCCTTACTCAGAATTGATGACCTTACACAGCAAATTCCATCTGTGCCTACCTACACCGGAGCCTCAGACCATTTCGAGTATCTGGAAGCAGTCACAAAGATTGACAAGCTCGAATAGGAGCTGACAAAACTCCAACAACAAATAGAAGATCAGAAGTTGGCCGTTGAGTTGCAAACTCAGGACTTGGCAACTACATCTGCACAGCCAAAGCGAATGCAGTGGAATCAGTTGAAGGTATGTGCTGACAGATTTCGTGCATTTGCTGAACGCTTCTAGAAATGGTGCCCGCCTGTTTTTAACATTGAATTACAATGGCATATGGATTATATGATGCTACCAGGCGCAGTAGACATCACCTTTGACGATTGGAAGCGACCATGGGAGAAGGAAGACTTTCTCTGGTTATGGGCCCAACTTTCTATCAAGCAGAAAGGATGTCTCTGCAGGGGCATGATCTAGGGAAAGTTTAAAGTCCTACATTTTGAGTCAGCAGAGTTATACATAGGCTCTTCGGCTATGTATGCTCTCAAGTACATTCGCATCAAAGAACTTCAAATTTTGCCGAACAAAGACAATAAGTGACATTTTTGGAAGCGAAAGTTGCAGTTTCAATTATACAAACCCAAAGCTGTTGCGGATTTAGGCGCATTCGATGACGCAAGGTTGCTGATCAACATTAATATGGCGTATCCAAAATTATTCAGTCTATATGTGGATTGGGAGCAAAATCTTGCAGAATATTTTGTGGAGATTCGACATAATCTGCAGGATAGAAGGAAGTCATTCAGATACAAGCAATTTTGTACATATTCATTTTGGCAGTTTGGTACCTTTGCGGCAAAGACATTATTTTTTGTTCAGAATCTTTATGTTAAAAGCAATTTTATTAGATTCTCATCTCAATACTATGAAGAAATCACTCTACGAAGTGATTCAGACGAAGATACAAAGTTGACTCGGGAGTTGTTCGATGGAACATTACTCCCTGTTAAACTAGAAGAATTCGGCAATCTCCCAGTTGGCCGATATACAAAATCCAAAGAAGATTTGTTGTTGATCGAAGCTCAACAGAACTTGGAGCTAGTTCAGAAACTATATGAAGAATTGAATAATTCATAAATATTATTTTCGTCTTTGTCATGCTGATGCCTATCAGTGATACTGAAGCTAGATCTTTGCTATTTGAAGATGTTTTGAAGTTCGATTCCAGTTTTCATCAAACAATTTCAACTCAAAATCAACCTACTCAACGCAACAACAAGACACATATTCTATGAAAAAATATCTAAAGGACGAATCATATGAAAAAATATTATTATTTTTTTCGCCTCAACGAAAATCTGATGAACAAGAATGTTTCTCGAATAATCCTCAAAATAAAGATGATATGTTTACGAGGACGTTTCACATTTGAGGAAGGGGATATGTGATGCCACGCAAATGTCAAAAATTGAATATCAACATAAATATGGCATAATATACTCGAAAATGAAGATATGAGCTGGTTAACTATAAATCATGAAGAGGCCTAAGTCATTTTTCGAGAATATATCTCCTAGGTACTTGCCTTATAAATTAAGGGCTAGACCTTTAATAGGAAAAGACATTGTCTTGGATAACCCTTAACTAGGTCGTCCATACAAAACGACTAGTTATGAAAAGACATGTTAAACTAAAGTAACTTTAACTCATAGTTAAGTATACCTCTTATGGTATAGTTGAACGTATTTTCAGTCTAATTCTTAACTAGACCCTTTTCGTGGGAGCGACGCACCTATTGTTTAAATGGTGTGTTTGTTCGCCCCGTAGAACATATATTGATCTCACACTTCAGTCTCAATCATCAAGAGAGAAGAGTTTATGCTTATGTAAGAGATTGAAGAAGTGAATAGAGTTCTGTGAGTTATTCTCCCTTATCTCTGTTCTCCACATTGTTGAGTGTGAGTGATCTTGAGTTGCATGTATACAAATAAGATGACAGTCCCTGACTGAAGCATTGAGTCTCTGATCTGTTTTCATGTTTGGCATTGACATAAGTTTCTAACGTGCTCTAAAACCATTCGTGCTCTTTAACCATTAAGTTGGGCTTTAGTTGTTGAGGACTATCGTCTAGGAATGAATAGTTCGCGAACTCGATTAATTAATTGTTTGCACAGCGAATCCATCGAACAATTTTCGATTCTTTGTTGACACCTTAGTCAGCCAGAGTGTAGTCTGCTGTACTACTCTGATAACATTTCATTTGTAGAACACGCTTCCTTCAATTTGATAGAGGCCAGATTGTTGTTCTGAATTCATTAACATTACCCATTCCAAATATAAGTAATATTGGTTGCTTTTTAATGTCTGTTGACAACCAGGATAACATTCGAAACCACCTGCCATAATTACACCAAAAACATAACTTTCTAACGCTATCCTCTGGCGGAACGATACTTTTCACTACAAAATCTATATTAAACTTGTTGGTATAGCACGACAAGATGCAAACTCATCTAAGGAGTTTTAATGGCCGTTTAGATTTTCATCATCTATTGTTGCCAACAGGCAAGGTATTTGACCCTTGTGCAGAATGAGAAACGTGAGATTTATTTGGGTCCTAGAAAAAGTTGACAAACTATAAATGCTGCCAAGGCTAAATGGTTTGGTAACCTCAGTGAATTAACGGTCGGGAGTCTCATTGCACTTTTGGTGTCGAAAAATAACAAAAGTCATCCATTTTGGATTGCTAAAGTGGTAGGCTTCATTCAGAGTGACGACACCAAGATTGTACGTGTGCACTGGATGCGTACCATTTCAACAAATGCTTTGTTGGGAAGGTATGAACTATAAATGTTACAATCAGATCCAAAGGGCAAGCGAAAGTGTTCAACAAATAATCAACCAAGAGTTGATGACATAAATCTTGGAGATGTGGATGTACTTGCATTTAATTTTGAGTTGACAATCATTTACGAAAGTCAACAATATCTATTTTGCAAGAACGTCATGGATCAAGTGCACAACCATCATCTTCGACTCAGCTTCAACGTAGCAAAGCCACATTACCTGATTTTCTCTCAACATTGGAGGCTGATTCGAATGAGAATTTGTCAGTAGACTCTAATGAGGAAGATGGATCGTCAACTTCTTCGGCCGAAAAAAAAAAAAAAAAGTCTTGATAATATTTTAAGCATTGAGTTGAGAGGACTTAATGAAAACTCTATGGAATTTGAATTGTAAAAATATATATATACATTATTTATTTTTAGTGTTTTCAAAATTTGTGGATTTAATGTGATTGGCTTCAAATATATTTTGTCGGTTGTTTTCATCAAAGTCGATTTAGACTTTCAAAACACCATAAATGTGTTAAAATTTTTGACATATTTTGAACATTTTTAATTTTCATGATTTTATTTAAAGTATATATATACATTTTACAAGGGTTTTTTTTTTTTTTTTTGCAAAAGAGCATATAATTTGCCAAAAAAAATTTGTGGTTTTCATTATAAATTTTATGAAAAAACATGTTTAGGGCAAAAATTAGAATGTCGAAATGATGCGGAAGATCAACCTGTTGAAGAAAGTGAAGAGAAAATACACTAGTAGTGACAAATCAAACCAAGAAGATTAACAAGAATTTTAAGACCCTGACATATTCATCGACAATCTTCAATGGAGTGAAGACACAGATGTCGAATTCTACAGCTACACTAAAGAACTGACAATATATCTGAAAGTTATTCAGAATCTAGAGAGAGAATTTTGGAAGCAAGCAATGTCGGAGGAGATCGAATCGATGAAGCAGAATCAGGCGTGGGCACTTGAGCCACTTTTCGAAGAAAAAAAAAAAATTCGACTGCAAATGGGTGCATAAAAGAAAGCTTAAATCAGATGAAAATGTCGGACGACACAAAGCTCGACTTGTCGCTAAAAGCTACACTCAGAGGTATGGTATCAACTACTTTGATACATACTTTCGAAGTGTCAAGATATCAAGCATCTGACTACTCCTCACTTATGTTGTGAAGTATGATATGGAAGTACACCAGATTGATGTAAAGACGGTCTTTCTCCATGGAAACCTAGATGAAGAAATCTTTATGAAACAGCCTGAAGGATAGAAGACTCAAACAATCAAGACTATGTTTGTTGGATACATCGATGTATCTATGGTGTCAAGTAGGTCTCACAAGCTTGGTACAAGAAGCTCGACAGTCTTCTGAAGTCTCTAGGCTTCACTCCTACACAACCTGATTATAATGTCTACATAAAAAAAAATAAAAAAGAAGTTTGTGATTTTGACAATATTTGTGAATGACTCTCTGATGATAGAAAATGTTTTGATGTTGATTAATGAATCGAATGGTCAATAACTGCAAATTATGAGATCATAGACTTAGGAGAAACTACAAAATATTTGGGGCTGCAAATCAAAAGAGACCGAACAAAAGGAGTCATGCATCTGAACCAGACAGAATATGTCGAAAAGATATTGAAACAATACAGAATGATCGACTGCAAAGAAAAAGAGACACCAATGATAGCTGGAGCCAGATTGTCAAAGCAGGATTGCCCACACGTACAGATGAGGAGAAACAGAAGATGGAGAGAATACCATATCAAAATTTGATCGATAGTCTGATGTATCTTACAGTCTGTACAAGACCCGATCTAGCATTTTTTGTCTATTCACTAAGTCAATTCTCCTCTAATCCTGGCATGCAACATTGGCTGATGGCAAAACGAATACTGCAATATCTGAAAGGCACCCTCAATTTAAGAAAAGACAAATTTATGCTGCAACACTACAGTGATGCAAGCTAGGCGAGCTGCAAAAACGACAGCAAGTCCATAACAGGTGGTTGTTCGATAGCATGTGGAACTGCGATCAGCTAGACTTGCAAGAAGCAAACACTCGTGGCACATTCTTCATGTGAAGTTGAGTACGTAGTATCTTCAAAGGTAAAAAACGAGGTAATGTGGCTGAAGATGATGCTGGAAGGGATTGACATACTACATTAGGACCCTTCCATCATGAAGATGGATTCTCAGAGTGCCATTTACTTAGCCCAGGATCGAGTTTTTCACTCAAAAACCAAACATATACCCATGAAGTACCATCATATTTGAGATCTGATCTCAAAGGGAGAGCTCTGTGTCGAATTCATAAAATCAGAAAATATGATTGTAGATGTGTCGATCAAGCCGCTAGCCAAACCACTATTTAAAAAACACAAAAGATCGATTGGAATCGGATAACAAAAAAGGTTGCATCATTCAAGAGGGAATGTTGGAGAGCAACCATTTCTCTAGAATTCCCCGAAAGACTGACAAATCAGCACAGTCATCGACACCAAATTGTTGATCTCAAAACTAGTGCTGAGGACATGACATCGAGCTAAACAAATCGTCGGGCAAGTTGAATTATCAGCCTCTTGCTCATCGAACGTGAAGCTTCCAAGCTGCCACACTCGTCCATAAAGTAACGTTACCAGAGAGATAGTTAACTAAGAATTTAGGTTCAACTTCTCTTGAGATGATGGTTAAGATGTCTTGTAGTCCCACCTGGTGGGACATAAGTATAGACCAAAATTCAATAGAATAGAAGGAATGTGGTCTACAAGATGCAAAATAGAGATTTGTAAGAGGAGCGTCAGGCCGCCAATACACGATGCACTACCGACTCACTTTGAAACAAAACAAAAATTATAAACACATTCTATTCTTCCAGTTGTGATCTCTGCATTGCATTTTTTGTTATTTAATTGACTGTTGCATTGTCTATGATTGGTCACAATGTATCTAGGTCTTGTAATGTAATGAACAGTGTAGCGCACTTCCGCACAGAATAGGCGCACACTGCATTCAAGCACCATTTCAATAGAAAAAATGAAGACCATGTAGTTCTTTGTTGAGTGCCATGCTTCAAGAATCCTTTGGCATAAGTCAAAAATTTCTGGCCACCTAGTAGTATGCATGTTCTTTCCTACGATGTGCTTATCGGTAACCATTCTCTATTAGTCAAATATTGTCGCCTCAGATTCTGCTACCAACTCATTATTGTAGAACAAGGTTGCAACAAGTCTTCAGTAGAAAAAAAAAAAATCTTTGTTCTACAAATATGTCTCATAAATTCTATAAGATCACTAAAGAAGAGGTTGATGAAACACATGATTGCCTTAAGTAGTATTAATTCTGCATGGGTTGACAGAATACATGCAATAGAAAATTCGTCAGTCTTCTTCCTCAACATCTTTCTTGATTGGATAGGCTAGCTAATTCCAAATGCATCTTTTTTTGTCCATGCATCCGGTGTTGTTGCCTTATACATTTCTCCTTGATGTAGGATAATGGTATCCTTTTGTAACTCTAAAGAGTTGATTAAGACAATGATTTCATCCAAGTCATCTAGTTGAGCGTTGGAGTTTCCTTCTGTCGAATCAGTTTGAGCAAGATTGGTAACATTGTCTTGCTGAAGATGGATGGCCATAGATCCATTGGTTTTCTCTGTGAGCGAAGCACTGGGTACAGTTTCTGATGAACCAAAGTAGTAATGCTCCAAATCAAATAATTCATTGTCCAAATTTGACCACGTCCCGGTCATATCCATCTCATCATTATGCTCAAAAAGGGTGTTATTGTATGGGAATCTTAACAACTCATCTTCATTTTGTTGAAAATAGGAATTTTCATCAGTTTGATCTCCAAAGAAAATATTGTTTTATACACATTGATAGTTAGTAGTAGTTTTGACCCATGAAACTCACATATCAGCATGCTTGAAGGATAATCACAAGAAACCTATTGTTGATATTGAGACAAGACAGCTACAATTTCTTGATTCCATTTAATCCTTCATCAATTGAAAAAATTTTCTTTGAAATACTTTTGTTTAAACCAGCACCTTCGTTGAATATTCATATGTTGATGTTGATTTGTCTTTGACGAATTGCTCACACCCTTGTAACAGGAACTAGGAATGGTCATTATACTCCCATATCTGGTATTGTCTCTTGTCTGTAACCCAGTGGTTCCAACAATTGGTTTATCAATAGCAGCACTAGACAATTTTGTCTTCGCGATTTTTTCATCTTCTTTCTCAAAAGTGATCACCTTCACTGTAGGAGCAGTCTTTAGTTTAGCGTCGATGATTTCCTTTGCTTCTGCCAAGATATCTTTTGCAAATAACTTCGCAACATCACGGTCATAGTTAGGGTCATCCTTGAGATCTTTTTTAGTTGTGGATTTGTTCGTTATCTTGCTAGAAGATTTCGTCTTTGCGAATTTTCTGCGCTTTGTCGAAGATTTCTAATCAGGTTTCGAGGAGCTTTTGCCTCTCGTGGTGACTTTAAAATCTTTTCCATGTCACTTGGCTAGGATTGATCTTCAGTCTTTGTCAATTTTCCTTTAATAACGTCAATTCTCTGTATAACAGCATCTGTCGCAGCTTTCGCTTTCGTGTCTGCAGCAGCTGGTGTTGCTACATACTGATATTTGGGTCGCAGATTGTGCGGCTGAGGGCAGTCAGGATACTTGTGACCAGGTTCTCTGCAATTCGAGCATAATGGTACGTAACCAATTGGCTTCTGTGGTTGAGGACAGTCAGGAGAAAAATGTCCCGGCTCTCCACAATTGTAGTAGTTGCACGAAATTGGTTTATTTGAGGTTTGAGACTTCGCTGGTCCAACAAATTCAGGAGAATTATGTCTTCTTGGTGCAAATTTGGGTCTGTCCTGCTGGGCTGATGCTGCAGTACCCTGTACATAGTTAGTAGTTGCATCATTCTGAAAAATAAAAAGTACCTCCTGGGCAGGATCTTCAATGTATTTGACATTACCAGAAGTGCAGTCTTCCTTGGTTTTATACACCACATTCCTGAGTTAGAAGAAAATACCTTTGGTCTTTTATCTGCAACTTCTCAGACTTGCACTTTCAAGTCATTAAATTTTTTATTAAGGTCAGCCATATTACTTTTCCAAAGCTTTTCCACTTTGGAAGTTGACGACTTATCCTCGACAACTTTTGTCTCGTCCTTTCATTTAGTTCGTCGTTTATTCTTTTTCTCTCCTTTGTCAGCATCTGATTCTGATGAATCGCTACTTTTAGATTTCGAGCTTGAAGAACTACTACTGGAATCAGAATCAGAATCATCATCGCTGTCACTGAAATCAGTCAGACTTTTGAGATTTCTTCGTTGATCGTCGTTTTCGTGCTAATTTTGAAGTCTCAAAATTTTCTGCACTAGCTATAATAGCTGCTAAGGAGTTCATGTCCCCTTGTCTACAGTATCGATCAATCTTTGGTGGTAGACCAGCCAAAAACCATTCGATTTGCATATCCACGGGATATACACCGGTTAGTTTTCCTATGAGGTTTTTAACCTTACGTATATATTTGCGAAAAGATTCTTTACTCTTCTTCTGAACATTGTTCAGTCGTCCAAAAATTATAGATTTGTAACCTGTCTCTCTGAACTGGTTCAGAAACGCATCTTTCAACATGTACCAAGTTCCTACACGGTCTGGTTCTACCTGAGTATACCAGATACGCGTCTGCTTTCTTAGCAGACCAGGGAAAATTCGTAGTTTGTCTACGTCAGTTCCCTCATGATTCAGATTGGCTATTGACTCAAATTGTGAGACATAGATATTTGCATCATCGGAGCTGGTCCCTTTAAAATAATCATATCTAATTTTAGAGATAGAAGTGAAGCGTGCAGCAGGACCCTCCATACCAAAGCTAATTAGGAGTTCAAGTAACTGAGCAGTGATTTCGTCTAGATTTTTACAACTAGTACTTTCACTCTGTCTTCGTAAAAACTCCTCTCTAAGCTTCCGGTATCTTTCTAATCTCGATTCTCTATCTGACATACATTAGAGATGGAAAATGGATCTTCAGATTTCTTATAACTTTCCTAAACTATCCCCAGCAACGGCGCCAAAAATTGTTGTATGTCGTGCTATACCAACAGGTTTAATATAGATTTTGTAGTGAAAAATATCGTTCCCACAGAGGATAGCGTTAGAAAATTATGTTTTTAGTGTAATTATGGCAGGTGGTTTTGAATGTTATTCTGGTTGTCGACAGACATTAAAAAGTAACCAGTATTACTTATATTTGGAATGGGTAATGTTAATGAATTCAGAACAACAATCTGGCCTCTATCGAATTGAAGGAAACGCGTTCTACAAATGAAATGTTATCAGAGTAGTACAGCAGACTACTCTCTGGCTAACTAAGGTGTCAACAGAGAATCGGAAATTGTTTGTTGTATTCAAGACTGCGCAGACAATTAATTGATCGAGTTTGCGAACTATTCGTTCCTAGACAATAGTCCTCAACAACTAAAGCCCAACTTAATGGTTAAAGAGCACGTTAGAAACTTATGTCAATGCTAATCAGGAAAACAGATCAGAGACTCAATTCTTCAGACAGGGACTGTCATCTCATTTGTATACATACAACTTAATTCAATGATCGTGCTAGACTGCACAAAGATAGTCATTATTCGAGTGTCGAAAAGAAAGTATTCGCGACAGATGAATAAGATGACTTTAAGACAGTTCTTTAGAGCATGCTTTACGGAAACACAACAAACGACTGTAATGCACTAGAGCGTCTGTCTAATCAGAGAGTAATTCATGAAATGCGTTAGAGATTGTTAGCAGACTCAAGATCACTCACACTCAGTAGTGCGGAGAATAGAGATAAGGGAGAATAACTCACAGAACTCTATTCACTTCTTCAATCTCTTACATAAGCATAAACTCTTCTCTCTCGATGATTGAGACTGAAGTGTGAGATCAATATATGTTCTACGGGGTGAACAAACACACCTCTTAAACAATAGGTGTGTCGCTCTCGCGAAAAGGCTATAGTTAATAATTAAACTGAAAATACGTTCAACTATACCATAAGAGGTATACTTAACTATGAGTTAAAGTTACTCTAGTTTAACTTGTCTTTTCATAACTAGTCGTTTCGTATGGACGACCTAGTTAAGGGTTATCCAAGGCAATGTCTTTTATTATTAAAGGTCTAGCCCTTAATTTATAAGACAAGTACCTAGGAGATATATTCTCAAAAAATGACTTAGGCCTCTTCATGAATTATACTTAACCAGCTCATATCTTCATTTTTGAGTATATTATGCCATATTTATGTTGATATTCAATTTTTGACAGTTGCGTGGCATCACACATCTCCCAAGTTAAGCAAACTTAATATTTGCTCTTCAAAAAAATCCACCCACCAATGTCGGTCAAACTCATCAAAAAATTGGTATGCGGCTTTAATGGTTGTTTCCAAAAAGTTTAAAGCCGCAAATGGATCAACTGGATGACGTTCTCTTTGAGCATTTTGCTCTTCCATTGTAGAAGCTAGGTGACACAAAAGTGCAAGCTTAACTTGAGAAGAAGACACACTTTGTAAGAAATGAACTCCATCAGTTGATAATCATTCTGTAGAGCTTGAAAATTGCTTTGCCCACAACAATGTGATGCCACCAATATTATTTTCAATTTTGAACTGATGTTGAATACTGATATCATTTATTGGTGTAGTGCAATGTTCCTCCGCCGTTTTATGAGGTACATTCAGGCTACAAAGCACTACGCTTTGAGCTACAATGGTAATACAGAAGTTCCACTCAAATTGACCACCTATTTAGATTCATACTGGGCAAAAGACGTGGATACATAGCAGATTATATTTGTTTCCTTGCAGGAGGACCCATTTCATCGAACAACAGAAAGCAGAAATGCATTTTGTTGTTCTCATAGAATCTGAATACGTTGTAGCTACATCAGTAGTGAAGAAAATAATGTGGCTCAGAAGGCTGCTGCAGAATCTACAATTCCCACAGATCGGTCCAACAATACTCCAGTGCGACAATCAGAGTTGCATGGCTCTATCTCTAAACCCACGAACTCATAAAAGAACTAAGCATATAGAAATTTAATCTCATTTTCTTAGAGAGAAGGTTCAGAACCAAGATGTTGTACTAAGTTACTGTCATATAGATAATATGTTGATTGATATTTTGACAAAGCCATTGTCTAGAGATAAACATTCTACTTTAGTAGATATGTTAAATTTCAATTGTAGTTCAAATTCGTAGCAATAAGCTTAAGGGGAGTGTTGGAATTTAATCTAACTCCTACTCATCCTAACAGTCCTTATTCCTTCTCAATTTTACTCTCTCAAATGAAACCTACAAGAAATGAATTGTTTTACAACAGTCTACATTTTTAGACTGATTGTCGCTACAATCTGCATTTTTCCTTGCAAATATTGATAGGTGAAAACCCAACACCCGACATTGTCGTAATTTTACCTTCAAGTTTTCATGAGCAGCTAAGTGTTTTGTGACTTTGTGCTAAGTCGACTTTTTTAGGCCATTTCAGACACTTCCAGAAATGCAACACTGTTTCACGAAAAATGCAAAAAATGCGACACTGCATTTTTACATGCAGTTTCTAACACGCGACAATTGGCGAAACATGCTACACTACAGTTCTACACAGGCAAAAAACTTGACACTGCCATTTTACATGGGATTTTACACAGGCGACACTCTACAGAAATACACAGTATTCCAAGTACAGACTCTCTACATCTTCACGTTCCAATAACAACTGTTCTGATTAGTCAGTTAATCAGCTATTAAGCGATCTTGTAAATGTAAAAAAAAATAGAGTTATGCAAGATCTTCTAGTCGCTATATATGTAAAATGAGCAATTGAAGAGAAGGAGTAGATGACAGAGATCAAACGACCAGAACGGATCTTTTAGTAGCTGACTCCTCAGAGTTACTGATTATATATAGAGAGAGATATTCAAAACTTTAGCAATTGTTTGAATCTGTAAGTAAGATCATGCGCTTATCAGCGCAATTGTATTGTGATTTGATCGTTGTGTTTTACAACATAATTATACAGATTCGCTACTGTTCTACATCTTTGCATTCTTGTTGAAGGAAATTAACTCTCATTCCTCTTACACAAACATCTGTAGGAAAAATAGTAATTATTCTTCCATAGAAAACATGATGCAAGTTTAAATAAATTAAATTGATATCAGTGTCTTCAATCGGGATTGTATCTGATCTATGTACCGATAGAACAATATTAGTTCTAATCGAATATGCGTGTGAAAATTATATGCAAAAGTAAGAGATAAGTAAGACAATTTAGACAATAAGAAACTATTGATCAAAAATGAATTTTTATAACTCTGAATCAGATTCATCAATATACATCTCTTGCTGTCTTATCTTGTTGTTGTGTCTCTGATTGAGTGAGTGTGTTACAATGAGTAGTGCATGTGTATTTATATTGCTATAGGACAGGTCTTTTGGCCTTTTATTTACAGGTGTTTTGGCCTTTCAATGTTGTAACAGTAGATATCTAACTGTTTACGACGGTTGATATTCAAATAGACGCTCTGTTTCTAGGGTCGAATAAATTTTGTTCATGAATTATTCGCGACAGTCCATCTCTTTGTCTCAGCTTCGTGTTTCGCAAATTGTTCACGACACTTGTCTCTTCGTGACATTTTTGTCTTTCGTGAATTGTTCACAACAGATGACAATTCTTGAGCTTGAAGAAGAAATCTAGAGTATTTTGCGAACTGTTCGAGATAGTTTCGCGACAGGTGAGCTTGAAAAATAGTCCAAAAGATTTTGTGAATTGTTCATGACAATTTTGCAAGATATAGATCTTGAACAAGAAACAAAATATTTTGTGACAATATTCTGTTCGAGAAACTTTCGAGTTTCAATAAGAAAGCCACGAGCTTCTACAAAAAAATGTTTTGCGAATCTTTTGAGTTGACTGCAAGACAAATTTTGCAAATCCTTTGCGAATCTTTCAAGTTGGTCACGAATAGAAATGTTTCGAGTTCACATTCATTTTTTTTTCATCCTTTGTCAAGTAAACTACGCACTTTGTTAGTAGAATCAAGATCTCTCTGATCAGTTGTTCTACAGCTCCCTCTCAAAGTAGGCAGTTGGATTAACCCCAATCTTCTTCGCTGCTTCTCGAACAAAGCTTTACTGAGTGGCCTTGTAAAGATATCGGCTGTCATTTCCTCTATGGGTATGAAGACTGTCTTCAATATTTTCTTCTCGACTAAGTCCTGAAGTACATGATCCTTGATAGCAATGTGCTTCATCTTTGAATGAAATACATGATCTTTCGTAAAATAGATTGCTGAAGTGTTATCCCTTAACAAGACATAAGATTCAGAAATAGATTCATCAAATCCTTCCAACATCTGCCATCTTGGCTACTGCTACATATTCTGCTTCGTTTTTGAATGAAATACATGATCTTTCGTAAGATAGATTGCTGAAGTTTTATCCATTAACAAGACATGAGTTTCAAAAATAGATTCATCAAATCCTTCCAACATCTGTTTGATCTAGATAAGCTCATTTTCCATCTTGGCTGCTGTTACATATCCTGCTTCACAAGAAGATTGAGCTACTGCTGTTTGCTTCTTGCTAATCCAGAGTATGGCTAAGCCAGATGCTTGAAAATACTTTTGCTATCATCCTTCATGGATGCCCAACTTGTGTCACTATAAGATTCGATGTGAAATCCAACTTCCTTCGAATAACATAGCCCTTGGCTTTTTGTTGGAGATATTTTAGTACTCTCTTTGGAAACTTCCAATGCAATAATCCTGAGTTCTGATTATATTGGATCAGCCTGTATACTGCAAATGCTATATCAGGTCTGATGTTGTCTGCTAGATATAACAAAGATCCAATCAGCCTACGATAGGGTGTTTTGGCCATTCGTTCCTCTTCTTCGAGAGTCTGTGGACAATCTACCTTGTTCAGTACTGTTTTAGGTATCATGGGAGTATGCACACCTTTGCATTCGAGCATGTTGAAGTCTTCAATGATCTTTTGAGTGTACTTTTGTTGGTGAAGATACAACTTACCACCTTCAAAGTCTCTCATGATCTACAAGCACGCATGAGCCATCATACACCTTGCAGCTTCCATCAGTGTACAATTTCTTAGTTTAGCTATTCCATTGTGCTGAGCTGTGTAAGATACAGGTTTAATGTGCATAATATCTTGATCAGTATAGTAAGCTTTGAATTTGTTGAAAATGTACTCACCTCCACGATCTGTGCAAATTTGCTTCAGCTTATTGTTTGTCGATTTCTTAGCCCAATTCGTATAGTCAACGAATTTTTTGAAAGTTTTATATTTAGCACGAATAAAGTATATTACAACGAACTTGCTGAAGTCATTAATAAACGTAATGAAGTACTTTGCATCACCCAACGACAATACTCCAAATGGTCCACAAATATCTAAATGCACAATTTCAAGTACCTTAGTTGCTTTATAAACATCCTTACTGAAAGGTGTTCTAGTCATCTTGCCTTTAAGACAGGATTCGCAGGTAGTTTGAATATTTCTACTTTTGATTTTGACTCCTTGAATTCTCTATATTTTGTTGGCTTGGTATAAGGCTTCCATGTTCATGTGACATAGCCTGTTGTGCCATAGTACATCTGTTGATTCTTGAGTTTGATTGACTTGTTTGATTCTTGTTCGAATGTTCAGGTGATATAATTTTTCTTTTCTGTTGTCTTTAGCAACCAGGTTATCAGAACCTTCCTCGAATTTACAAAAGTTCTTCGTGAAGGTTACTGACATGTCTGTATCAACTATCTTAGCAATGGATAGAAGATCTTTATCAAGAGTTGGGACATAGAAAACTTCCTCCAATTTCTTGTCTCCCTGATTCATGTCCAGCCATAATACACCATTTCCATCACCCACGTGTTTAGAATCATCGAATAGTTCGTCTTCTTGTACTTAGACAAAATTTGTTTCAAGAAAACAAAATGTAAGGTGGCTCTCGAATCAAGTACTACTTCTCACATTGATTAGATGAACAACATAGATCAGTACTAACATAAGCTGCTGAACTCCTTGTTGCCCTATCTTCTGCTGCTCTGGAGCATTCTGCTTTGTCTTCGACATAGTTTGAATATGAAAATTCACTTTGATTCTGCTCCTTTTTGTTTCTGGGATTCTAATAACAGTCTACTATTGCATGATCCCATAAATGCCAATGAATGCATTCAATCTTTGGATTTAGCCAGCACTTTTCTTCTGTGTAACTTGATCTTCTGCATCTGTTGCAGATCTTCTTATCACCAGAATTCTTTTGTTGCTTTCCAGATTGTTGTTCATTAGTATTAGACTCATTCTTCTTAGATGACTCCCTCTTAAACTTAGACTTCTTAAAAGATTTATTCTTCTGAGTAAATAGAGCATTTTTTGAATCACCATTGTCGTCATAGCGCTCACGAGCTTCTACTTCCTCCTTAACTCCATCTATTGCCTTTTGAAGTGTCATTGTCACATCTTTTGCCAATAAGGTTTGAGTTGTGTGTAATGACCTAGGTAGGGCTCGAAGAAAATAACTAAGCTATTTTTCCTTCAAAATTGTATTTTTTGTATCAGAATTCTGCAAGAAAATAAACAAATCTTTAATCTTTCGCATGAATGTATTCAGGTCTTTGCCATCCCATTGTAGATAAGTTAATTGGTCTTCCAAGAACATGATCTGATACGAGATTGAGTCTCATTCTTGGTTTGCAATTCTTCCCATAAATCCTTTGTGTTTGAAATTGATGTAAGATCTAGCATTATATTGTTGTGCACTGAAGATGCAATAATTGCTATAGCTTTGTCATTTTTTAGACTCCATTCTCGAAGTTCTTTGCCAGGAGAGCTTTTGGCTTCTCCTCAATTGGTTCTACCCATTGCCATAGACCTTCGCCCTTCAACAAGAGTGAAGTCTTTAATTTTTAAATCAAGTAGTTTGAACCTTCTGGGGCCAAGATTGTAGTGATCTTAGCTTGAATATTGGTGATCGATGACATCTTTTAATTATGAATAACCTCCAGATAACGGCTTACTGATGGATGTTTGAAGAATGCTAAGAGGGATGCGAAGATACCACTGTATCAACTTTAATTTTGTAAGCTCTAATACAACTATAGGAAAAATAGTAATTATTCTTCCACAGAGAACACGATGCAAGTTTGAATAAATCAAACTAATATCAGTGTCTTCAATCGGGATTGTATCTGATCTATGTACTAATAGAACGGTATTAGTTCTGATTGAATATGCATGCGAAAATTATATACAAAAGTAAGAGACAACTTAAGACAATTTAGACAATAGGAAACTATTGATCAAAAATGAATTTTTATAACTCTGAATCTGATTCATGAATATACATATCTTATTGTCTTATCTCGCTATTGTGTCTCTGATTGAGTGAGTGTGTCACAACAAGTAGTGCACATGTATTTATATTGCTACAGGACAGGTCTTTTGGCCTTTCAATGTTATAATAGTAGATATCTAACCATTTACGATGGTTGATATTCAAATAGACGCTCTATTTCCAGGGTCTAATAAATTCTGTTCGCGAACTATTCACGACAGTCCATCTCTTTGTCTCAGCTTCGTGTTTCGCAAATTGATTGCGACACTTGTCTCTTCACGACATTTTCGTCTTTCGCGAATTGTTCACAACAGATGACAATTATTGAGCTTGAAGAAGAAAATCTAGAATATTTCGCGAACTGTTTGAGATAGTTTCATGACAAGTGAGCTTGAAAAACAATCCAGAAGATTTAGCGAATTGTTCGCGAAAATTTTGCGAGATTTGAGGTTTGAACAAGAAACAAAATATTTTGCGGCAATATTCTGTTTGCGAATGTTTTGAGCTTCAACAAGAAAGCCAGGAGCTTCTACAAGAAACTGTTTCGCGAATCTTTCGAGTTGACTGCAAGACAAATTTTGCGAATCCTTCGCGAATCTTTCGAGTTGGTCACTAATAGAAATGTTTCGAGTTCGCATTCATTTTTTTCTCATCCTTTGTCAAGTAAACTACGCACTTTGTTAATAGAATCAAGATCTATCTGATTAGTTGTTCTACAACATCTTTATCAAAGAAATGTATGGCTATCTCTAATGCCTAAATTATTTTTACATTCTCTTTATATAAGGTTATTAGCATTAGAGGATTGCATGGCTATCCCAGACGCCTAATTGTTTCTACAATCTCTCTTTTATGGCAATCTATAAGACCCCTACACTGATAATCCCGTTCAACACTAAAGAACAACTGGCATCTCCATTCTCTAAGTAATCCATGATTCTATTAACGTAGTTATCACTGTGCTTTCATCATTTCAATAATCGTTTCTCATCCATGTCGACATCCGCCCACAACCATAAAGAATTTGAACCAATACAGTTTGTCGATCATTCCTATGATCACACATACCATCCAGATACCACACCTTCTTTTGGTAGTTCACAATCCGATCATGAAGATACCTCATGTTCGTGCAGACAAGATGAGTATTCCACAGACCCAGATTATCCAGGACAACTAGCTATCCAGGGATGGCTATGTAATTGCCACGGGACCACGAGCAACAGGTGTTTTATCTGTGGCGAAACAAGACGTTTTATGGTCAATTGTGAAGTTAAGAACCAATCCGTGTTGAATGTCCAGACTGTGTTCAAAAATGCAGTTTCAAAGATTGCCCAAATCAACCTAACAGGATCCTACCAGCACAACATATCTCATCAGAACCTGTTAGAGTCCTTGCTAGAGCTCAACACAAAATCTTGAAAAACCAGCTGACCATATGGGAAGTTCCTTGATAGCTTCTACATTACCAAGAGATTAGCTAGACCCACACGTGGAACAAAGGCAATACAATGAATTTTGAGATGAATTTTTGCAGGAGGAACAGAACACGGACTGTCCGTTATCTGCTCCGATCCTCGAAAAAGAGCAATTCCTATAGGGACTCGAAGTAATCTCCAAACTTCTGCAGGCTCA
Source organism: Diphasiastrum complanatum (assembly GCA_029204225.1). Lineage (NCBI taxonomy): Eukaryota > Viridiplantae > Streptophyta > Lycopodiopsida > Lycopodiales > Lycopodiaceae > Diphasiastrum > Diphasiastrum complanatum. The sequence goes on from CM055092.1 coordinate 26,470,720, forward strand.
AATCACAATGTCGTTCCATAGCGCAATGAAATCTTTCACTGGTCTCCAAAGTTATATCCATCAAAGTTTTCAGCTGCCCAATATCCTAGATGAACAGCGAAAACTAGATGAGATTCCAGAAATTCCTCAGATTCCCATGAATATGATGAATATAGGTGCTGCTAAGGGGACTAGCATCATCTTACCTATTCACTATAAAGATTATCTAGCAATATCCACTATCCTTGATAGTGGATCAGGCATAAACATAAGGGCTTTGTCACTAGCAAAGTCATGGGGGTTCAATACCTTAGATAAGCCACGTTACAAACTTCGTATGGCCGATCATCGAATAACCGACCTTGCAGGTCATTTATCGAATATTCCAGTCCATATTGTAGGTGTCAAATTTACCATAGATTGTGTCTATAAACTCCTTCTTGGCACACCCTGGATATAGATGGCATGCGTTGTCCAAGATTGGAAATGTAACAAAATAACCTTTGGCAACAGCGAAACATGAGTCACTGTTGACTCGAATGGCCACGTAAAGCCAGCCAAAGTTTATGATGATTGGTCATCTACAACATATGATGAATACGATAGTGTTCCAATCCAACTGAAAGGACACTATACAAGATCAAGGAATATTAAAAATTAGGGTCAAGCACTGGCCACTGTGGACTGTGTTGATTCCAACAGACGTCGAATAGAAACTGTCGCAGAAGAAGCATATATTCTACCATCTTCTACGGACATCGAAACCCCCATCATTCCACTCATGATGATAGACCCAATTCCTATAGCTTGGTGCCCAGGAGAACTTAGTGTCTCTGCCGCCCATGTTCTGGAAGACGGTATTCTTTCAATGAATGATGACGTACTGACTGACGAACATGTGCTCATTTATTTGGATGAAAAATGTTATCCACCAAAATCTATTCCCAAAGAGATTAAGTCGCTAGGGCCTTTGGCTCATGTGCAACTTACATCCAAAGTTTCCAACACAACGACCTACAGGCCTAACCCAAGGTCTACAAATGGGACATGTATCCAGACAAAGTTTGGGATACAATAGACGAAGAATTGATTCAAGGGGCAACCACACCGCCTCCCCAACAAACCAGAAAACTTCAGTTCCAAAAACATCAAGTCATCGACACAAACTTAACCGAGCAACAAAAACATGCACGAGAAGCTTAAGCAACCAATCAAGCCATTGTCTGAACATTACAAGCACAAACCCTCTGATCAAGCTTCCACATCTGATAGCACATCCATGCAGCTGGTTCCCAAAGTTCCAGAGAACTTTGTGGAACCTCCATTTGATCTCCCAAGCAAGTTCAAGAACTTCACACTTGATGATGTAGTCATCCAGTTGCCACAACCACAACGGGAACCTACACAATTTTTCCAGTCCTTTGAAAGACTAGCCAAGACCATAGAGCTAAATCTCAAAGATCCTGATGAGGACGTGGATCGCATTGTTCATGTCGGAGCCCACCTTACGCCAGGTCAAAATTTTGATCCGGAAACCTTACTCCGCAAATATAGGGATGTATTTGCATGGAATTATGCTGAAATGAAGGGGGTCCCGCCTAAAATAGCTGTCCATACAATTCCTTTAGAGGAGAACGCTAAGCTTGTTAGGGCTAAGCCTTACCGTTGTAATCCGATCTATCACAAATGAATTGACGAAGGTATTAAGAAGCTTCTAGATACTGGTTTCATTTATGAAGTCCAACACACAGATTGGGTATCACCCATTGTGGTGGTTCCCAAGAAAAATGGCAAGCTTCGTATTTGCGTCGATCTGACTTTAGGTCTGCTACAAACATTGTACCATGCAAGTATGTCGTTCATAAATGCAAATGCCAAGTTTGGCCTAGATAGAACTCGAGATATATGAATTTGACATATCTAGTTTGATGATTACAACTTGCATATAGATTGTAGACTTAGAATTAGCAAAAACATGCCAGTAGAAACTTGTGGCAATTCACATGCATTGATTGTAAGTGATCCATAGTGACATGCAAGGCATGCATAAAGTGAAATGGACACGTGCATGATGATTTGTACATTTCTAGTTAGAACTAGGACACTTGGAAAAAGTAGGTAGAAATTCATGCATGAGATGTGACAAATGTCACATAGACTCTAGTTTTTCACTTTAGATGTCATCAAATGATGGATGGATGTGGTTCTACCTCGAGCTACCTCAAACTCCATAAATATGTGTAGCTCTCCTCATAATTTATAATGAAGAACCAAAGCTTTGTAGCTATCTCTTGCTATTTTGGATCCACACAATTTTTGCTTGTTATGCGTCAAAGTCACGCTTCCACTTCCTATACCAACGTACCACGTACAAGGTCAGGATAAATGCAAACTCGATGGTCACCGTTGGCATTATGTCTGGTGACCGTCAGCTCATCTCTCATCGTCAGGCAAAAATTTTGATCAAACCCTTCGTCACCCAAACTGCACCAGAATTTTCAATCTAGACTAACAACGGTTACCTGATAGATGCTATCACGGAACCCATCATTTAGACGGCTGCGCATCTGTTTAACAACTTTCTGGTTGTTTCAACATTTCGCAAAGACAAAATCTAGTCCAAGCTGCTGAGTCAGATAGTGGAATCCTTTCTAGCATTCCCTGGCCCCTCAGTTGTGCCATACGACTGACATACCTTCCTCATTCACGAACTAACCATCTCCATCAGACCCAACAACTGTGAGCATATCGCAGTAGGCCCCTTGTTGTGTAATTTTACATGCGCACTTGTCGAGATGAAACTGCGCGGTTTCCATCGCTCAACTCTTTTGTCGTCCATCATGCTGCACACTAACCTGCCATCTGTAGCATCCACCTCCTCCCAACCTGCAGTTACTGACACAACGGCCAGCAAACGAATGCGTGGCACTACCTCTTCATCCTCATCTCCACTTGCTACCCGAAGACGCACCACCACCACTGCACTAACCACTCCATCAACCACCGCCACTTCTTCTTCTGTGCAACCTTTCCCTCTTGTCTCTATTGTCACTACCCCTCTTTCTGTTCCATCCATGACTACTTCTGTTTCCATTCCCGTTTCCTCTATTGATACCACCTACCCCTTCCATCACCATCGCATCCTCCATCTCTCCTCTTCAGTTTAATCTCTCTGATTCTCAGTTGTCTCCAGACACTCTGGCGTGGATGCAAGTCATCAACTTTTCACCCCCACGTCAGACCATTTCTACTCCCTCCTCGTCTTTGATGCAGCCTTACTCTCTGAAGTCGAACGTCTATGCAATCAATAAACTGGAGTAGAAGCAAGATTGACACTGAAGTTTTTGAGTTCCACATCTTTTTTGATCGCCTTTGAGTTCAAGGTCCACGTCATCCACACTGCCCTATCCGACGCAGACCACGTTATAGTTCATTTTAGTACCTTTTAGTAACTGTAGTGTTTCACACTCATTGCCCACATAGGCATTATAACTGTTCCATGTATATATACATAACGGCCACTCACAGAGCAGATATATGTGAAGTAGAGAAAAGTAAATCAAAACTCTTGCGCGAACTCCATTGTGTCTTAATTGGTGCTCACTCAATTCGAAATGTCTAATCTCGAAGGTCTTAGATGCCTAATTGTTTTGCTCCCTTCGTGGTTGTCTTTGACACCTACCAAGACATTCCTCCATTCGATCTAAGTCAATGTTGATGTTGTAGTTTGGTAAACTTCCTATTCAAGTTCTCTATGTTGGAGCTTTGTTTTCTATTCTGCACCTAATTTCTTCGAGAGCCTCCAATAGAGTGGTATCAAAGCCCTCAATCCAAACTACTATTAGTACTCAAAACTGTTTTACTATACTTAGATCATTCATCATGGAAGGAACATCTTCAAAAATCCACTTGATCAACAAGTTCAATGGTGATGACTTCCACATGTGGAAGTTCAAGATGAAGATGATACTCATAGAAAAAAAACTTTGGGGATACGTCAACGATTCAATAGCCAAGCCGGTTGATGAACTTGACCTGCTGACCACTTGGGAGGCTAAGGATGGCAAAGCTCTTGCCATTGTATCTCTGAATCTTAAAGATTCACAAATAGCTCATGTAACTAATTGTTCCAGCTCCAAAGAGGCATGGGACATTCTTACTGGTCTACATGAAACAATAGATGTATCGACTCAACTCTTCTTGAGGAAGAAGTTTCTGTCACTCAAGATGAGTGAAGCAACCTCAGTCACTGATCATCTAAATGAGTTCAAATAGCTACTCAATCAGTTAACTGCAGTAGGTTCACCAGTATCGGACGAAGATGCTAACATGTCTCTTCTGTCCAGTTTTCCTCTCTCTTACGACAATCTAGTATTGCTACTTAGCAATGCTCCTAACTTGTCTCAACAAAAGGTGATAGCAAACTTATTGCAGGAAGAAGTAAGAAGAAAAAGCTTATCCATGTCAAATTCGAAGACAGTCGCTCTCTATTCGAATAAGCAACAGCTCCAGAAGAAGAAATCTTTGAAGGACAAGAAGACAAAAGCTGAGCAAACTGATTCAGACTAGCAATCACAATAACACAATCGACAACATCAAAAGCCTAAGACCAAACTCTTTTGCAGCTACTACAAGAGAACCAATCATGACATCAAGGATTGTTGAGTTCTCAAGCATAATGAAACAAAGAAGAAGATGCAGTAGGATGGAGGATCTCATTTTGCCATAACCTCTCTCAAAGACCCAACTCTGCTAATGATACAAGATGAATCCATTAGAGATGCAATGGATTGGTATCTCGATTACGGTGCTTCTTAGCACATGACTTCCATGCAAGTCCTTATTTGAAGACCTCACACCAGCAGAATTGAAGTATGTCTACTTCGGTGACTCAAGTGCATTGCAGATCGAAGGCAAAGGATATATATGCCTCTACCTTCCAAATGGTAAATTAACCTTGCTCAATGATGTACTTTACATACCCAAACTAGCCAAAAATCTATTGTCAGTTAACAAGCTCACTGATTAGGGCTGTAGAGCCTTGTTCAATTCGAATCAATCGATTCTTGTTGCAACATGACTTCATCCCAAACTCTGTTGACTCTAATATTTATCTCAAACACAGAGGCTCAAGCTATGTCATAATAGCTCTATATGTTGATGCCTCATTGATCATGAGAAACTCGAATCAGTTGCTTCATGAGATGAAGAACTTTTGTCGAAGGAATTCGAAATGACCGATTCAGGCCTTATGCACTACCTTCTGGAAATCGAGATAACTAGAGAGCTTATTAGCAACTAGTGGAACAGTCACTTTAGCCTTCTATTTTTTGAATTAACTTTTGTCGACCTGACAAATAATAGATCTGGGTCAGATCTATAGACCCGACGAAGATTAGTTTTCAGTATTTTTTTGCTAGATTTTTCACTTTTTTTGGTGATTTTTGTTCAGTTTCTAGAAATGGATGGGAAGTAACCTTTGCCCTTAAAACTATAGCTTCACTACATCATGGCAATTTTGTTTGCAAGTCAACGAAGGTTGGTTGCAAAAGGACCAGAAAATTATCAATGACTAATGAAGATTTTGCCTCTTTTGTCACCAAAATAGCAGAAATGAATGATTTTTTTTTATTTCTTTGATTTCATCAGATCCAAATGGATCTTAGGAATGGTCATCTGTTTGGTTTCCTCTGCTCTACAATCAAAATAGATTTCAAGCAAAAAAAACTCCATACAAATCAAGCATAATCTCTTCCAAATTAACCCTAAAATACAATTTTAACACTATTATGCCAAGACAAGATGTCTAAATGCAAGCTAACATCCATGCATGGATCAGAAAATGCTAAAAAATGAAAAATTGGCGTAGCTCCCCGACAATGGCACCAAAATTGTAGCGGATATTTCCTATCCACCTTCAACCCTAGATCCAAGCACATCAAGCATCAAAGGAGATGAAGAGGATTATCATGTTGTCATGTGGAGATTCATTCCCATGAGAGCGATAGCATAGTTCATAATCAAGCACATGCTTATGATGTTAAAGTTTCGTTAGGATATAGTGTAGTATGCAAATCACATCAATCAATCACCATAGCCACTCCTCACAAGCTCTCAAAGATGGCACAACAAAGTCTTTAGATTACAAAGATTAAACTGTACATATGCCAAAAGCCCCAACATGCATGAGCTCAACAAGTGTCAACACACCAAAAAAGCACCTGTCTGACTAAAAGGCCCAACATGGGCTAAAATACTAACAAACCCAGGATATGCCTTTGAGTGTAGCATAAACCATATAAAAATACACTGTACAGGCTAATTTCTTTACATGTGGCTACTCGGCTAACCCAAGTAGCCAACTACGGGACGAGAAGAATAGAAGTGAAAACTCCACCAAATCTGACCAAAGCATAATGAATGACAAAGGTAGATTTTTAGGGCTAAAAATGTTATTTATAGCCATGAAAGATGCCTCTCTCTCTCTCTCTCTCTCTCTCTCTCTCTCTCTCTCTCTCTCTCTCTCTCTCTCTCTCTCTCTCTCTCTCTCTCTCTCTCTCTCTCTCTCTCTCTCTCTCTCTCTCTCTCTCTCTCTCTCTCTCTCTCCCCTCTCTCTATAAGCCTTATCCCTAATTTAGCCACCACATAGTCCAAAACTACCAAAATTGGCCAAATGACCATAAAACTTGATCTACAAGTAAATCTAAAAATAGCAAATATTACTATTTTTTTGCTCTATCTACTTACAAAATACTTGCTTATTAGACCCCTAAAAGGCCGAAAATAGCTAAAATGCTAGTTGACTATTTTTCGCACTCCCTCGTCAAGAAGACTAGCTATTTTCACAGGATCACTTTCATCCAACTTAAGAACTAGCTCCCTGTTAGGAATGTATCTTTCCTCTAAGCATCTAGAAGTATGAATCGGAAAGATTTGATAATTACTATAGATATTAGTGTCCACATTGGATGCTTCACTATTTCTTACATCAATTTTTACATAACATGGTGGAAAAACTACATGAAGGAACAAATAGAAACATAACACAATCAAGCATATTTTTTAAAGATCTGCTCATTTTTAAATTTATTCTCTTAGATCATTGGACACTTAGTGTTGGAGGGTTTGTGGATCCCTAGGCAACTCTAACCCTAGTTAATAAGTGAGAGGGATTTGGCACCCTACGTGTGTAAGTCCAACCCAATGATCACATAGTTATTTGATTAATTAGAAAGTCAATAAAAGGGCTTTAGGCCTTTTTGCGAGACTTTTAATGTCGCAGGGCCTAAATGTCAAATTAGTGAATAAAGTTGGGTTTCCCTCCAATTTTGATGGTTCCCACACTTTTTTAAATTGGAATAAAAAGAGAGGCAAGACTGGACCAATAGGATACAGAGGCCAGGGTCCTCCTCTCTACTATAAAAAGAGACCAACTCGAGTTGCTCCTCATGTTCATTTCCTCATTTCAATAAAGCAGATTGGTTCTCTTTAGAAATGGATTGATGAATGTCCTTGCTCTTCCTCTCTTTTCCTCCATTCCTCATGCTTTCTTTGGTATTTGCTAATTGTTGGATTTGATCATTATTGGGATTGCTATTTCTTATGCTTTTTGTGAGAGAGAAAGGGAGAGAGAAGAGTTGTGAGATTTATCCTCAAAATAAACTTAAGCTGTTTCCTATGGCCTTAACAGGCGCAACACAAGATTGGTACTATAACCAAGATGAAACTGAGCGTACAGATTGGGAGGTTGTTAAACGAGCCCTTATCACACGGTTCAAATTGTGGAAGTTTATGGAAGACCCTTTCCTACTTTTAAGTAAAATTAAAATGGGAAAGCAGGAAATGGTTCGAAATTACATCAAAAGAGTGAAACGTCTTAGATCTGAATGTGAGCCCGAGCTGATTAATGAAAATGCCATGATTATGTGGTTTTTGTCAGGTCTACCTAAATGGATCAGGCGTGAATTGAAACGCCATAATGAGTACGCACTTTTGCATAATGTGATGGACGATGTAATTCGGGAGGAGGATGAAGATTCAAATGACGAGCCGAATGTCAGTATGTTGCCTTATACAGCAGGGCAGACTACTATGACATCCACCACTATTGCATCAACGAATGCCAATGCTACTACAGAAATGATGCTCAATGAGTTCGAGAAACTTGGGAAGGCCCAACAGAAACAGATGGAAAACTTGCAGTTGCAATTTGATGAGAAGATCAAAGCATTGAAAAATTTCTACGGAGAAGTGAACAAGGAACTTGAGAAGTTTGCAAAGACTTTTCCTACCAGGGAAAATGTTTGGTGTTCTATTTGTACAGGAAATCATACAATGAACGAGTGTTCTCAATTGAAAAAATGAATGGAAATCAGTGTTTACCATCTATGTAATTCACTTGACCATGAGACTGTCTTTTGCAACTTCAACCCTCAGATGATTCAGCAACGGTATGCCCAGATGGGATATCGAGATCCACAGTATGGAGGCAATCCAGCAGCAAGACTACGACAATCTACTCTTGGATACCCGAAGCATCTAGCCTTGTCTGCCCCACCAAACCACTCCGTTCCTCCTGCCAATTTGATGGAACCAGAACCTTACGGAAGTGCTGAGCAATGGAGCTATGGTAATGATCAGGAAGGTGGATCTTCAGAACAATATGCCATTTATGCTGCTGCTCAACAACAAGCCTCGAGAAATTGGGCTAGAGCACCACTTGGATGCTTTGCATGTGGAGAAAATCACAGAGTTGCAGAATGTCCAAATAAAGAAAAATTTGTACCATTCTGTCATGACTGTGGATATGGGCATTGCTATAAAGACTGTCCAACAAGACCAAAGCCGCCACCAGCTACAGTCATGCCTTAACTTATGATGGCAATGCAGAACTTACGGATGAACAGACTCTACATCATATGGATCCGACCAGATTTGGAGTGCGTAATGTTCTTGATGAACCAACAATCAAATCGCCCAAAGCAGTTATATTGAAGGGAGATAGGATGACAGGTTTGATGACGAAGAAACAAGCAAAGCGACATTATAATACGGTCATGAAATGGGAAAATCCCCCTCAAAAGATTGATTTAAAGGAAGTGCCACCTCTATTGGATAAAGACAAAGGAAAAGTCAAGAATGATTATTCAAGTCAGATCTCTAGCAAGACACCATCGTCTAGGAGGTCTTTACTTGAGAAGAAAGATTTATCATCCCGGAAGTCATCACCTCCACGATCAATTCCTGCTAAGAAGACTAAATGAAGATCCAAGACAAGTCCTTTCGAAAAAGAACAAGCAAATGTAGTCCAGCATGATATGTCAGAGCATTTTAAACGATATACACTGGATGATGTGGTTATCATGTTACCTAAAGCACATCGTGAACCTGAAGAACACATGCCGGAATCTAAAGAGGTTTACGATGGCCCAGCTAGGACGCAGCCAATGAATCTTGCAGATCCAGGAGAACCAGAAAAGATTGTACAAGTGGGATCACAACTTACTCCTGAACAGTATCAAGCACTCCGTTTGCTACTTATTAGGTATCAAGATTGTTTTGCATGGACTTATCAAGATTTGAAGGGTATTCCGACATTAGTCATTGAACATACCATACCTTCAGTACTTGATGAAGTACCAAAGGTTACAAAGTTCTATCACTGTAAACCTAATGTGGCAGATCTGATAAAGAAAGAACTTTAGAGATTGCTTGATGTCGATTTCATTTATGAGATCGAGCATATTGAATGGATTTCATTGATTGTCATTGTTCCTAGAAAAAATGAGAAATTGCGAATCTGTGTGAATCTCAAAGCATTGAATAAAGTGACACGGAAGGATCACTTTCCGTTGCCTTTTACTGAAAGCATTTTGGATCATCTTGCTGGAGCGGAAGCTTATAGTTTCCTGGATGGATTTAGTGGTTACAACCAGGTTAAGATTGCACCTGCCGATCGCCACAAAATTGCTTTTGCAACAAAATGGGACACCTATGCTTACAAAGTAATGCCGTTTGGACTCTGTAATGCACCAAGTTCATTCCAAAGAGTAATGCAATTTGCCTTTAAAGATTATCTGCAGAAATTTCTTGAAATTTACTTGGACAACTTGGGAGTTCATACTACAGATACAGACCACCTGGATCGATTGGAGAAAGTCTTTGAAAGATGCCGCAAATATTAGATTTCTCTAAATCCAGAAAAATGCCAGATATGGGTTTTTCACGGAGTGGTGCTTGGACATGTGATACCAAGACATGGTATTGCCACCGATTATTCTAAGATCAAAGTTATTGTGGAATTGCCACCGCCAGCAACAATTCGAGGAGTTTGTGTTTATGGGTCATGCGAACTACTATCGAATTTTTATTATCTTCTTTGCGGATTTAGCACGACCTATATACAAATTAACTATTGTTCCTATTTGGACAGTAGAGATGTTAGAAGCCTTTGAAAAGTTAAAAAAAGCATTATCTTTAGCACCAATACTGCGTTCTCCAAATTGGACATTAGAGTTTCATGTTCATACGGACGCCTCAAAATACACCATTGGATCAGTTTTAACGCAGCCAGGTAAGAAGGATTATCCTATACGATTTGCAAGCAGACAACTTACAGATCCAGAGAAGAATTATTCAACAATAAAACGTGAAGCGCTAGCCATGATTTTTTCTGTTCGAAAATTTTGTTACTATCTCATGGAAATGCACTTTGCATTTTATATAGATCAACAATCGACTTTACTTGGTAAATAAGACGTGTAATACTTGACGTATTGCAAGATGGTTATTATTATTGACTGAATTTGACTTTCAGATTGTGGTCAGAAAGGGGAAGCAACATTATCTAGTCGATCACGAATCACGAATTGAATCCGCACCAGTTAATACTGAAGTGGATGATGAACTGCCAGATTCTATGTTGTTCTATGTTGAAGCAGTACCTGAGTGGGCGGCAGATATTGTTGAGTACCTAATGCTAGGACAACCGAATGACTCTTTGACAAAAGTACTATCCATCGTGATGTCCCATCTACAACGGACATCATGATTCTTCCTAGCACAAGCATGGTCACTCAGTGGATGACCCTTGCAGAGCTTCTACTTACTGCAATGGGTATTCATGAGCGAGCCTTTTCGGGACGCATCAATATGGATTTCATCACTCTTGCCTTCAGTACGTGGAAGGAAGAGAAATCCAAGTTTTACATCACCTTCCAAGGAGCCACGCACAAGGTTCGCGTCACTGAGGCCGCACTTGCAGCTATAGGAATTTCATCCGGTACGCATGCCTCACCCAATCACAAGCACGTCAAACAAGCCATCAAGCCATACATTGACCTCACCAACGATCTGCATTGGACTAATGATGGTTGCCTTCTGGAAGCCATCACTGAGCCTTACATCCATGCCGCTGTCCAATTGTTGAATGATTTCCTGATGGTTGGCAACCTCAGAAAAGACCGCATCACATCTCAAATCCTTCACAAGACAGTGGAGTCCCACATCAAATTGGCCAAAGCCCCTCTTGAACCATATAACTGGTTCAAGATTGTTTCTGGTGAGCTCAAGCGAGCTATTAAGGCCAATACAAAGCAACAGTTTGCCGTAGGCTCTCTATTGTCCCTCTTAGCCGCTTCTCACCTAGAAAACAGAATCCATGGCTTCCACTTGGATTCTGTGCTTTCGGTTTACGAAGAAGCACCAGCCGAGTCATCTCACCAGGCCTCAAGTTCTCTAGTCGTTGTCTTCCACACAGCGAGATCGTAATTCCTGACTCACCTTCCGCGTCACGACGTCGTACTAGGCATACCTTGTCAGCTGTGCTTCCACCCCCTGTTGTTGTTTGCATTGAACTTCCCATTCCCCTCGCCTCTGATGCTTCCCTCGCCTCTGCTCCCATACAAGGCAGTCTGTGACCATTGGGCCTACCATTCCCATCACAGCTGCCCAGGCCGCCTCACCCCCGCACACCAAAGCAACCTCACCCAACACACAGTTTTTCATGGATATGTTCAATGATTCCGACCCCTTTGGGGCCATCAAAATCTTTGAAATGCCCCAAAGCCCACCACCCTTTGAACCCCATTCCCCTGGAAGAGGATTCGGGCATATCCATGAAGCTACTGTTGGTGTCGAAGATGCCAGTCAGCAACCACCCACACATGGTAGCCCAGCCACATTTTGGGTCGACAAAACTGTCAAGTCACCAAAGCAGTTCGACGCCACGGTGCCTGAAGGGTTTGAAGACGAGGATATTTTTGAAGAAGAAGGGACTTTGGCACCTATTCCACGCCTACCACGGACAGTACCATCAAGATCTCCTGCTGCTGCCACCTCCACGACTATCAATTCTGGTGATGCTCTCGGGTTAGTTTCAAGCCTTGGGCAAGTGATCCAATCTATGCTGGATAAAAAAAAGAAAATGGAACAAAGGATCTCTGTTTTAGGATCCGAAAACACTCTGATCAGCCAAAAAATTGTCCAGCTGGATCGAGAGGTGAAGATAGCAAAGCAACATGAAGAAAAGGCTGAAAGCGAAAAGACATTGGCCCAGCAACAAGATGATCACTTGGAAACCTACATCAGCTCCCTGCAAAATGCCCTGACAACCGCACAAGATCAGATAGATAAGGCAGTGCAAGATGCTAAGCAACAGGTGCAACTGCTGAAGGGGCAATTACAAATGGCCGAACAAGATCGCACACGACTTCAAGGTGAATTGGATGTGACCACCCTTGAGCGTGATGCATATCAAACACAAATACCCAATCATCCGGTCACACCGACGGAGATTGCATATTTGTTCAAGAAAATGGAAACATACAAAGATGCCTATGAAAAAGCTGTCGCTCAAGTGTTGGAAGCCGGACCACAAATCCCCATCCCGGTCATGCCGCAATTCTCCCCTTTGCGCCAAAAAACTGTACAGACGGATACAGGGGTTGATTGAGCATGGACCAGGGGGGAGCTCCAGATCTAGCAGATCAACCGCCAACTATACCGACAGTACAAGCGGGTGCATCCTCATCAAGGACAAGCCATTTATTCAGAAGGCCCATCAGCGTCGAGGATCCAGACCTTCTTAAAGCAGCATCCACATGAGTTCTCGCGTGGTGGACGGGTTCTCACATTTAAGACCTCCGAGATCGAGACCGGCAAAGAATTGGACAAAATACCTGCACTGGGAGAGTAGCCGACATGGAGAATCATGGTTTTTGAGAAAACTCCGAAATCAATTAGGAGTTACGTCGCCAGCCCTCGCCAGTTGCGGGTAGACCCTTATTACGTGCCAATGCCGCGAAGACAAAAATGGAAAGATTTGGGATTGGGTATGGATAAAATCACCATCCATACACCCAATTGGCCAATCATCCACCAGCCTTACAACTGGAATATTTCAGTGATTTCCACCGGGCCTTACAGGGATTTTAGAGAGAGTATGTCCACTCTCCGGATCCAACGGTGCGACAATCGACAATGTTTGCAAAAGATCTAACGCTGTTGGCGTCAGTGGCAACCAAATGGGACGATTGCCTTCCTACCTTGGCATTTGATCCAAATAAGCCGATGGCCTCAGAGCAAATCAAAGATCAGCTGCCGATTGCTCGACTGTATTTCCGTGCGGCTATGATGGGAGGCTCTTGGGAATCCCGCTTCACCTCATGGACAACATCCAAGTGGATTGCCGGAGCCCACCGTTGTTTCCTGCAGCATAATTTGGATTTCAATATTGCACACCTTGACTTTATGGAGAAGGTGCAATATCATTTAATTAAGATTCGACGCGAAGCCAATAAAAGTCCCCAATAACTGCATATTGCAGGTGTCGTGGGACTACCACCAGTTTTGGTGGGGGATACTGTTAGAGGGTTTGTGGATCCCTAGGCAACCCTAACCCTAGTTAATAAGTGAGAGGGATTTGGCACCCTGCGTGTGTAAGTCGAACCCAATGATCACATAGTTATTTGATTAATTAGAAACTCAATAAAAGGTCTTTAGGCCTTTTTGCGGGACTTTTAATGTTGCAGGGCCTAAATGTCAAGTTAGTGAATAAAGTTGGGTTTCCCTCCAATTTTGATGGTTCTCACACTTTTTAAAATTTGATTAAAAAGAGAGGCAAGACTAGACCAATAGGATTCAGAGGCTAGGGTCCTCTTCCCTACTATTAAAAGGGACCAACTCGAGTTGCTCCTCATGTTCATTTCCCGATTTCAATAAAGCAGATTGGTTCTCTTTAGAAATGGATTGATGAATGTCCTTGCTCTTCCTCTCTTTTCCTCCATTTTTCATGCTTTCTTTGGTATTTGCTAATTGTTAGATTTGATCATTATTGGGATTGCTATTTCTTATGCTTTTTGTGAGAGAGAAAGGGAGAGAGAGAAGAGTAAGTTTCTATCATTGTTGTGGATTTAGGGTTAATGGAAGTAGGGTTAATGGGTGTAGTGTTAATGCTTAGTGTTAATGGATGTTAGTGTTAGATCCTCCATTCTGTTGAAATCTGAACTATACTATCGCTCTCATGGGAACGAACCTCCGCGTGACAACTAACTCCGTCTCTTTGATGCTAGATTGACTAGATCTTGGATTCAGGTTAGGCAAGGAAAGAAACCCACTACACTTAGCCTTTGCAATTAATCAAAAATTTGATTAAAACAAATTTATGCATTGTGAAAGGCAAGTTAGCTTAGAGTACCTAAGTTAAAAAGACTGCTAAAGGCCCAAGTTGAAAATGCCTAGTTCATTTGTATTTGTGTACTTATATCTCATTTTAGAGATAGAAAGTCTGAATCCCCTCCAATTGTGTGTGTGTGTGTGTGTGTGTGTGTGTGTGTGTGAGAGAGAGAGAGAGAGAGAGAGAGAGAGAGAGAGAGAGAGAGAGAGAGAGAGAGAGAGAGAGAGAGAGAGAGAGAGAGAGAGAGAGAGAGAGAGAGAGAGAGAGAGAGAGAGAGAGAGAGAACGCTTGTGTGCATGTCAGTGAGGGTTCCTAGTTTAGATCAAAAGATTATGTATGTTGATGTTGCTGCAAATAATTGGATTGCATTAGCTACTCTAAAAAATTCTCAAAGTAGTATTTTTTTGTGGGCCAATTAATAGTTCGAGTTTTGAGTTTGAGGAAAAATTTTAATTTTTGTTTCAGAAGGCAAGCCCATCGAGCATCACCATGTTCCCATTTTGCTACAAAATAGCTCGACAATGATATTCAAATTTTTTATTTAAAGAACTTAACTATACTTTATCTAGATCTTCAATTCAAGGCATCTTTTATCATACACATGGATGTGCACAAATGCATTTCATCAACGAATAAATGTTAGAACCCACATTAGGAGAACTTCGGACTCAATATGGGCCCTTTAAGAATGTAGAGAGAACATCATTAGACTGCCCAACTTCAATTTTGGACAGCCACTTCTGAGATAAACCAATGACTCTGAAATTCAAAATGAAGTGGGTGGGAAACCCGAGGCTGTGTCCTCGCGCAAATGTCATTGTGTTGCGTCGCGTCGTGCCTCGCCACATGCGGAAGGCAAGTGGAGTGAGCACATGTGGAGGAGGAAAATAGATTGCCTCTAGTAAAAGGAGTGTAGTATCTCTTTACACCATTACGTGGATCATGAAAAATATCACACTTTTTCTTTTTGGATCACTTTAATCCGATGCACGGTTAAAAAAGTTATGGCAGTTTGAAGATTCATACCCTACCTGATATCGGAGCCGAGCGACCAATGAGCATAATGCTCTGGTCTCGTGGCTAAGATATTGTACAATCTGTTTACACAATTGCGTAGATAATGAAAAAGTGCACCCTTTTGCTTTTTGAATCACTTCAATCCGATGCATGATTAAAAAGTTATGGTACTTTGAAGATTCATACCCTACCTGATATCATAGCCGAGCGACCATGATATGTTCTCATTGAATATAATACTTTGGTCGCACGGCTGAGATATCAGCGCCAAGCGACCCATGACCTTTTCTCACTGAACATAATGCTCTGGTCGCGTGGCTGCGATACTGGAGCTGCGCGATTAGAGCATTATGTTCAGTGAGAAGAGGCCATGGGTCGCTCGGCTCCGATATCAAGGAGGGTATGAATTTTCAAATGGCCATAACTTTTTAACCGTGTGTCGGATTGAAGTGATCCAAAAAGAAAAAGTGTGCATTTTTCATTATCTACACAATGGTGTAAACAGATGCTACAATATCTCAGCCACGCAACCAGAGCGTTATGTTCAGTGTGAACAGGTTGCCTTCCGCATGTGGCGAGGCACGATGCGATGCGATGACATATGTGCTAGGACACGTCCTCGGGTTTCCCACCCACTTCATTTTGAATTTTAGTGTCATTGGTTTATCTCAGAAGTGGCTGTTCGAAATTGAAGTTGGGCTACCACCGTTACGGTCTAGCACACATGGAAACACACCATTGGGCCATGTGGACATAGAACCTTTGAAAAGTAAAAAAAAGCATCCTTACAGAAGGCCCTTTTGGATTCAAGAGTTCCCCTAATGTTAGTTGGGTTTCCCTCCAGTTTGCATGGTTCCCACTCTTTATTAAATCTGAATAATTAGGGAGGCAGAAATGGACCAATAGGATTCAGAGGCCAGGGTCCTCCTCTCTACTATAAAAAGGGACCAACTCGAGTTTCCTACACATGTACATATCTTCATTTCAATACAGCAGATTGGCTCTCTTGTGAAATGGAGCAAGAATAATATTATTACCCAAAAGTTGAAAAGACTCAATAAGAGACTCATGATGATAGCTCACATATGAATGAGAGACCATTATTTTATGTTCAAGAAAAAAGAACATCAACTAGATATGCAATGCAAATCCAACAATCTATAGATATGAGAATATTGTTGCATATTATTGTGCCATAAGTTATCTAATAACTACAAGAATAGTTTGTCTTGTAATCATAAATTGGACTAAATGACCCATTATATATGAATATGATTAGTAGTGTATTGATGACATTTTAGAGATGTTGCTTAGGGGAATTCTGGTTTGAGGAACAATGCCAATGTATGGAGTCAACTCCTTGAGATATAACCAAAAGTTGCACCAATATTACAATTTATGCCAAGTCAATAATTAGTAGGAGTAGGATATATTTGTATTTCTTGTCATGAATTCTACAACTACTTAGATTTAACTCCTATGCAATTCTAACTTGCAGGCTAAATACCAAAACCCTTAGTCACATAGCCACCCATCATCTCTCCAAAAGGGCTAGTACTAGGGGATATCAATTGTAATAATATTCTAAGCTCATATGGAGGCAGAAATAGGTCCATTATCTTATCAAAGGCAAAGTGGACAACTTGCTCTTTTTTGAGACCTTCATGCAACATTATGCTTGTGTTAGCACCTCTTTGACAACATTGTCATACAAGTAAATATAG
The DNA here is from genome assembly GCA_029204225.1 of Diphasiastrum complanatum. Taxonomy (NCBI): domain Eukaryota; kingdom Viridiplantae; phylum Streptophyta; class Lycopodiopsida; order Lycopodiales; family Lycopodiaceae; genus Diphasiastrum; species Diphasiastrum complanatum. The sequence continues at coordinate 26,488,114 of CM055092.1, forward strand.
AGAACAAAGGGCCCCTCCAACTGAGCCTTTGATACCATGCGAAAAGAATTGGCCCACACTCAGGCAACATACTAGGAGCCAACTCTAATGGGCCCCCGTGTTTCCTCTACGGACATTTTATATTGGCATATAAGCCCATTTATGAGAAATAGTCCATAGAAAATTAAGAACCTTCAAAACTTGCAAGTTTTTTAGGATAACTCAAAAAAGGCTTCATGAACACTCAACTTAATCATCTATAAATTATTGGAAAAAAAAAAAGTAGCATTGTGCTAGTCATGGTGTTGAAAATTTGTTGAGAAATTATACTAAGTCTACAACAGACACAACAGAGAATAAAAAAGGACTCGAAGCAATGGAGTAGTTGTTGCTCAACTACATTATATCAATGGTGAGCAAAGAAAAGACAATAGCTACTACCATAGAATTGAAAGTAGGAAGTAAAGACTACAATTATTCGTCAGCTCATAAGCCCCCTAGATTGAGTGATGGTGCAAAGTTTCTAAAAGCATATTTTGATAGAATTGCAGAACAACAACCAAAAGCTAAGTCACTTTTTGCTTAGAATTCAAAATGTTCATAATGAAGTACACAATCTTCGAGTTTGGCTGTGAGTCCAATGGCATGAGCTGTGTCTCCCCAAACTACACTTTTGAGATAAGAAGTGCAACTCCAACAATCTGTAGCTATGAGAGCCTGGTTGCATTTCATCTCACCATAAGCTGTTTGATTACCACAAGAGAAGTTTGTCTTGTAATTATATCCTGTGGTCAGTGGCACATTAGATACAAGTTTGGCAAGTAATGCATCGATGACATGCCAGAGAATATCACCAGGGATAGTCTGTGTTGAGGTCCAATTCCAACTTATAAAGGTGGAATTGAACCCTTGAGACACAACCGGAAGCTGTGCCACTGTTATAATATATGCTAAGCCAACAATTGCTACAGAGACAGAGATCACATTATGTCTCTCCATGAGTCTTGTAGCTAGCCAGATACAACTCCTACGTATATTTGAGTACTATGGATCAAATCACCTGCAATGTAAAACTGAGCAATACATGTTCAGCTAGCTACATACATATATATCAAATGTCCCATAGATAGACTAACAAGTGACTACACTCAAATTTTGAATATCAATTACAAAATAAGGATATCACACTTTGTGACAAAGAATTGTTGAAGGACACCCAACTGGCTAAATGTTAGTATCAAACCAATGAATTTTCACCTTTTGAACTAGCTAGCTAATCAGTAGATGGTTAAGAGTTATGTATAGCACCTTATGTGTTGCACTATTGAGAGGTTAGTCCCAAATATTGACGCTGATAAATGAAGAGATACTTGCAACTCGTTTGATATGTGTCGGTCCCTCTCCTTCTATATGTCAATCTATTTGAGATAATAATATCATTTATAGTCACAAACTCTCGTATTGGACAATGTGAAGACCTTGCCCTTCACCAAGCACAAAATTGGATGTGCATGATGACTTTTTACATTGAAGCAATTTTTAATGTATTCTAAATAAAGACATGTAGAATTTTGACCTTGTATGAAATACTCTTGAGATTTACCTTTCAACCAAAAAGATAGTGTTAAGATTTGCTTCTTGATTGACAATTTGTTTATTTTTGTTGTCTTTTTGAAATGCAAATATTCCTTGAATGTTGTGCAACTTATATATGTCACTACTTGCTCTTCACCCCCATGTGGAGCTTTGGGTTGGGGTTGGTATCAATATTTCCAACTAGGTCACGGTACTGAAATATGCCCTCTGTCAAATTTTGTACTACAACAATGAGGTTTAGATACTTGTCGACTTTGAAGATACCCTTGGTAAATGAGCTCGGAAGTGGTATTGCCCATTATGAAGTCACATTTTTATAATCAAATTATTGAAATGTGTACTCTTTTGAGGGTTAATATACAAATGTTGAAAGACATGGACCTTTTTTTAGAATATAATAGGTGATAGCTTCTAAAGGTCGGCAATAGCTAGTTGCTACCCACCAATGTCTTTGGGGCACTATGAATAGATTGTCTTGCATATTTGAATTATGGCTACCAAACAAAGTTTGTTATGCTAGTTGCTAGGAAACAATAAGTGAAACCAACTCTAGCACAAACCTTTGACACGCTAGAGTTTTATATTCTCCCACATCATGTTGAAAAAAACACATGTTTTGTGCCAAGTATAATTGTTTATGTGTGTGCCATAAAGGCAAATCCAACTAAAGTAGCATATTATGTCAGTTAGTAGGCCACAAGAGCACATCTCATGTGGCCACCCAAAAAAAAGCTAGATTCAACTCACTGTATCACATAAAGACTCTTTATCTCCATATTGTTGTTTTGTTGGACGAGTGTCTAGTATAGACCAAAAGGTTAAATACATTAAGGTTGTTGCAATTGAATTGCATTGGCTACTCTACTAAGTTCTCAAAATGGTATCTTTTGTAATTCTATGAGCCAGGACTAAAATTCAACATATAATCTATGAATGTTGATCTTTATGTCTTGTCAACATGGTATTGTCATGATAAAATGAACTACTCATTTTGCATATAGATTGCATATCTTTATGCATAAAATTGAAATTTTTTACAATGATCTATATAGAATAATAGGCTATGTGGTTATTGTTGCTTTCATTTGACCAATCCTACCAAAAACAAATATCAAAATATTTGTTTTGGGCATAAGATTCAAGTCGTTACAAACAAATACTAGTATTTCTTATTTATTATATATTCTATGACAAATGAATACTCGTTATGAAGTTTTGAAGGCTTTGTCATTTTCTAGTTTGGAAATGTTGATGCTACTACTAAAAGTATGGTATCATTATGATTGGTTGAAAAATAAAGAAAAGAAAAACATTCCATGATGTGGTTCTATGTACACCTCTCAATGCACTTGCAAAAAGGCTCTTCAATTTTGCACTATTGAAAATTCAAAAACACCTTGAATTTGGTGGTTGTTGAAGACGTGCATGTGTAGAAACATTGTGTTTATTTTTTTAGTTGTTTGTACTTGATTCAACATAGTAAGAGAAAACAAATCTCAAGCATGTCACTAGATTTCAATCCAAGGGCACTATTTGAAAATCTTATATGGTTTATTTTGTGTGGTGTATTATTTCTTTTACAATGAGATGCCTCATATAGATGATGTCCCTTCACTTTTTGAGTGCCTTTTAGATTGAAAATTTAATCCATCTATGACTTTATATCATCATAAGATATTCTACACTTGAATGCATAGGTACCTACCACCTAATTTTTTGAACTTGTTTTCATGTGAGTTGAGAGTACACCACACAATATAAATGACAATGTGACAATAAAACTATATTGCCAAATCTTGCAAAAACAATTTGAGTCTTTGATACCAATGGTGTAATTCCATGAACCTATTGCCTAGTTCAACACAAATTGCTAGAAGTCAGTTGTTATAAAAAAAAAGATTCCAACTGGATGCATTTTCACAACCATAGTTTAACAAAGCTTCTTTAACACAAATATGGGGATCAGAATTGGATAGTCAACATGGAAGAGATGCAACCACTTAAAGACAATTGCCCTAACAAGAACCACAACAAACAAGCCAAAATTTTATTGGAAGGGCAAACCAAGACCAAAGTGGAGATGCTAAGGGAAGAAATCAAGTAGCTGAAAACTCTCAACATTTGAAAGAGATAATTGGAGGAAGAACTATAAGATCCTAGAAACAAAATGCCAAATTAAACCCATTCAATATCATGAACATGAACTATGGAATACCTCAAAAAAGAGTTGACTTCCATTGAAAACACCATCTTTTTTTGAACAAGTCAAGTAAAGATGTAAAAAACCAAGAACAAGACACATAGAAAATGCATACCTATAGAATCCACATTCGAGTAGATACCATCTCAACCAAAGCAAAAGCACTACTTTTAGAAAAATTATTTTTTGATCACATGGAGGACTACCTCCTCTACATCTCAAGTGTCAAATTTCTCCTTAACAATCAAACTTTTGAGGTGTGCCCCAACCAAATGCCACTTTGTTGAATCGACCTCTGATCCTCAAAGATGTTATTGCATATGAAGGTGCATGCAATAATTTGGAGAGTTTTGCTAAATCTACAACAAACAAAGCCACTGATACCACTCATCTAGCCAAACACTATCTGTGGTGGCTTTGTGAATGGCTATTAACTCCATGGGGACAACAAGACAAACCTACCATTATGAGCTTGAAATTGCAATCAAAGGTTTTGGTAAAGCACTATATTTAAGGGTGCGAGACTAGTCCACTAGAGAAATAACTTTGGTAAAGAAACATGGCAATGATGTTGAGAGATCGATATCGATCCCAGAAATCTCTCAAGTGCACATCAAGTGAGTACTTGTCCAAATTAATTGATGCATGTGCGACTGATGTTGATGAGTAAAAAGTAGAAATCTTCAAAGTTCACTCATGGTTACATTTGTCAGTGACATTGAACTAAATATTTTACCACCAATTTTTAGTAGGTGCATATCAAAGGTTAATATATGGACTAGGGCAGTATACCTCTAGATGAAGATGTGCAAGTGGACTACAACCGAACTCTTCAAACCTACATTGCTCACACCGCACATACATCACTTTAGACACTAAATGCTTGAAGCCATTGGTTGTAAGCATGAACAAATTGCATCATATTCGTCTACATTTTGCCTGGCACTAAAGAGAGCACTTGCCTACTTTATTTTTGGATAAGCATGAGTGCCTAATATAGGAGCATATGTGGGGATAAGGATGGTAATATGAGGTTGGAAAGAACAATGTAGCAGGGAGGAGAGAGCTTTTATCTTATATATAGTTATACGGAACAAAAATCATCCAAACTTCCATTTTTTTCTCTAGAGCATATTTGTGAATACTTTTAAGAGGATGAGAGGAAGTGGCAAGAATGACAAAGCAAAAGTCATGAAGATTATTGATCATTTAGATTCAAGTAATGTTTAAAGGCAACAAGAACATCCACTACTTGATAGAATCAAACCTTCCATGTAAGATTTGGACTTTACTATGTCATCACGATCTACCTGAGAGAGATTCAAACCTGATCCATGTCATCATTAGGATTTACCCATGAATACCGTGAACACAATTTCGTTGGTTATTCCTTGATTTCCTTATCTATGAAGATCGAGTGTTTTCGCCCGTTCTAGGCGGTTGGCTTCTTGGATCTTTAACTGTGAGATTAAAGCCCGATTAGGTAGAAAAACTACTCTGCATTATAGTATGTTTTCCAGCTTGCCAATGGGATGCTCGGAATTTGTTCACTCCAGATACATGCACACAATTACACATGCAACTGAAAACTGTTCACCAAAATATCTACTTGCAGTACATGTGAATAACCAAACGGTGCTTGCTTCTAGCTAACTCTAACATTAGGAAAGAACCATGCACTCAGATTAATCTATAGATTTGAAACAAGAAACAAGAAACAAGAAACTAATTATCTATCAGCACAATAACAATCCAAAGATCAAGAAACACCCATCTCTTGATTCTTGGATAGCCCAAGAACATCAAGAATTGGATTGTAAGAGGATATGCAAGATCTACACCACAAATCCAGCCTATTTAGTTTACCTGAATGCTGAAATCTACTTTAAATAGGACCAAGAAATCTATTGCACGATAATCCACATTGCAAAAATGAAAGAAAGCAAGAAATTTAATTTATTCCACAACCACAATCAAGAAATGGAAGTGCATGTTCATAATCACAAGGGAGGGGGGCTCTTAAATAGACTATGAGGCTGCCCATGTGGAGCCTAAGTGGCAATTCCACTAATTTAGCAATTCCAAGTGGAATTAGCTCTTCCACTAGAGGTCACCATCAAAAGGTGGCTCACTCTGATTTATTTAAGAGGGGTCTACATTTATTACATGGCCTAGAAATACTACTAGCTCCTACATGGTCATTCTTTCTTTGGGATCACCATGAGGCTCACGTGAATTAAAACTGTATTCCTAGCTAGTATTTCCCGGCTCTCATGCTCGACTCTCATCTTCTTCATGCTCTCTTTCTTCTGAGACCTCCTCGGTCTAGGGTGAGAGGTGCTCTTTATTACAGCTCGGCTCGGCATCTTGGGGATTCCTTGGAGTCTGCTAACATCATCCTCCCCTAATCTGTTGTTGGACCCACTGCAACACATGTAGAATGACATTGTTCCACTTGGCACAAAGCATGGATCTTTAGTCGCTTCCATAAAACCAAGTGCTTATTTGTCGCAAAATTGTTTCACAAAATTGGAGATCTCTCAACGATCTCTACATCCCAGCCTGCTTGACAACCTCCTGTGAGTCCTGCTTGTCTTGTCGCCGTGTGATCTATTTTTGTGTGCTCATCTTTCTCCCTGAGGCTCAGATACTTGGAAGCGGAGCTTGCTTCCGTAAGATATCGGCCCCAGATACTCTTGCACTTTCTCGATGGAGCCAAACTCTTGCCAGTCTTCTGTCATTGTGACGTACCAAGAAGACATAAAGGCCGCTCTGTAGTAAAGTCGAGCCATCATTTCATGATCGTCCTCAGACTAGAGAGCCACATTGGGATTGATCTGTATTGGATCTAAGCCACGATCCCAAAAACATCCTTGATTCATCAGAAAGGCCATCAATTTGCAATACTCAAGGCCTTCTCGTACGCATAGATCAGCATTAGATCTATATTTGTGCCCAAAATCCAATAATTGCAATCTCAGGTCATCCACGGAGGTACTCCCTGAGATTTTTGAAATTACTAGCCAGTTTACCACCTCGACTCGCGGTTGCTCTGTTGGCCAAGGATTTCTTCGTTTGATCGACATATAAAAAGGGTCGATCATTCTCCACGATGGCACCCTCAGATATTCTTGCAACCGCCTACTATTTTTTAGGACCTTATTCTGCCACTCAGGCTATGGTTGCAATGCAACAATGATCTCAGCCCTTGTAGAGTACTGGCTTTGATCTATTTCATCTCTTCCGTCCCTCATGCTACAGGTGTATTTTCTTTCAAATCTCTCAGACTCTCTGGTGTCCGCCATATTATTTCTTTGCCTAGTTGGTGAGGTTGCCCTACGTTGCAGAGGTGGATTCACCAGGTAGTCATCCAAGGCCTTGGTGTCCGTATCACTCTTTCTAGCCCGCTTGCTTGTGGAAGGCTTAGCCTTGCCCACATTCGCAGGTCTGGGTGAGAATCTGCATGTTTTTGGCAGATCAGCCAGGAATTCGTCATCACCACCAATGTCAATGTTAGTCTCTAGGGGGTCAGGAATGGTGTAATCTGGTGAGAGTGACATAGGAGTGACAAGTTTAGGAGGAGCCAAATTCAACAAATTGTACGTAGCACCGAGAAAACTGAGCTATTTTTAGAATTCATCCCGTCGGGTCTTGTATGTCTCAGCAAGTCCTTGGAGAGGGTCTCAAAATTCAGCTAGGAGGAGGTTGAGAAGAGAAAGGTGAAGGAACGAAGTAAGTAGGGATGAAGGATCTGGAAAAATTAAATGCAGAATATGAAGGAGGTTTGAAGGTAGGAGGGGGAAGGGAAAAAGCTCCAGATGCAGCTTTGTTCTCTGGTTGTCCTAACTTGAGTTACCATCCAACTATTGGATTTGCCCATTGTTATTATCTGTCCCGTCATCTCCGTCATCATCCCTTGGTTTTGATCGGAGATTCCCACCTGGGCCTTCTACGTCGTGTTCCAAAGATGGTTCACTTTGTCCAGGACCTGCTGCAGGGCCTTTGTCACTTCTTCTAACTGCTTATGGGAGTCAAGGATGACCTTCATCTGTTTTGCCATCCGCTCACAGTTGTGTACTGCTGGTCGCTAGGTGGAGTACCCTATTGTCCAAAATGGTCTTGGCTACTACTGCCTCCAAGATGTATGTGCCCAGGGTTTGGTATGCCGTTGTTAAGTCTGTTGGAGCAGCCGATATGCTGGCACTGATAGGGGCTTGTGTGGTAGCGGCCCCGATGACTTGTGGAGCGCCGTCGTCATTGTCTTCAACCAGGTTCTCGGGGGACTTGATGTCATCTGGGGCGGTGGGATTAGATCGATCCGGTATAATCAATTTTTTTTGATTTTGTCAAACCCTAATTTTGATTGGATATCTAGATAGTAAGGTTGTTGAACTTCATTTGAGTGTGTTTCAATCTTAGGAAGTGGCAAGAGTCATCAGATTGAGGATGGACATAAGTTGATCAAGATTTCACTATTCTATGTGTTGATTTGCTTGGTATAAGTGCTAGAAGAGAATTGAGAAGTTTCATATCTTTGTGATTTCCTTTTGAGAACATTTGTTGTTGTTAAAAGGAGTGCTTTGTGCATTGAAACAGGTTGAAAGAGAGGATCAGATCATTGCTACATGGCTACATCAATTGGAGTCATGTTGGAAGCCAATGACAGGCTTACATCAAGTAACTATTCATTGTGGAAAGTGAATGGAATCACTTCTTGAGATGAATGATGTTTTTCTTGATGATAGGACCAAGGAGGATCCATCTTCAAGGAGAAGTATTTTTGTTGGATATAGTGACGTGAGTAAGGCCTACAAGGTTTACATTCCTTCTACTAACAAGGTGATTGTTGGTAGAGATGTCATTTTTGATGAGGGGAAAATTTCAAAAGTGTCTTTAAGTACTATTGATGGTGATGTGGATGGATATAACATTCTTGATGTTGATGTAAAGGATCCTACTTTGGATGGTGATGATGATGGGCCTTCATCAAGTCAAAATCCAAAGAGAACATCAAGGGAAAGACAAATGCCGTCAAGGCTCACATATGATGAAAAGGGTAAGGAAGTAGTCTTTGAAAATTATGTTGCTTTCCTAACCTCTTTTGGTGAATCTTCTTGTGTAGATGGTGCTATGCAAGTGGATTGATGCCAGATTGCTTGAAAATTAGCTAACTATACTGCCAGTAAGATCCTTGATTGTTAAAAATCAGAGAATCTCAAGATCTCGTCAAAAAACACTCTAAAAGAGTACTTTTTTCATGATTTTTGGAGATCCCTTGGGAGATAGCTCTTGAAACTTGGACAATCACTAGATCTGACCTAGATGCATCTGTGAAGATCTCTGCGAGAGTTATTGATTGAAAAAACTTTATTTTTCAGTGTATGCGAGGGTTCCCAGAAGCAAAATCTTCAGAACCTTCGCAGAACATCAAGATCATCAAACCAACCTTCGCAAGGGGCATAAATGGAACTAGAGCAGTGAAATTAAATTGATCTTTGTGCTTCTAACATTTCAGATGCATTTGTAGCATGTGATGTGTTTGTGAGTAGCTTTTGTTGAAAGTAGAAACTCTAAACATATGGTTTGATTTTTCAATGCGATTCATGAATAAATGTAGCCGGTTTTTCCATGGACTGACACTATGCTAAAAAAAGATGGAAAGTCTATAGAGTTCAGTGCTTAGCCTAAATGTGTCATATTAACTTAAGTTGTGAGTTCCGAGTGACAATATAAATAGCACTTGCATGATGTGTGTGAGTAAAATCTTATAACGATTGCTATGTCCCAATCTCTTGGAATACAGAGGGAGGGCTAATTAGGACCCAAAGAGGTGGAATATCCTCTCGGGCCTAAACATCAACACTACATGGATTCCTTAATCCTCATTTAGTCGTCGGTGTAGCATAGGGGTCCGTCGCTGGGAGAGGCAACCTCGCCTTCACCTGCATAGCAAGAAGAGAGAGGGAGAGGAGAGAGAGAAAAAAGAGAGTGGAGAGAGAGGGAGAGAGAGAACGCCTAGGTTGAGAAAGGCTTTGGGGGCTCAAGCGCCTACCCAAAACTATTCTATCCCAACATATGGAGAGAGGGAAGAGAGAGAGAGAGAGAGAGAGAGAGAGAGAGAGAGAGAGAGAGAGAGAGAGAGAGAGAGAGAGAGAGAGAGAGAGAGAGAGAGAGAGAGAGAGAGAGAGAGAGAGAGAGAGAGAGAGAGAGAGAGAGAGAGAGAGAGAGAGAGAGAGAGAGAGAGAGAGAGAGAGAGAGATGGAGAAATCAAGAGAGTTTTATTAAGAAGAGAATGGAAGATGCTACAATACAAAGGAAATGGCTCCCTCTTATAGATTCTAGAGGTGAGCCTCCTTCACTCTCATTGGCCACTTCATTGGGGCAAGGATTCTAATCCAAGCCTTTAAAATAAACACAACTTAAATCTATTGGTGCTAAGAAAGCACAAGGGCACTCACATGATTCATGTGAGTTTTAAGTTGGGCCCTTTTAGCTTTTTTTATTTGCAACTTGACTTAGGGCCTCTAATGTCATTTTAGAGTTTTAAGCCCCTAGTCTCTTATTCCTAGGAATTACAACTTGCTACTTGTGCTCATTGGTGGCTGGACTTATACACACAGGATGGTAGTGCCTTGCACTTATTATTCTACTGTACTGTGGCGGGGCCCACTAGGCAAGGCTTGGCCAACAATATTTTAAGTGGTGGGAGCCACTTATTTATTTCTATACATGAAATACCCACAACAGGGTCCACGACCCAAAGTAGTGTCGGTCCCTCGACACTAGGCTGCAATTGTCGTGAAGGGTGATGTTGTCGGTTCTTTTATTGTTGGGACATGGTGCTTCAGGAAAAGTGTGGATAAAATTCGCTTACGTAAATCCTAAGGCTTTATTAGATGATGGCGATCAGCAAGAACTTGGACTTGCCAGATTTTCAATAATACCCATAAGGGTCTGGTGGCCATTCCGGATAACCTTGTTCATCAACAATTGGGTAGTTGAGGCATTTCGTCAGAGTATCCCAAGATAAAACTGGATCCTCATAGATTGGCGCAACTGGTCCCAATGTCATGAACTCTCTCAAATCATAATGTGAATATGACATGCTTGCTTGACTCTCTTGTCTGTCTAGGTATTCGTGGTATGCCATAACCTGACGACTTTCCTCAACAGTCAATATCAAAGATTTAGGACAAGGCTTTGTCATTGGTGCCTGCTGTACTAGAGGCCTATTTGGGCTTGGATTCCCTGGATTTGGCCTTTGAAGAATGGATATACCCCGAATTGGTGTTGATTTGGGGGTCTGTTGAATTGTGGAACAATTAGACTTTGGTTGAACCTTGGTCGTTGACGGGCAATCATCAACTTTAGTCTTCCCTTGGTCATTGCATTTCCCCGTTGAAGGCTGCGTGATTGCACTTTTCCTTGGATCTTGTGTTGAATTGCCTTCAAGTTGCTCTGTTGACGCTAGTCCCCTTTGTAATTCATCACTAAGAATTCTTTGTAGTGATTGTGCTAAGAGACTTGGTAAAATCCGTTGGACTTCGCCGGATGCCAATTTCTTGACTTCCTCAGTTACCATTGGCATGATGGATTCTACCATCTCTGTCTTCTGTGATGGTTTTACTTGTTTGCCCAAGGGTATCTTTGCATACTTTGGGAATTTTGCCAGATTGTCTTCTTCATCACTCGCTTCATAGCCCGGTGGCACTAAGATTTTTCTTTTATAGTGCGTTCGAGGTGGAAGGTCACCACAGGTGCATGTCGGTCTACATAGGCCAAATGCCTCCTGGCTATTTGTGGATTTCTCATCGGACAATCTCGACATGGATGATTAACTCCGCATTGTGAGCACAAGGGATCAAATGTTGATGGATCCCCTCGATGTGGACATTCAACACAGCGGTGTTTCTCTCCGCATCCATAGCATCTTACTGAATGCAATACACCATCGCCTCTAAGTTGATAAGCATACACTGGTAATAGATTCCCCTTAGGATCTTCCACAAAGTAGACTGGTAGGTTGTTATGGTCCTCCATTGAATTTGGTGACATGCAAGAGGATATAACCAAAACTTCTACCTTGCCATTGTTTGTTGAAGAAACTCGTGATTTAGATGGATCAATCTGACATCCATCCTTCTGGTGAGCTCCTTGTTGGCTCGATTCTGCTTCTGACCATTAGACTGCTGGGTCTTGCTGCCGACAAGCCTGTTGCTCTGTATTTTGTCTTTTTAACAAGCGCGGATTCTTGATTGGACACTTGGTACTTGGATGATCTCCAAAGCAGAAGGTACATTCGTCCTCCAGGACCACGAAACGAAAAGATTGAAACAAACGAAGAGAAATCCTTTGCGCTGCCAGTTGGCAGCACAACGGGCTTCATGCCTAGATGAAATAAATAGCAATGACGCAGACTAACTAACTAGTTGATTAGCGTTAACTAGTCTTGTGATTCTATGTTTAGCTATCTTGTAAACTCACACAGTGGAGGTATAAACGATCCTCTTTGGATCATAATAAAAAAGAGGGAAGAGTGATAGTGAATACATAAATATGTAAGAAATAGAGAGAGACGTAGCGAATAGAGTAAGAAAGCAAAAAAAATACCATAGTTGTGCATGAAAGTCTGCCAACGAGCAGAACATAACGAAAGAGCAGAGAGTCAATTCGCCAACGAGCAAGACACTGACAATCTCACTCCAAAACCAAACTGACAATATAGTCGTTCTATTTTGTGTATCTCATGGCCTTGTGCTGTGTCTCTTGATTGCTAGAATAAAAGATGTTCTGTGATGCGTAGTCGAGTGTCTAGGATCCCGTAAGAGCTTCCGCATGAAAAGAAAATTCAAAGACAGAAAATTGTTCACAAATCAGAAGGGAGGATTAACACGAAAAACAAGAAAGAAAAAGCGCTTCCGCGACATGGTATCAGAGCCGATAGGTTATCACTACTGATATCCCAACAGTGATTCTTCCAGACATCACAATATGGCTACGACAATCCAGACCAGAGTAGCAATCAATCTTGATGGTGCAAATTACAGAATCTAGAAATTCAAAATCAAAACACTCTTGAAGGGCGAAGGCATCTGGTCGGTGATCGAGCTCTTAGAGATGCAGCCTCCAGAGGGAGACCCAAGGAGAGTTGAATGGATCAGATTGGATGAGCACGCAATGGCGATCATCGTTTTGTCCATAAATGAAGATCTACTCATGCAGATTGAAGACTGCAAAAGCAGCCATGCAGCGTGGGAAAGATTAAAATAGAAGTATGAAGTGAGGACTACAGCTTCAGTCATGCACCTTCACAATTAGTTGCAATCCATACGGTGGGATGACAACAAGTTAGATCAACATGCTGAGAAGATCAGAATGATCTTCGCTCAACTCGCTGCATCAAGATAGGAGCACCAGGTCCTAGCACCATAGTAGCTGATGTACTTCATAAAATCTCTACCGATGTCCTATCAACCACTGAGAATGCTCATACTGAGTCTACCAGATATGACATTTGACAAAGCAAGAAGTCTTATTGTTGATGAGAGACTGATGAGAGACGAAGGAGAGGGAAGCAGTGATCAAGAAAAGGCTCTCTTCATGAAAGGAAAGAAGAAAAACAAAAACAAGCCAAGATTCAAGAAGATGAAGTCCTCGAATCAACAATCTTCTTCCTGCGATCACTGCCACAAACCAGGCCATATGGCCAACAAATGCTGGTTCAATTCAGCAATACCTTGCATGCACTGCAAGAAGAAAGGGCATTCTGCATACGACTGCAGATTCAACCCAAAAAAAAAAAAACAAATCTGAAAAGGCAAACGTTGCAGAGTCATCAAAGGATGTTGAAAGAGGTGACAAAGCTTTCACGATACTCAACGAAGCTTTGACAAGCTACTTTGAACACGACTACGATGTAGTCATCGATTCAGGAGCAACATCTCACATAACCTGCAACAAGAAGATCTTGATCAACTTTCATGAACTCGAAAATGACAAAGCAGTGATTTTAGGCGATGGAAGCATACACGATGTCAAAGGCATCGGCTCTCTACAGCTATGAACACTGTCAGACCAAGCAGAGCTGCCAGGAGCACTCTATGTGCCCTCACTCAGAAAGGATCTACTATCTGTATCCAAGATGGCAGATCTAGGCATTCGAGTTTTGTTCGATGGCAACACTTGCCATATGATCGAGAAGACGACAAACAAGTTGGTGACGGTCGGATGCAGAGAAGGAAATCTCTACCAGGCCAAAATAATCAGCAACTCTGAAAGCATATTAAGTGCTTCAAAAAATGAAGATCAGCTCTGGCATAGAAGAATGTATCATCTGAACATGCAGAGCCTGTATGACATGAGTAGAAAGGACATTGTCACATGTCTCAAGATTTCAAGGCTAGAGGCTGAGTTCAGCGAAGCTTGTTAGAAAGGCAAGCAACATCGGAATTCATTTACACACGAGTGAAGAAGAGCGAAAGAAGTTCTTGAGATCGTCCACTCTGATGTGTGTGGATCGATGAAAATAGATTTGCTCTCAGGTTCGAGATATTTTTTAACGTTCATAGATGATTATAACCGAATGACCACGATCTACTACTTGAAGAAGAAATCCAAAGTATTTGATTCTTTCAATAAGTTCATGGCATTCGCAGAGCGACACACCTCGAAAAAGATACAGACCCTTAGATCTGACAATGGAGGTGAATACAAAAGCACAGAATTCTCAAGATTCTGTGAAGAACAAGGGATCAAACACCAGTTCACTCTTGCATACACACCAAAATACAACGGTGAGGCAGAAAGAAGAAACATAATGCTAGTCAAAGGAGCCAGATGCATGATGGCATAGGCTCGATTTCCAGGTCAATTCTGGGCCGAGGCAATAGCTACAGTTGTACACTTGCAGAATAGATCTACAACGACAATGCTTGAGAACAAAACACCATACGAAATGTGGACAGACAGAAAGCCTAATCTGTCATACATACGAGTGTTTGGATGTGCAACATACAGCACATTCCAAAGAAAAAGAGAAGCAAGCTCGATGACAATCCGAGCAAACAATCATGGTCGGATACTCGAATGGAACACATGTGTACAAACTCTACGATCCAACCACGAAGAAGGTTGTTTCTAGCAGAGATGTGAAGTTCGACAAGTCCACATTCCTTGGACTGAAAGATGAAAGAGGTCATGAGATCTTCACACTACTGCCTATTCAAGAGGGAGATCGAGGACATACATCAAATCAGAATGTAGATCCCCAGACTCCAGAGCAGCAGGAAGTAGAGGATTGACTCCACAAACAAGAAATGTTCGAGCAGCGACGAAATGAACCTCGAAGGTCAACAAGACAAAGAAGAGTTCCAGACCGCTATTATGACAATCTTTAATAGAGCAAAGACATGCATTTTGAGTACTGCAGCTTCACAGAAGAGCCAGTAACATACCAAGAAGCTATCTAGAGTCCAGAAGGAGAATTCTGAAAGCAGGCAATGTCAGAGGAGATCGAATCGATGAGGCAAAATGAGGCATGGACATTAGAGCCACTGCCAAAAAATAGAAAAATTGTCAACTGCAAGTGGGTGTACAAGAAAAAGCTAAAATCAGATGGCACTATTGGCTGCTACAAGGGAAGGCTTGTCGCAAAGGGCTGCACGCAGAGATATGGTGTCGACTATTTCAACACATATTCGCCCATGGTGAAGATGACAAGCATAAGGCTACTCCTTGCATACACCACACAGTACAATCTGAAAATTCACCAAATTGACGTGAAAACAGCCTTTCTCCATGGAGATCTAAAGGAGAAAATCTTCATGAAGCAACTTGAAGGCTATGAAGACCCCGACAACAGACAATATGTCTGTCGATTGCAGAGATGCATCTACGGTCTAAAACATGCATCATGGGTCTGGTACAAAAAGCTTGATGGTCTTCTGAAGTCTCTAGACTTCAACCCTACTCAACCAGACTGTAATGTCTACATCAAAAGAGTAGGAAAGGATTTTGTGATACTGACCATTTTCGTGGATGATTCATTGATGATAGGAAATTCCTTGATGCTGATCAAAGACAAGAAGAGTCAGATTTCTGAAAGCTACGAGAAGCAACAAAATGCTTAGGGCTAGAGATCAGAAGAGGTCGAACAAATGGCGAAATGCACTTGAGTCAGTCAAAATATTCCAGAAAAGTGCTGAAGTAGTACCACATGATGGACTGCAAAGAGAAAGCCACACCAATGATAGCTGGAGCCAAGCTCACGAAACATGATTGCCCAAAAACAAAAGAGGAAGAACAGAAGATGGCAGGTATACCCTACCAGAACTTAATTGGGAGTCTGATGTACTTGACAATTTGTACCAGACCAGATTTGGCCTTCTCTGTTTATGCATTGAGCCAATTTTATTCCAATCCTGGTTTAGCACATTGGCAAATGGCTAAACGAGTCCTACAGTATCTGAATGGTACCCAGAATATTGGATTAACCTACAGAGCTAGAAACAAGAAAAAAAAATTCGAACTGCATCACTATAGTGATGCGATCTGGGCGAGCTGCAAGGATGACAACAAGTCCATTACTGGAGGATGTACAATAGCGTGCGGAGCTGCAATCAACTGGATATGCAAAAAGCAAACCCTGGTAGCTCAATCCTCTTGCGAAGCTGAGTATGTCGTAGTCTCAAAAGTGGCGAATGAGGTAGTGTGGCTGTAGATGATGTTGGAGGCAATCGGGATACAAGAGGGGCAAAGCATGACGATGATGGACTCCCAGAATGCCATCTATCTGTCCCAGGATCCTGTCTTCCATTCAAAGATGAAGCACATTCCTCTGAAGTACCATCACATTCAAGATTTGATCTCGAAAGGAGAGCTCCAGGTCTAGTTCATCAAATCAGAAAGTATGATTGCAGATCTCTCACAAAACCACTCGACAAGCCACTCTTTACCAAGCAAAGAGAGGCAATTGGATTAAACGAACAAAGCTGCAAGGTTCAAGAGGGAGTGTCAGAAATGGTGAACTTCTGTAACTTTATCGCAACACGAACAAGACACAAAGGTCGAACGAGAACAATTCGCGACAGTCAACGCGTCTTTGACTCGAAGCACAAATGATTCGTGAATCAATCATGAATCATAAACACACCTCCAAGAAACAAACGAAGAGAAATACTTCGCGTTGTCAGCTGGCAGCTCAACGGGCTTCATGCCCAACTGAAATGAATAGCAACGACCGAGACTAACTAACTAGTTGATTAGCGTTAATTAGTCTTGTGATTCTACGTTTAGCTATCTTGTAAACTCCACACAGTGGAGGTATAAACGATCCTCTCTGGATCATAATAAAAAAGAGGGAAGAGTGATAGTGAATACAGAGATCTGTAAGAAACAGACAGAGACGTAGCGAATAGAGTAAGATAGCAAAAAAAATACCATAGTTATGCATGAAAGCCTGCCAATAGGCAGAACACAACAAAAGAGTAGAGACTCAATCCGCCAACGAGCGAGACACTGACGATCTCTCCTCCAAAACCAAACTGACAATATAGTTGCTCTATTTTTGTGTATCTCTTGGCCTTGTGTTGTGTTTCTTGTTTGCTAGATTAAAACATGTTCTGTGATGCGTAGTTGAGTGTCTGAGATCCCATAAGAGCTTCCACACGAAAAGAAAATTCAAAGATAGAAAATTGTTCGCGAATCAGAAGAGAGGACGAACACAAAAAACAAGAAAAAAAAAGCACTTCCGCAACAACACCATGAATATCGGAATGCACAAGTTGAAAAGGCTTACTTGACCTTGATGTAGATGTTTTGTAAGGTAACCTATGTGACTTTGATAAAACACATTGCTCACAAACATGATTCAAGCTTGTTAAAGAGTTGGGAAGACCAAACACAACTTGCTCTTTGCCATCACTTCCAATGACTTGTAGTTGAGATGCCCCAATCTCTTGTGCCATACCTCTTGCATTGACAGTTTCTCTTTTGCCATACATCCAACTTGGGTTAGCAATAACACAAGAATCAAGTTTGAACAATTTACCTTGTCTCATCCCTTTTGCAATTAATTCATCCTCCTTCTTGATCAAACAAACATCACCATCAAACTCCACTTTGAATCCCTTGTCAAGCATTTGACTCACTTTAAGAAGATTCTTAGTGATAGATGGAATGAACAAAACATCCTTCAAATTCACATTCCTATAAATAGAAAAGGAAATAGGAATATTTTCAATCACTTTGATTGCACACTCACCATAATTGGCCGTGTAGATCACCTTCTTGTCACCTTCAAATGCCATCAATGATGAATAATACTCCTCATGATATGTCATATGTGATGTTGCTCCACTATCAATCCACCAAGGACCAATATCTCCGTTAATAGCCAACAAGCAAGATGACATAACAAACGTATCATTTGAATTTTGTTCATCAACACCATCTTCATCAAGAGCTAATTAGATTGGTTTGCTTCTCACCTTGACCTATCTCTTCTTGAAGCAATCACTTGCAAAATGCCCTTTGACTTCACAATAAAAGCATTTTAACTTGGATCTATCTTTCTTCTTGCCAACAAAATTGTAAGGCTCACCTTGATCTTGCCCTTTTGACCATTTGCTTTTGTATTTTTTGTTCAACTTGCCTTTGATGAGCATAGCTTCCTCCTCTCCAACTTGAGAAGTAAAAGTAGATTCTTGATAGAAGCCTAAACTCCTCATTCACCAAGACCCTCTTGCAAATCCTCCATACTTGACAATATCTTTAGAATAGCAATGCTTTGAACCAAATTAGCATGATCATCCAATAAGCCATTAAAAACAACTTGAACAAGCTCCACATTCTTAATGCTTTCACTAATGCATGCTAGTTCATCACTCAAAGTTTCAACTCTCAAAAACAAAAGCATGCGCACCTTCATCTTTTTTTGAAGATTTTGAAAAAATTCCTCCTTAGGGTTAGGACCCTAGATGTAGACTTGGACTCATAAACCTTCTTCAAGGATTCCCAACCCTCACTTGATGTTGTGCACCTACCAACTTCTTTGAGAAGTTCATTAGTCACATTCATCTTGATCACATGTAGAGATTTATTTGCCCTCTTGTCATACCTCAATTGTTCTTGAGTTGCCAAAGGTCTCTCCTCCACACCTACAACAATATCCATCAATTTCATTCATCTCTCATCAAAGATTCCATCCTCACCTTCCAAGTAGAATAATTTGTTGAGGTAAGCTTATCATTGCCTTCCAACATGAAGCCACTTGAGGTTTGCCATGTTGCAATGATTTGATATTCTCTTTGAACATATTCCAATGCACTTAGCACTCCCTTGGAAATCAACAAATGAAACTCAAGAAGAAATCACAAAGATGAAAACAATCTAGCCTTTTTCTTTTTCTCTTTTAGCAAATCCTAGCACATAGAATGTTGATCTCTTGATCACAATATATCGAAATACAATATGATGAACTTTTGCCAACACCTAAGACTGAAACACACTCTCATGAAAGTCCATCAACTTAAAATCAAGAGATCCTATCAAATTTAAGGTTTCTCCAAAATTACAAACTATTGAATCAAGCAAAATCTATATGCAAAAGCTAGAATCTAGATATCTCATCTAATAGAATGTACCATCCACAATCATGAGAAATTTTTGTTTCCACATATCTAGTAAGTGGTTTCAAAAATTGGACATCCACAAGTGATTTGACCTAAAATGATGATTGGACCACAAAGATCCACTTTCTATACTTGAAAATGCAAGATTTGATCTATCCACCTCTAGATTTATAAACAACAAATTTGGCCTGAAACCTACTCTGATACCATGTGAAAAATATAGATACAAAATACATTTAATTGATCTCTAAGATCTTGACCAGATTTGAATGCAGATCTAGTTTTTATGCTTCTAGAAAGAGAAATCTACCAAATTTAGGCAAAACAAATTGGTGCCAGAATTGCATAAATCACTAGATCTGATATTAAGCTTTGAAAATACAATAAATTAGTATCCTTTTTCGTACAGCAGCAGCAGCCTACTATCCTTCACATATGTGAAAATAAGATCAATCATAAAATCAACATTCTACACATAGAAAACAAAGATATCAAGAGAAATACACATGAGATTGACATAGAACCAAAAGAGATGAATTCTCTATATCAAAAGAGAATACAATATGTTCTCCATGATGCTACTACTATTTATAGCTTCTCAAATGTCATTTGGCCACTTGCCCTAAACTTTTCCTAAATGATAATTTCTTGGTATCTCACCAAATGACCTAGAAATTCTAGTCTAGATGCAATGTATCAAATTAGCCAATTAGAATGGGTCCAGACTCATCCTCATCCATTTATCTACTTTTCAAAAATAGTACAAACACTATTTAGGCCTTTATTGACAAATATAAATCTC